>NW_010576825.1:121992-143192 GCF_000705375.1 Tinamus guttatus | reverse complement strand
GAAAGAAAGCTTTCAGAAAATTTTCTACAGTTACATCAACCCAGTATTATTCAGATAGCAGATGTCAAAATATAGTGTTACATGAAGCAGGATAACAGCAAAGGCTAAAGATGGTCACCAATGCTGGGTTCACTTCTGATAAAAAATTAAAAACTGACAATATTCATTTCAAATTCTAGAAATTAAGAGATTAAAAATATTTCATAGCTGGTAAGGGAGGAATTTTTTCAAACTTACTTTCTTATCTCATTTGTGTTTGCTTTGAAGATATTTTTAATTTCTTAATAATATCTTTAGTGTGACTGAACTAATGATAAGGCTTTTGTACTCCATGTGATTTGTCAAACACTGATGTTTTTTACACAGGCATATAGTGCAATAATACTTCTCTTATCTTGATGAAGTGTTTATGAACTATAATGTCTATAAATATTTTATATGATACCCTTACCTTGATATTTATGCAACTGAGCTTGAGGTTATATAAAGGATAATTTACATATTTTGTCAAAAAGTAGAATGTGCTTAAAAACAAAGAAACCTGTTGTATGTGATGAATTTGGGGATTATGTCATAAGACAGGGTGTTACCTCAAAAAAAATCTGATACAAGTTTCAGTGAATAAGAGAGAGAATGTCTGTGAAATATTGCTGGAGTTGGGTGTTGTTTTCGTAAAAGTATCCTAGTTTCCTGTAAAGTTCTAGCAGCAGTCTTACAAGACAAATACATGATATTTAACTAGATAGTGGAAGCGAATGACACTGGAAGATGAAACACTAGTCGTATAGTGGGATAAGCAATCATAGAAGAAGGATCAAAAAACCATCAAACTGGTCATATATAATTATGTATATCATTATACATATTTCATATAATTAACTACTTAAATAGTAGTTTAGTTGTAAGCACTGGCTATTTTTCTTGTGTAGCAAAAATTGTAATGGAAATAACAAGATACTTTACCCTATGAGAAGGGCTACAGAGAGGCAGGGAAAGAAGAATGAAGATATTTAAAACATTAGATTCTTCAGTTTTAGATGAAAGAATAATCATGCAAAATGAATATTTAACTAGAAAATATCATTCTGTCTCTTACTGAATGTTCCTTTCATTTAATACTTCTATGTTAATATTTTAATAACAGATATGTTACATTCATGGGCAGAAGGAAGCTTCTGATAGGTTATCTGATAGCCCATTATCAAGTAAAAATCAACTATCCATTACCAGCAATTAAAAGGAACACAGCCTGTCCCTCAGGACAGGAGTTACACCTGTCCTGGCCCTCCCAACAGACCCACTTGCTTCTGCTCTGCATGTCTGTGTATCCAATACTGTACTTCTAACTCTCAAAACATCTGTGACTGTGAACTTGGGAAACATAGCTGAAATATTTCTGTGTGTGGTATTCTGACATTTTCATGCTTTTGTAAAAAGGCAGTACACATGCAAATGATCTGTGCCAGCAAAACATCCTTTTTAAAGAAAATATTTCCCAACTGAGAAAACAGTTACACGGGGCTCTTTTCAAGTGACAACATCAATAGTAAGTTATAATTATTCCATAGTGTATGTTCTCTTTGTAGCCAAAATGATCAGGATGATTATAAGCTTTGACATGATTTTGTCTTAAGCCTCTAAAGCTTCTTATTGGTAATGCTTAACACAAATGCTTTACTGAGATGTATAAAATTTATTTAGTCTGAGAGATAACAAATCACCTTGTCTAGCAATCAGGAAACAAACAGTGCTTGGCACAGTACATAAAGATTCACTATCCAAGAGGTATTGTTATTCTTACCTCTTTTGCAACAATATAACAAATCCTGCGACAAATGTTATCTTAACTGAAAATCTTGTCTTTCCAGATACAATGAGCAAATATCCTTCCTGTGGCAGAGCTATTGCAGGTTGTATTGTGTCAGGCAGGGAGAGAAGACCTGGATTCATATACGTCCTATAGCTTTTAGACTCTATTAGAATCAATTTCTGTGAAGGATTCTTGTATAGTTCTGCATAGTGACTGTTAGGGCATGTACAGATGCACGCAGATGGAAAACACGAAGAGAATGAATTTCACGTGCTTTCCATGCATCTACCTGAAATTTGAAAAACTGCGAAGCTGGAGCTAAAGCCTCGCTCCAGCTGTGCAGCTAAAATAATCACGCTGCTATAACCCAGAAAAAGTAGAATTCTTCCTTTCAGTCCCTGAAGGAAATTTCAGAGTTTTGTGAGATTTGACTCCTAGTGGAAGAAAAAAAAAAAAAAAGTTGAAATTGCTAATTTGGGAGATTGGGAGATTGCTTTACCAAGTCAATATTTAGTGTTGTACTTCCATATAAGATACAATCTACCAATTTATGAACACAGAAAGATTTAGTGATGTACTGTAGATTTTAAAAAGCCTTGAATTTGGATGCCTGACTTCAAAAGACCACAGAAGCAGTCTTTTTCATGGTTCTGTTGCATCCATAGCTGTAAATTAACCTCCCTGTATTTCAAAGTTAGCTAGTGTTGTACGGTTAGGGTTTCAAAGAAAGGTGTAAGAAAGCCTTCAGCTTCTGCATGGAACTTTCAGATGAAGTTTTGGGTTATATAAATATGAGTTTTAGGAAAAGCGCTGCTTTGCGTTTCAGATCTGTTTACACTTTCTTCTACATTTTCCTTTCCTTCCTTTCCCAGTGGAGGAGAGCAAAAAGGGCAGGGCTGGGATAAGAATCTGAACTGACTATGGATATACTGGAAGCTCGAGCTTATCAGAAGACTGAAAAAATAGGCTTCAATAGCAGCAATAGAGAAAGCAATCTAATCATGTTAAAAGCAAAAGATTTTCTTCATCTGGTTACCTTTCATTACAATGAACTAGGTTATGTTTGAGCAATATTTTTTAAAATCCAGGTTCCTCTCAAGTGGGATCAAGCTTAGGTAAATTTTAGCTAATAAATGAGGGTTCTCTCTCCAACTGTAAGCCCTTCTTTTGCTTCCTTATTCATTCATTTATATTAAGCTTACCTGGTAATGCTTTCTCGTCTCAAAGAGCACTGCTAAACATGAACTCTTTATTTCCTGATGCTGAGCAGAGGTACTGTTAATAAAGCTATCATTACTTTGGGGAATACATAATTTGCACTGCATTGGGCAGATATTAAATGAATATAATCAATAAGAAAAAAATCTTTAAAGTTTTAATTGTTGACAAAATGTATTCCAGCTGTTTGGAGAAATATAAGAAACAGAATGACTTAATAATTTTAGGAGATACTGACGGTATTAGGGACATTTGTAGTATGTAGGGACCAAATACAATGTTTGGTATTGGCATTGCGTCACCTTATAGATGTGTTTTTCATCTTCTTCTCTTTCATTGATTAAGAATAAACTTGCCTGTAATGCAGTGGGAAGTTAAAAGACTACCATATTAAAAGGTATATATTTCTTTGGAGTACTGAATGTTTAAGAGTTTGTTAATATCTTTTCCTTCCACCAAGCATAAGATATCTTTCATTTTCCTATTGACCTTTCCACTGGAGGCACAAAGGTATACAGGATCAAGACCATAAAATCTTTTGATTATCATGTTCCATTCAGCTCACTACAGCATTCTAAGACAGATAAAAAGTTCTGTAATATTATATAGTGTATGCAGTAATCCTGAAACTTATTCCTCCTGAGTAATGAGAGATGAAAGGGTCATATAGGGCAAGACATTTACCTTGATCAGTTTTGGCCTTTACTCCTACATCTGATTCTTAGTCAAGTATTGCTGAAGAATTTAAATAAAGCTGTGTTTTAAGAGTATTTTTTTTTAAATAGAAATTCTGCCACATGGTTTTTATAGCAGTCCTTTCACACTTGAATCCTATCTTAACATAAGCAAAAATATTCCAGAACAATTTCCTTTAAGGCGAACAGGTTGACATTCAGAATTATTAGTTATTCTCAACAGATAATACACGTAAATCATTTTTTATTTTCCTCTTTTAACAGTGGACAATTCTATGTTAATATAAATCCATTCTTGGATCACCTTTTAGTATTTAACTTGTCAAAGAAAATGTCAATTCCTAGAAGATACCTCTGAGGTCTTAATATTTAATACAGTCAGTATCCACTTTGTACTTTACTACTAAAGTTTTTTTAATGTCTTCAGGTAGTAGTGGTGTCAGCTGTGCATCAATCCTGGCTTTGAGCTGAGCACTAACATTTAGTTGATCAAGCAAGGTTTCATATCTGATGTACAGTAATAAATGTAGTTTAGGGGAGCTGTTGAATTGTGCTTCTAAGGGGCACACTACTGCCTGAAGTTAAGCTGAAGATCCTCCAAAGGCAGCTTCACTAGATTCCTTCAAGAGCTCTGGCACCAAGATAACTACATGTGCCTTGGCATAGAGCTTGTAGGTCTTCTTTCTGTAGGGGAGAGAGGTGGACTTGTGGGACTGAGATTAAACCTTTTGACATGAAAATGCATATACACAACCAAAATATTTTTAGACTTTAAGCATATGTCTTAAAAGTCACAAACAAAAGAAGATTTTTTAAACATCTGGGACCTTTTAAGGTCATGTTTTTCATATCTAAATAGTATTTCTTCTGTTTGTATCCTTATTAGGAGTTCAGGCAGTGAGTATTTAGGCTTAGTTAATTTAGGTTGAAACAAGGAAAACAATTTTTATTCTATTTTATTTAGTAAGAGGAAACTCAGGTGAGTGAGGTAAACTTTTCAGGTTAGTCAGTACCAAACTATCTCAACATAGTAAAGATTCACAGGATGAGGACTCTTATTTCTAGAAAAGCTTTCCTTAAAATCTGGCGTAGTGCTTCTATGTCTGCCATCAAAAAGGTAGCTTTTAAATTTCAACATGGCATTGGAAAGGGCGGATTTTATACAAGAACTGATACAGCCTTGTTCCAACTAACCGTATATGCAGCTGGAACAGGCTCTCCGATGTGTCAGTGTCTTTAGATTGGAGACCTGAATCATCTGGTTAATGCAAGAATTACCATTATTTCATGGCCTGTATCTTGTTTTGGTTTCCTGAGAGCCTTGGACACTTCATGAGTATGTGCTAATTATACCACTGATTTTATTAATATAACGATATTATAATAATGGAGATAAAAAGATCTAGCAAGACTATCTTTAACCAAAAGATTCTTTTTTAAAAATTTCTCTTGAATGAATGCACATTCACATACACTGAAGCCCTTGAGACAAATGCTTTTATTCTTTATAAAATTGTTTCTACAGTTCCTCTGTATTGCCTATACTGCATGCAATCAGCATGGTATGAAGAGGGACTGTGTACCCATCTTGTCTTTAGTTTCTTTTATCCTTTAGAATTTCTGTGCACCCTAGAGGTAGCAGAGCACCCTGGTAGGGCACACTAAATACCACAGAATTGATATTTCTTGAAGAATATTGAATGACTGATAAATAAACATCCTCCTTTAATGAGAAATAAATGTGCCAGCACAGAGAAAAAAAAAAAAAAAAAAGCAAGTATTGAAGATACTGCAGTGCTCTTTCTTGAATGGAGGTGATAATGGACAAAAGTGATAGGCATTCTTGCTTTTTACAAGTTTGACTGTAGTGGTTCTGAAGTTTCATACTAATAGATGTGATTATTGGAAAGGAATCCTGTCACATATACATGTAAAAGGACAAGGTAATAAATGAATTAAGAAAGTTTGGGTTGTTGGAGAAGCCTTCATCAGCCCTTTCTCACAGGAGGAACTTACAAGGTTTGCAATTTCTTCTCAAAGGCCCTCAAACACACTCAAACTGTTTCGGCTTTTTTTTGCAACTTTGGGTTGCATTGATCGGAATGCAAATCAATGTATCAAAATATTTGAGAGACTTGCAAAGCCTAAAACTCAACAGCTCACACTCAGTCCTAGAAAAAAACAATTTGCAGAGAAAAAACTCATAATGTCTAGTAATTTTTAATGAGCTTGTTTATTTCAAGCACTTCAGCTTCTGAAAGTCTTTAAAAATCCTGGTAATTTCCAAAGCTTTTCTTTTGAAACAAGGTGCATTTTTCACATTCTTGTGCTGACATGTCATTACAGCTGTGGATCATCTGCTGTGATGAAAGCACTTTGCTCTGTCCTTGGGTTATAACAGTGAGATATTTGAGGAAAGATGTTCTTGTAACTAATATTGTGGTTTGGTCATACAGTAATGTCAACTTAGAGCAAGAATGATAATGGAATAATTGTTGCAGGGAAAAATCAGAGATGTGAATAACCTAGAAAGCCACTCTCCCTGGCATGTCAAAGTCTTAGCTTGCTGATTAATTACTCTGGCCTCTGTGTTTGTATTTGGTACAAAGAATGAAATATCTGACGAACAAAAAGAGGTTTTTTAATGGTTTTCCCCTATCTGGTTCAATGGTGTATACTATGGTCAGTTATCATCTTTCATTTCAAACCACTGATACTATGTAGAAAGATTACAGATTTCTGAGAATTACTATCCAGTAAATCTATATATGCATTGATTAACTGAAACAGCCTGGCTATCTATAGATTTTTTTGCTTAACTCTCCCAGTCCAACTTATCTTTGGAAACATACCCTTAAGAGAAAATGTGCTCTGTTTACCTCTTCCGAGCATAACTTTATGTGTCTTTGCTAATGATGGTTTCAAAGAGACTTCTTAAACATGGTTGTGGTGACCGTTGGTTCAGAAATAAGACTTTTGCTATGAATATCTTATCATCTGCTTTATGTCTTTTGAGTGTATACTTACTTATTACAGTCTCGGAAATTATTAAGACGAAAATGTTTCCTTAGAAGAAAAAGTGTAGGAATAGTGAAGTAGATCAGTAATATCTATCTAGTCTGTTTTTATGAATAACTAACTCATACACAAGATGTCTCAAGACTTAAAATAAGTTTTAGAAACTCACAATGTAAAAGACAAATGGAAAGGGATTTGTAGAAATGCTGTATAAATGCAGTGGTCACTGGTACTGCTGATGGCTGTGTGTGATATGTCTGTAATGTGAGATAAGTATCTTTCACATTGTCAACTGTACCCCATGTCCCAAGTACCCCATGTCCCAAGTACAGGTACTGCAATTAATGAAACCTGAACTCTGGGTATTTCTTGACTGGCTGTACACATTTGATGACAGATGTTCTTGGACTCTCCAACTCAAGGAAGTTTTGAATCCCAGGCTTTGATGATCTCTCAGTGTGGGCTTGAGGTTATACATGACAAACCTAAATTTAAAGCCAAGATAGATCCTGAGTTTAAGTCACAATGTGAATGTGCCAAAATATAACCTATGGGCACTTAGAATTGGACTAGATTTTCTAATATTCCACAAGTCCTTTGAACTCTACTGCCAATGAAATTCAGTTATAGTGATAATTTGCTTTGCCTGGGTGGCAATTACTCCAATGAAGAAATTATTTTGCTGCTGCTTCTTGCTGCAGGTTTACAGAGAGGAGCGACACATATAATCTTTGTAGTCACAGATGGCTACATTTGGACCTTTAAACTTTTCTTATTTGGCAAGGGCATCCTACCAATAGATCTGTCGGCAGTAATAAAATGAGGGAAGTGAAAAGATGATTGTAATGAACAGAGTAGATTGCTTCCAAGGATCTATGAGAATATTTCTGCTAGTTTCTCTAGTAATTGTATGTTCTTATGAAGCATTTGTATGAAGTGAAATTCTTTTTATGGCTTAGCTCAAAATAAGTGCCTTGTGCCAGAAGGCAAGACGGAATACTGCTCAGAGAGGAGCAAAATGAGCTATACATGTAATACTATGACACAGAGTCGTAGAAAAATTAGCTAACTCACAGGAAAACTTTGTTGAGATATAGGCTGATTCCAAAGCTTAAAGAGTCATTTTTACCTCCTGGAAAATTCCCCTATGGAATTACTTATTTGAGAACACAGCCATTCTTGTCAAAGTTAGACACTTACATGAATAACACACATAGATGCTGTTTCTTAATGTGCACATCCTGTCTATACTTTACTTCTGTTCCGCCTCAGTGCTGCAACCTGTATTTCATGTTATCTTCATTAATATTTATTTTTTTGAAAAATCTCATTAATATAGAAGATAAACCATGCTCTGCTTGTAAGATTATTCTCTCAACATTTGTAGGTGCTGATTTTTCACAGCAATATATTTAAGAGCATCATCTTTAAAACAAAGATTTTTAATCCTTGCCCTAATTGTATATTTTAAAATATGTGTTCCCTCTGTTGATTTTGTTGAGGATATTTAAAATAATTGATTGGGTCAGCTTTTTTTTTTTTCCTATTGTGTAAATCCTCCTCAATTCAAAGATTATTGATTTGAAAGACACTAATAGTTCCTTTGGGTCCATTACAGCCTAGGGTGTGGATGCAGTTACCACAGGGGGCAAAATTTTTACCTGCTAATAATTTAAGAAACACAGTATGGAGGAAAGTTACTCAGCCTTGCTGAGGAGACATTCCTCTCAATTAAATAATCCTACAATGCCCGCAAGTCTCGGTTTGTATTATACAGTGTCATCACAAAGCCTCTATGTTTGCATTGTTAGTACTGAGAAAAAGGGAGGAAAGGAGGGGAGCTCAAAAGACTATTTTTTTTTACAGATGAGTTTTAAAGCCTTAGAAGTATGGCATTTGCACTGAAAGTATGCTGTGGAAGTGCATACAGAAACAAGTCACGTTGACCAACGCAGTTAGACAGTGTAATATCATTCATTACGCATGCTTGAAAAGGTTCATTCATGTCAGGATTCAAGATGGATTTTTCTTTTTCCTCAGATAACAAAGAGTTCCACTTTCCAACTCCATGTTTTTCAACACGAAATTGCAAGCAAAGTACCCCTACAGAGGGAGTTTAAAATGGTGTAGAAAGATTATTGCAATTATTGATCATGATAACGAGCGTGAAAAGTATGCCCAAACACAGGCTGTATCCTAGAGTTTAAATTAGTAGTTTGCTAAGAAAATAAAATTTATGTTTAAATTCTCATGGCAATCACATATAAAAGGATCCAAAGATTATTATAACTAACTTCTAAAAACAGATGCCATCTATATTAGGCAGAAACTTTATAGCAAATATATATGTTTGCCTGAAAAACAGAACAGATGATTGAAATTCTGAAGAGTGGTTCTCTCCAAATATTTGTGATATACATGCTGCCTGCTTGTCAGTAGAATAACAACTGAATGGGAATGACTGTCAGATATCTCTAGTAATAGCTTTTCTATGTAATTTGCAGTTAGCATTAAGATTGATACAGAGGAGTATTTTCTGGAGGCTCCAATTGTTTTTAAGGCTTCAGTAATTAGACACTGACTGGTATATCTTTGTGATTAATCCATTATTTTGGCAACGACCATTTTCAGATTTTCTCCTGTAAATCACAGTTTTCATACACTTACAACTGTGAACTTCATAGTTTCCCATCATAGTGAGAGCTAGAAGCTTCTAGTCACTGGAAGCATTTTGTATCCAGCTGTGGAGACTGTTGCCTGATGCTCTACACCCTTCTCAGTCATCATCTGAACTCTGTTCTGGCTGACTCCTTTCCGTCCAGGGATTTTTGCTCATTCTGTCTGTTCAAAGCCAAATGATATAGAGTCTTCCAGAGCAAACATGATACATGCTTTTGTAATACTAAAAGGTCATGAAATGAAAATGAAGAATTTCCCTGAAAAAGATGCTAGATATTTCTGTGACTTTCTAATGCTTCATATTTTTGTGAAAAAATAAGTCTATGTTAGGAAGAAAAAATAAAAAAAGAGAGAACTGAAGTACTAAGCCCTGTTTTCTTTTCCTGTGATCTAGTGATTCCAGGCTTAGTTTTATTTCATCCAAAGTCTACAGCACAAGGTGTGACAATACTCTTTCACTTAGTTTGGGCCCTTTGTAATTTACATACACACAGTTCCAGGAAGGGAGGTTGCCAGCACTCCAACTGAGTGCACCGTCGCTTACTTTATTTTTTAATAAACCTGTTCTGTGACCTTGATGAAAACCAGCCTCATTTATCTCTGTCAGATTCTCTAATTAATTAGGATAGCTCGAGTAGAAAACCAACATTTTTAGCCTCATGTGCTTTTTACTACTACTGAATTTAAATTCTTCCAGTACTTACATGACATGTATGTGTGCATATGACAATTTTATGTTTGATAAGGTAATATTATGATAGTCCAATTCCTAGATAAAATCAATGTGTGTGCATTTATTTCTGGCAGAGTAGAATGGAAAATGGGGAAATGATGGGGGAGGATGGGAGTTGTTTAAGTTCTTGTTTGTCTTCCTGATTAGAGGGTGTACTGAAGAAGTTGCTTTATATCCAAAGTACTGCAGAAAGTGATCTGAAATGAAAATGTGAAGCTTGGAAATGGATCCTGTGAAATGAGTCCTACAATGTTTAGGCTGCACAATAGCAGAATTATTCCTCAATAATGCCAGGAATATACACAAAAAAGGACAGCATCACCCCACTGATCCTGTTTGTTAGAAAAAAAAATCCATTAAAAGGCAAACCTCTATGGTTAAAATAAAAGGTTTTTCTCCCAATTTGGGGCTGCTAAACTAAGCTCAACTTTGCAGCTGAAATGAAATGGTTTAATCCTACACCACATGAAAGGAGAATGCCAGCAATTAAGTCAGACTAGAGAGCTTTGTTAGTGAAGGAATGCTCGCCTGGAACTTGCCCTCAGAGGCTTTACAAGGAAAACAGTCATTTATTTAGGCAATCTCTTGACAAAATACAAAAGAAATAAACTGATAATGGATTGGCACTTCAGGGGGACCAAAGGCTTTTAATGAAACTGCTCTGGACCACCCTCCTCCTTCTAAATATCAAACTGTCTCAGCTGTAACCTTGCGGTAACCTTGCTGGAATGCATAGCACTGTGATTCACCAGGATAGCCCTATTCTTCTCTTTTCAGGCCCCTGCTCACATGGCTATTGGGAATGTCAGAACGGCAAGTGTTACAGACCAGAACAAAGCTGCGATTTTGTAGACAACTGTGGGGATAATACGGATGAGAGTGAATGTGGGACTTCCTGCACCTTTGAGAAGGGCAGATGTGGCTGGCAAAATTCCCTGTCAGACAATTTCGACTGGGTGCTGGGAGTCGGCTCGCCGCACAGCCTGAGACCTCCCAAGGATCACACGCTTGGAAACAGGATTGGTATGTGGTAAGCTACGTGCAAGATGTAATTGTGTTCATGGAGCTTCTTGTGCTTCCCTTAGGAAGCAACGGAAGGGTTCTACACATCTAATTCGGATGTCATTTTAAGTAAATATGTAGGTCAGCATCAAAATATTAATTACTGTTCTAAAATGACTTTGGTTAGGACAAATTGATTCTCAATTGTTTCTTCTTTAATAGCATTGTATGTATCAAGCAAGAAAAATTGCATTTAATCTGGCAGCGCACAGCAAGAATGAGGGAGCTAAGCTCTGAGATCCACTAGGTTCCACTCTAGCAGAGTCTGATTGTGCTTTCAGGAAGCCCCAGCCCATGCTGCAATATTCTGAAAAATAAGAAGAAAAATCTGAATTGGCACACAGTATTTTGTGCGTTTCTGTTGATTTTGAACGACAACAGAGATATCTATAACATAATAAAAAGCTTTTTTTTTTTTTTTCCTACAAGGCAATAATATATTTTGATCTCTCCTTGAAAATCAGTTAAAGAGGACTCATAAAGGCAAAAGTGCTTTTTTAACTGAGAAAAAATCTTTTTTTCAAGTTGATAAATCATATGTGAAGTATGTCCTAATGGGAGGTTGCAAAAAAGCATACAAGAAAAGTAATCCGGTGACTTTTACCCTAAGCAGAGTTTCAGTTAATATATGAAGTGTATGGGAAGCATGCTTTATGTCTTCTTGCATTTGTTTTTTTGAGTTTTGGTCATGGAATCTAATTTGATAGTCCAAACAATTTTCAGTAATGTATACATTAATTTCAGGACAATTCCTGTATCTTGAGGCTACTCCAACAGGCCTATTAAATGAAAAAGCCCATATAAAGAGTTCCAGGTGGAGGGAGTCAAGCAAGACTTGTGTGATGAGCTTCTGGTACTTCATATCATCAAAAGCCACAGGACGTATTCAAGTTCTCATTAAGGTAATCAAAAGATCTGCCAGATATCTCTTAGTTCAGCACTATGTCTTTGTAAAATATCCTTTTTTTTAAAAAAAAATCTAATCTTTCGAAGAAGTTTTTACAAAACCACTCTCTGAAAAATTCTTCTGAAATTCTTCTGAAACGTCAAATTCTTCTGAAGCATCGCAAAAAATCTTTTTAAACCTCTTTTCAGTACTTCAAGTGCGAAATAAACAAAAATTACTATATTCTCCAAAAGAGCTAAAAATGACATTATGCAGATGATCTCTTTATATCTAACTTCAGAGGCTCCTAAATCCACTTTGCCTTTTCTCTTGTACCAACTGTTTTTTGATCCTCTCTATGCCAGATCTATTTTTTGTCTTATTGCTGTCATACTTATTTTTTATCTATCAGCCCATAACCCTATGGTTCTGATAGTATAACATACACAAAAAATAATGTAAAAAACAACACAAACTGGAAGAAAATTCACAAACCTTTCTATGTTAAATTGTTATTGTTCTTACACAGAAAGGTACACAATATAAGAACAGTTATCTTTAGGAATTTCATTTTCTTCACTAAACGTGGGGTGACATATCACATTAATCACAACAAAAGCAAAAGCCAAATTTACTTGGTTGCAATAGAAAAGTGGCCCTTTGTTGTGTGCTGAAGATAAAGCAAAGCAATCTAAAAGCAAATTTTAAGTCATAATGTGATTTCAAATAAAAGATTTAAATTAGTAACCAATACAGCAAAAGCAAGTATTTCATCTCTCTGTGTGTTCTAAATCACCGCAGTGCACTATAATGGTGCTTCAATATAATGAATAAATGTACCACTTTTACATGTAGTAGAAGTCTTTGCAAGTGAGAGCTCGTGTATTTAAAATTAAGTTTGTGTGTTCAAAGAGTATGGATTATTCAAGTAGAAATCAACCATGCAATTTATTTGTTATGTGTCTATTACCTCTTCTTTCTCTAATACTTCTTATCAAATTCCAGGATAAAAATTATTTTGGCATACTTCATTACATATTTGTGTTTTATTTCCGGTGCACATGTTGCCTTCATCATTTTCAGTTTCAAATTACACTTTGTCCTTGGAAATAAATTACTAAAATTAATCCTCAAATAATTTGTGAATTAAAAGAATGATTCAGATATTTGCAACACTTCTGTCATCTTCAACATCTAAAAACACAACTTAGATATGTTCATCTGAAATATAACACAAGGAGCCCTTTATAGTCATTAAAAGATCTTTTTTTCATGGACTGGTCCAAATACATATAAATGATAACACACTAGACATCAAGTAGGTGTGTGGATCATGAGGTGAATTTATAAAACTGTTTTTCCCAGAACAGCTCAAATACATGAAACAGGCAAGGAGGCAAAATAGCTGTTTTTTGAAAATTGTTTTTCTTTGGTAATCTATTCAAAGATAAAAAGCAAAAATAGATCCTGTTACTCAGAGTGAATTAGAAAAAAATAAACATAGTTCAGTGTTCCTATTATGTTCCTGGTCTTTTACTCAATGATATATCTTGCAGAGCAGAAATATTATAGTTTTGAGCTCCTTAAGTATCCTCAATTTTAACTGCAAACAAATTTGCCAAATTAGCTTTCGTCCAAAATATATATTAATTGTATTATGTATGTAAGAATGTTACACTTAGCTGTGCTGTTGATTGTGTACAGCCACAATCACACTGAATATATATCACAATTAAAACAATTTTCTTAAAAACACAGCAAAATAATTATATTCTGTTTTTATTGTATGCAGTGCAATTAACGTGCACAAGCAACTACTTCTGGTAACCTTCTAGCAAACCCCCAGGCACTGAGACCTGTGAACATAGGCTCTGACAATCAAAGGTGACTCAACTATCGCTGCATTTGGAATACTGTAAATCTCAAAATCATTTTTAAATATGGAACTCTTCATTTTTAATCAATCTGCCATCTCATGACCCTACAACCGATTGCTATTGAAGAGCAAAGATCCAGATTTAATCAGTGCTTACAACAATAGATGGAGAATGGTTTTGTAAGTGTTGGATTCAATATTTATAGCCTTTAAAAATGGCAATTATCTTACGTTTGAGATTATCACCAGAGAAAAGGCCATGTGAAGTCATACTGAAGGTTCTCCAGCTAGTTCAAACTAATATATCTCCATTATATCTCCACTTGAGTATCTCTTGATTTAGACCAAAGTTCATGTCAGTGAAAACAGATTTGTAGACTGTGGTTGATTGAAAAGACAAGGCAGAATACATGACCCAGAGAGCCAGGAAGGAGCACAGGTTTCCCAGCTTAAAACACTATCTAGCTAAAGTCATCACTTCGCCTCGAATCTGAATTGAAAGTGAGCATCATATACAACAATGGTAGAATATCAAAATTAGGTAATATCTTATGGAGAGAGTAAGGAAGATATTTTCCTCACCCTGCATATTACAGTAAAAGAGAAAGAGTAATCGAAAGGTAAAAAGCTTTTTCCTGTTTGTTTATTTTTGTTTGTTTGTTTTAATTATGTTCATTCTATGTCTTTTTTTGATGTTAGGGCTTTTCCACTTTTAGGTAGCCTAAACATGCTATTCATTATACTGTTGAAATGGTATCTCAGAGTATGGTATAGTCTATAAAGCTGCTGGCTTATAAGGAAGATTCTACAAAACCCAAGCTTTTGTTTTGCAGCTTGTAGTTAGAGAAAGCAAATTACATTTCTAAGGGAATTTCTCTACCATCAATGTTTTCTTTTCTGAAGGTGTGCTACATATTGTTGTTGTAAACCTCAGTGGAATATACCTGTATATTGTTGTAAACCTGTGTGGAATATAATCTAATCGAAATGATACTGATAGGTAGCTGAACTAGTTACAAAAATACTGTATACTTTAAATCAAAGCCCTCACCTTATATGCAAATGAAAGATATTACAGCTGTGTATTATAGACTGCCTTATGGAAGAGAACGCAATATCTAATTTACTGTCCATTGAAATTGCAAAGTGTTTATCTGCCATCCAGAAGCTCACATGGCAAATGCAATATTATCAGAAAATATCTAAATAATCATCAAAACATGGCTACCGCAGTAAGATTTTGAGTTAATTCTACTCTGTGACATTTGCAAGAGCATACAATCTGTAAGAGGCATTTTTGAAGCTAAAAAGTGTGGCAGGAGTAATTTGAATACACCACACTTGCTTTGACAGTGACATTGGTGTTCCCACTCAGTACTCATATGTTATTTTATTTAAAAGCCAGAGAAAAGAATGTTGTTTTAAAATGTGTTTCTAAAGAGGCAAGAAAGAATTTATAGGCGAAAGAACAGACAAACATTGTAATGTGCTGCTGATATGAGGATGTTTTCCTGTTCTGCGTAGGTTGATTTTGTCACAAGGAGAAGCAAATCTTTGATGTCACATTGAGAAAGGAACGATAACAAGTGGATAAAACTATTTGTTCAACTTAATTTTTGTGTGATGAATGTTAATTGTCCTGAACATAGCTATTGTCATTAGGAAAGATAAGGATTTGAATATTGTTAGGAGTGACTCTTTGAAACAACAAGGAAGGTGAAACTAGTCATTGGTAACTGCCTCCACTGACTGTGACAGGGCTGGTATACATGGGATCTTATTAGAAGTTCCAGAGGGCCTTGCTCAGGCATTTGTCATAGTGAATTAATTCTGACCAGTTATAAATGAGCAAAGACATAATGATACTTAGGAGGACAAGCAATCCTGGCCAGCAGAGCTCCATCAGCACCTCCAAAGTGACAGACCCACCTGGCCAGTGCAACAGCCGGCTGGAACCACAGCCAGCTCCTCCAGCTGCTCACAGGGTGATATAGTACAGACCTGGTCACCTGACTGTTGCAGCTTCTCAGCAAATGCCATGCTCTGCCACAGTTGTTGTCTTTGCTTTCTTATTGCTTTTAGCAGGCCTAAGGTAAGGAGGCAGGGAGAGAACTAATCTTACGGACATGCCATAGCTCAGGTGCAGGCAGCCTGCGGTGCTTTTTCTAATTCCCTGGTTATTTTTAGTAGAGCAGCCTATCCTTCTATCAACAGGGAAACCTGCAGCACAGGTGCTACAGATGATAGCTGATTTCTTCAGGACTTTTATATTTCTAGGATCAAGTAATTTAAAATGAAATTTTTACAAATCAATAACATCGACCCTACTTACCGTTATAGGAAGTCACTCAAGAATAAAGTCCAAGGAAACAACTTTTTATGCCTCTCAGCTTAGAATAAGTTGTGTATGTCTTCATTGATTCTTCTCTCTGACTGCATGAAAAATAATCAACTCCTCATATTAACATAGAAGTTATAGATTTCATTGAGTTGGTGTAGCCTTCAAAGCTAGATTATCTGACCTCCTCCATGTAGCTGGAGGAAGAACTGCTTGAAGGTTTTATGTGAGGGTCTGCTAAACACTAAAACACACTCCAAACACACTTCAAACGGTGTAGAAAATGGGTAGATTTTCAATTGCCCTCTTAGACATAGTACACTTTCCAGAGAAATCCAGAGAAACTTGTCTTGTGCAAAATTACAGTCTTCCTGTATTTTTGATGTTCAGTAGTCTGCATTTCTCCTTTTCTCTCTTGAATGCTACACTTAAAGGTATTTTAAGGCTCATAGAGCTGCTATTGAATGATTTTTACTGAAGCAACAGACATGAAAATCATCTCTCTCTTTTTTTTTTTTTTTTTTACCAACTCTGGAATAGACTTTTTTGTGACAATGTCCTTTTTATACAAAAACATGGATGTAAACTTGAGTTTTGGACATTTTTGTATCTCTGCTTCTAAATAAGAAATTTTAAAAATTGAATTAAATAAATCTTATTTTATATATATATATATTTAAAAAAAGATTATGCACAATGTAACCTGGCACATATTGATAACTTTCAGAAAGTATATAGCATTTAGCACACCTGAAATCACAGGACAACATCTCATTTTCCAGATTATGAACTCATCTGGAAAAAGATCCTGAACTTTTCCAAGAGTCCTCTTTAATCGCAACAAGGGTGGAAGAATATGCTTTTTTTTTTTTTTTTTTGGCCTTTTTTTCCTTTCTCATCTTTTTTCATATCTGGTCTTCTACCCAGAGAAGTGTCTTCTTGCTGTCAAACATAGACCGAACTGATGTTGCATCAGCAAAACTTCTGTAAACACCGAAGTGGTATTATTGTTCACTGTAGAACACAAATTCTTTTCTAGTCTCCTTTAAAACAGTTTTTATTTTAATTCATGGTTCATTTGTTTTTAGTGTTGTTAAGCTGTTCTGGTTCATGGTAGTCTTTGATCTGAACCAGACTTGCAGCACCAAGTTGTAGGGCGCTTAAAATTACTCTAACAAATCAGTAAATGGTTTTACCATGAAAAGTTTAAATTTCATGCTTAGAGAAACTATATCACTTTTAGATTTTAGCTTAGAATACAGAGTAGCTTCAGAGGAAGCAATCTTGTTTCAGTTTTTGGTGTATTTTTTTCAGAAAGATGAAAGTACCTGTTTCTGATTCATTGTATAAAAGGATCAGACTTAGGTATTATTTAGTACTTGTATTTATGTCTTCGGGAGCCTGTATGTGTACTTGTTGGTTGCCCCCATTGCATTATGAATTAAATTGAAATTAAATGAAAGATGAAAAGCTTCTTTAAAAAGAGTTGTGAAATTGTTGAAGTTGAGAAACCCTACCAGAGCACAGCTATCATTTGCTAGTAGTAGCTAGTGGTGTCAGGGACTTTTGAATGACCTCAGCTTCTTCTTAGTATCTTCCTTGCCATGACAAGATGCCTGTCCATAACATGAAGGCTGTGTTGCCTGACTGTGACAAGGCCACTGCTGGTCTCTGATGAATTGCTTGCAGATTTGCAGAAGCTCCCCAGCCTGTTCACAGGAGTTAGTTAGGCAGTGCCGGATGATGGATTCACTGTGCTCAAAGGAATAATATGCCATAGATGAGATATTTTTCATCAACAGACACGATTTAAGAGTAAAATATTATGTTTTCTTCAGAGTATAGGAGCAAAATCACAAAAAAATAAAGCAATACGCCACATTATTAAATTTTTTACTATTTATAATCTAACTGCTAACTCCCTAGCTAATGAATTCAGTCCCTTAAAACTAATCTTTAATCTTCTGCTCCTGTTAACAGAGTCGAGAAAAGCCAGTTGGTGCCAGCTGCTTTGCTTGACCTCTCTCAGTTGAGATAATACTACTTTGCTTTCTCCTCCCCTTTTTTTAACACTGGAAAATTCAGAGAGTTACCCAAGAAAAAAGATCTTTTTCTTTATCCTTCTGTCTCTTTGCTTAGGTATGATTCTGGTGGCTTATTTTATTTTAGTCCCAGTGTTATAATTTATCTGCTTTCCTTTCTTGAAACACTGATATAATATTATAAAATTTACAGCATGCTGTTAATTGTACAAACTTGTATATTTTGCATAAAAGCATACAAGAAAAAACAATATAAGAGAAGACAGATTCATAATATATCTGCGAAAGACTGTATAACCTTACATACCCCGAGGAATATATTACATACAGAGGAATATATGTATATATTATAAGAATATATACATATAACACTTATAAGGGTAGAGATTCTCCAACACCTTGAACATTATATGGCTACTAGCAAAGATTTCAGGCTACTGCTGCTGAATCAACAAAAATCCATCCTGAGTTCTTTTTGTGGACAATTTTAGGGTCAGTCTTCAATGCTAAAGAAGTGTCAGAGGGCCATAACATAAGAAAAGGAGTAAATACTAGGCATACTTTTTCCTATATAACAATTTTAATTATTTCATTTTGACTTTTCTGCATTAATTTGGTCTATGAGTGTATATTATTGTAACTAGTTTGGACTATTAGGCTGTTAAACCATTAATTGTAACAATAACAATTTCTTGGCTTCATAAATGTTGTTTTTCTTTTAAATATTTAGCATCACTTGTGAACAAAATGTCAAAACTCTGTTCCTGATTTGATCTCCTGTGTAATCATACTATAGCTCTTTCTGTTCATAATTCTTAGGTAAATTGGCATCTTCACTTCTAGAGTTACAGCCACAGTCCACTGAACTGCTTCTGGAGATTAGTTCAGCCTAGTAAATACTCCTGCAACATATTTCTCTCTCAAACTTTCAGCCTTTTGCTCTCCAGATGTTGAAGTATGTGTGTAGTCTGCCGTAGGAAAAAAATCCCACTCCTTGTCAGGCTTTATGCATCAGCAATTCATGGCTGATATTCTTCCATTATCTCTTTTCTAGCGGTCCTTGCCTTTTTGTTGTTGTTGTTAATGCTGTAAGAGATGGAAAATGGGACTGAGTTTCCTGTTCTTTCTCACTTTTTAAATTTATGTTTGATAGCTTGAAAGTTATTACAAATTGTCTTTCATATGTTTGAAGTCTGGCTGATGATTGTTTTCCAAGCTATCATTTTGCTTTTATGTGGTGCAACCAAATATTTCTGCATTTTGACATCTTAGAAAGAAATCTCTGCATTTTCTTCAGCCAAGTAGATTTCTTTTCTCTGAAATATTTTAAAATTGCAGGACTTGATGTTAAACTGTACTTTGTCACAATGTGGATGGGATTCCAGCTACTAGAAGTAGATGTCTACAGCATAGCAATTGAGACAGTCACCATAGGCTTTCTTTGTCAATGTTGGATTTTACAGTTTGTTCAAGAGGATACTGAGTATGACTTATATCACCTCAAAGTAAACACCTTTAAGAGGTCAAATGAAAAGTGCTTATTGTTTCCTGTGGATGTTTAAGCACAGAATAGTACTATATAATATTCAGTGTAAGACACTGGATACATTCTAAAATGTCAGTGAATAAACATTTAGATTTTGGTTAACTGAATATTTTATATTTAAAGTGAAGTGCTTTAACATGATAACAGTTTGTTCAGCTATGAGTCTTCAATTTGTAGAAAATATATTCTGCAACTGTAAATTATAATTTTAAATTACATTTTTGCTTCCATGACAGTCTTTAAAAATAAATTATTTTATCCATCAGATATTATATACAGAGACAGGACTTACTTAAATATTCCTCTTAAAATGTCTCTCTGATCAGGTGCAATTCACAAGGCCACTTAAAAAACATGTAATCCAACCTTGACTATATGAATAGCTTGTTATTTTTTCAGGCTTCCTGTTTTGACTCCCTTGAGTCTGTCTACTTCATCCAATGTCTCAGAAAATCTGATCTATATTTCTACAAATCCAAATGGAAAAGAATGCTCTAATAGGAATATGTGAATATCTTTTAGAGTATGGTACAGGACTGCATTTCAGTACCAGACAAAGTGTACAGATATTCCAGAGATCTACTATTCAAGAAGACAGTCAGGCAGGTGCAACATGGTTAATCTGTCCAATCACTGTGGACAAATTACACTGTGGACTGTGATGACAGTCAGGAAACTTAACCTCCGAGAGCTGCTTGAAGGGAGATAAATATTAGACATGACATAGGAACATTGAACTCAGCTTCTGAGGCATCAAATCCTATTCCCTGTTACAACAGGAAAATTTCATATACCCTCTTTCTTCTTGTGTACACTCATAAGTCACGTAGTGGGAAGGAACATTCCAAAATTTTCTTCATTTGGCAAAAGATTTTATTTGAGTATGTATTTAAGCTTTAGAGACCTACTAATTAATTTCTTATTGTAAAAATACAATTAGATGGTTCTTACATGAGAAATTGTAGTGTCAGTCTGGTCTTTCAAGGGAAAAATGAAGTCCATTACCAGTCACTGTCAAAATTTCACAGAATAAAAGTTAGTCCCATGACCAAGACATCTGTCTGTCCACGGAAGCAAGATACCTGTCACTCAAAGAGTGCTTATTAGGCTAACATGCTTCAATTTCAAGCTGATTTTTGCCCAGAACTGCACTAAGGGAAGCATTAAGTTGTTCTAAAATGATTGTGTGATGAGTAAGCAAAGATTGATCCTTTTGACCGAAATGTTTGAAACTGTAGTTCAGTTAAATATTGTCCAAGTATCCTAACTTGCAGATTCTTACCTAAGAAGAAAAATT
>NW_010576825.1:67732-113723 GCF_000705375.1 Tinamus guttatus | reverse complement strand
GAATGCCTCATCTTGCCTCTGTAGATGCTTGTGTGCTCACTCATCATGACTTACACTGAACTGCTGCCTGTGCTGGTATAATACTAATGATAATACCTAATAAGGTGTGCACAGATTTGTTCAGCTGAGTATCAGTGGATTTTTGTTGTGGAGATCCTTTCCTATGTTTTTGTTTTTGTTTTCCTTCCGGGTAATTTAATGTAAAGCTGCCATTCTTTTCAACTAGCACCTCTACAGTGATATTCCCTTATCTCATTATTTCCACATTGTGATAAGTCTGAGAGCCTCCTCTAGAAGATATTAATAATTGTGCAAATTCCGCAATTTAGGTACAGTGAATTTGTAGTTTTTGTTTATACTCATCTGCATCTACTTAAGTGGCATGCAGTATCAAAAAACTAGCTTCATTTTCTATTTCTCTCATCATAAATATGCATAAGACAATTTTAACATAACCCTATTTAACAGGTTCACCACATGTAAATAAACGTAATTCTGGCTTTTTACTTTTGTCTCTATTTTTCTTTGTGCATTTTGTGATTTTGTGCATTCATATACTGCCTGCTTAGAGCATTGTACATAGTTGTTTGCTGCATCACGTGCTGCTTGTATTAAGCCTTTTTGGAGTACTGATGAGTTTTGATAAGAAAAGACTAGTGCAGGAATACTTTTCATCTACGTTTTACATGATTTGGCACACAGTCATGAAGAAATTTAATTTGAGATACATACCCAAATTCTGCAAATATTTATTGACAGTGTCATCATATATATGGATCAGGTATTCTGAACAATTGAAATTAGTGCATTTGCATTCTAATACTATTAAAAAGAAGCATATTGTTTCCTGCAGGTTTGCCACTTAGGTGGTATGACTGGAATGTTAAGGAAAAGCTTTTAAATATATTAGCACATTTGAAAGTCAGGAAACTACTACTTCCATTTAAATAAATTGTAGCGAATACATGAATACTTCATATTTATTAGATTTTTTTTCCTCTTATACTACCATTGTTACAACTTTTAGGTTTATATGAAATTATATATAGCTCTACCAGATCATATTGTTTTGGAGTTCAATCATACATATAGTAATTTCTTTCTGAGACCCAATCCATTATTGAATTTTATGTGATTTGTGCTGTAATTATCTCATCTTGCATTTTTTTCTATTCTTCTAGCAAATCATTTGTTCACTATTTCTTAACAAAACTGAAAAGATATCTTCAAGAATCTTCTCTGTTGTACAAAAACCGGTATTTCTTAATCTGTATATATACCTAACAGTACCTGTTTTATTTATGCTTCAGAGTAATGATGGAATTGTGAAAATATGGAGTGATTCAGGAAATCATAGTGATGAATGGAAGAAAGTTGAGTTACATCTGGGAAAGCTGAGGAATTTTGAAGTTCTTTTTGAAGGCATTCGTACCAGAGACCTGGGAGGAGGAGCAGCAATAGACGACATAGAGTTCCAGAACTGCACCACAAGTAAGTTCAAGAGGAAAGTTTCTAGAGGGGTACGAAAAGGAGGTGTAGGATGTTCCTGATAGCTTTGAAATATGTCACGGCTTTATAGAATTTACCATAATGCCACTATCCAAAAATCATTTGCAAATATAACTTTAATACAAATTTCTGCTTATACAGAAACTTTTGTACGAGTGTAAATCTCTCCTGCTAAATCATTAAAGATAAATCCAAGAATTCTGGGGGGCTTTTGAATTAGAGCTTTCTTTTCAGAAACCTGTTTAAATTGTTGCTAATTTATTCTAAGAGTCACTGTTGTTGTATATAGCAGTTCTTATAAATTATGTCATATTATGTTAAAAAAAAGACCTTTAGCTCCCTATTTTGTAGTCATAAAATTGGCATTTTTATTGAAAAAAAAAAGAATTTAAACCACAAATAAACCACTATCATGGTCTTCCTTCTCAATTCACTTTCAAGGGTTAGGGCCAGCGATGTAAAGAAAACTTGTGCCTCTCTCACGTGTATTCTCCTTATTTAATTTATGTATTTCTGAGCGTAGAACAAGATAAGAACCGAGTTTTCCTAGAAATAAAAGTTGCTTGGATTGTGGCTTCCATTAAAGAACCATGTAGTCTCCATCATCAATAGGAAACAACATGAGTTGTGAAATAAGTGATTTTTTGAGCGAGATAATCAGTGCTGAGGCTGCATATCCACGTAGTTAGGAGTTTAGGTGTGTTATTTAGGCTAAATTTAATTTTCTGCTGAGGTCTGTATGCCCATTAGTATTGGAACATGGAAAGTGTACTTCTGGAGAGCATTTTTTGAAGTAGTGTCACCTGAAGAAAATGGAGTTGTCCATTCATATACATTACTCTGCAGGGTAAGGCAAGGTATGGAGGGTGGATATACTGGAAGAGCTGCTTCAAAAATGCATTTTTGTTCTGAACTAAAAGTTCAATGCAGATACACACTTGAAAGTTCTTTTTGGCATGTGAATGTTTCTGACCCCCTTGTAATTTTTTTAATGAATTCCGGAATGTGTCTGTTGCTAGGAATGTGATCATTCTCCAGCAGACAAAAATAGATGAATTAAGGGTCAATGGTGGGAGACAGGAGGTGAAGACAACATTCCCCTGTGCTTCTCGCACAGAAAAAGGGGTGCTCTTTTGCAACTTATTGCCAAATTGTGGATTGGATATATTCATTCATAAAGCTGGACCTAGTTAAACTGTATTGCCGGGATTCTGTCCCATTTTGAGGCTAAAACATTTTAGGCTTTTCATTTCATGGTCACATTTATGAAGAAATTCAGTTAGCAAAAATAGCAATATTCTTTTTAAAGGAAAACTCCTTGTACATTTCTAAAGATGGTATCAACATATTTTCATATAATGTCAAATACTGATATGATTAGTCTTGGTACATTTCCATACATTTTATGCATGTCCATACATTTCATAATCTGAAGTATTAGTGGAAATACTCCACAGAGTTGTCATTTTGAGGGAGGAAATTCTTTCAACCTGGAGTGGAAAGGTGTCATATGAAAGACCTTAAAGATCTCAAAATGTTAAGATTGCTGAAATTTACATTGGTTTTAGTGTATGACCGCACAGACCTGACTGTTAATATTATTTTATAACCAATCTTGCATGAAAAAAATATTGTTACATGTGAGGCAGTTCAGGTGTTTAGGTGCATGTTCTCTGTAAGAATAGAATTTTTGACAGGAATTTATGGATTCACTGCTCTGTTCTTAAAGCTTATGCCTTTGTTGTTCAGTAGGATTGGATCTCCATCTATATATATTTTTTAACTGTTCCTATGTGCATGTATATAAATAATGTCTGTAAATAAAAATACATCATTTCTCCACATCAACATTGTAATTAGGGCAAAAAACAAAGTCAAGGAGAAATCATTGCATTCTTTAATATGTTTTACATCAGTCCCGAGTATCATTTTTTCTTTTCTACTCCACAAGTTGAGATCTGGTTGTTTAATTTTCCTGAGACTTTTGATAAGCTGACCTTCCTGTTGGTGTGCTGACATGAAAGAACCTGATTTGACCTTTTTATTCTTGTTGTTATTGATTCTTTACAGATAAACAGTGGAACGGACAAACAAAATACATTTTGCTAGATTCGCAAAAATAACATTTCCCCTCTGACACAAGCCTGGGGCATTCAGGATAGAAAAAAACATGTCATTTTTTTTTTCTTCAGCACAGGGTACATGCTTTTATTGTGGCTCTTGTAACAAAGCTTAAAAGACAACAAACAAACCCCAAGGAGAAAAGTAGCATAGCAAGGAGAAAAAACAGGAGTCAGGGGTTGCTTCTCAACAAAATGGCTTGATTTACAATGCTTATTCAAGTACTATGTTTGTTGTTGCAGAACTGTTGAGTTAGACATATGGGTAGGATCCCATAGGGCAACAGGAGCCACATCTGTATTTTTCACTGAGGCTGGCTGGGTTAAGCTAAAATATCATATAACAATATAGTTATTCTACCCACAGTAATTACATAAGCAGAGGAACAGACCATGCTCAGAAAACACTAAAATATAATTGAAAATAATTCAAACTTGAATAACAAATGTGTGGTGAATGGAAATGAGAAAGCTTTAAAGTTCATGGGAAAAAATGGGTGCTTACCACTTTACAGTGGACAGACTATAGTTAATGGGTTTTTAGAACAGTTCTGGATGTGGAGGTGCTTTGGAGAGTTTCCTCTGCATTGGCGTTCCTTTCAGAAGCTGCTCAGTGGTATTCCTGGATCCTGGTTTATAGTTTACATGACAAAATAACTGTATGTTTGCAGAAATAATACACCTAGGGGAAGAGAGGGAACTACCTTTTGTGATATGGTAAAACTCAATGGTTATAGCAGAAGTTAGTAAATCTGAAGTCTTACTGTACGTGTGTTTCTCTTCAGCTTGCATTCATATAGTATATAATAAAAATCAGCTGTGGATGCCACAAGGTAATCTACATGGAGATAGATTAGCACTGCAGTTTTTTTGCATGTGATTTACATTACTGTGATTTATATTGGTCATGTTATACAAGTATGTTGAACAGACAAAAGAGAGTCTTTTTTCCCCTTAAAATTTAAACAGTTAAAGACTTTTATGTCAGGAGAGTGTTACAGATCACTTTAGTTTCTGTGATCTGAACTTCTGGGACTCTATCCTGCAACGTTTATTTCCCTGAACTCTCATTGATTTCTGTAGAAGTGAAGGCCAAGAAATACCTGTGGATTGCCAGAAATGTGAGAAACCTTGAAAATATTGTCAGAGAGAGAAACAAAGAAAGTATAACAGAGGGTCTTATCAATCATTCTAAAAGGTAAAGTTTTATTTTCAGAGCAAAAGTAATTTAAACTCCAAAACTGATATATTTTATACTGTAGTTTTTATTGAAAACTCTGAAAAATAATAGTGAAGTCATGTCAGTCAGAGACTGTTCTTAATATTAAAAGATGTTTGACATATTCCAAAACTCCTTTCCTCCTTTTTCTCTTACTAATTGAATTTTTAAAAATCTGATCTTTTAAATTTGAACTAAAGATTTCTAAGATAGTTGATTATTTAGTTGACTTGTATATTTTTCTTTCATGGGGTGGCGGTTCAGTGTTGTAAAGAAAAACCATTACAGCTTCAGTGGTCTTTGTGAGTTGTCTGTTTGGGATCAAACTTTACAAGCTCTATTCTGTTGTTTAAGGGAAATGGGACATACCTTTAGTCATACCTGAAGTGTTATTGATAATATATTCAGATTTTTACAAGAAAGTAATAAATAAATAAAAATACAAGTCATAGTATTTCTACTAAAGGGAAATTGTTTTAGCAGTTGAGCTGAAAAGAAATTTTCTTAAAAATATCACAAAGCTTGCTTAGCCTAGTGGTAATCTTTTTCTTTCCCTCTATTATATTTGTATTCCTCCTTACCCACTGCTTGCAGTGCAGACCATAGGTGAAGGCCCTGCAATCCTTTGAACAGCTTTGCTTCCATGCTCCCATAAACAAAAGCCTTTGAAAGTCTCGGTGGAGAAATCGCCTCTCATTAGAATTCTACCCAAGCTTTGCAGATCAGAGAGAAAACAACTAAAACTTCCTGGTGTTTGGGTGCTTTGTCCAACTTTTGTGTTTTTAAAATAAGCTGCCGCTTGCTTTGAATTCTCAGCAAATTGTATGTATCATGCAAAGCTTTATGTCTAGGAGAATTTATTTACTTCTGATCAGAAACTTCAGAAAAGTTCAAACTTTTATAACAAATATTCACTAAAAACATTGTCCTGAATTGAGAAGTGAGGAAATTCAGGAGGAGAAAGCTCTGGAGCTAATTTAGTCATGTAAAATATAGTTAGGTATATATTATGACTGTATATATACAAATATATCTGGTTTGTGATCATTTTCTTTTTTTCTCTCTCTCTTCAGAACATTTTAATTTTTTTGTTGTTTTTCAGCTGTTTTTATAAATGTGTCAATGTCAAGATATTCTGATATGATCACTAGAGTTGCATTATTTGGCAATATAAATTATATATTCAATATAAATCTGCTGCTGAAATTAAATGTAAAAATTCTTATTTGCTATCCTAAGGTTTGTATTTTGCCTTTATAAGGCAATTGATCTTTGAATTCATGGTGGGGTATCAATCTATAAAAGTTCAGCTAGTGGTTGAGATCCATTGAATCTTCTTCATTTTAGTGGAAAACTCAGAGAAACCTAGTAAGTTTTGTTAGCTCCAACTTTTAATGTGTGTTTCCTTAACACTTGTTAACATGGATGTGTTAAGCCTTTTTGAGAGAAAATCTTGCAGAATTGTGATCTCATTATGCTTGGCAGAGAATAAAGATAACAGAGGAACTCAGTTCTAGGACAGAAATAACCTTCTTCATTCCACATGTGCGGAAAAGGGGCACACTGGCCTTCCCAAATGCAAAAGTGACTTGGTAGGGAAGGTGTTTTGCTCAGGAGAGCTGTGGAGGAGGTAGAGGCAAGTTTAAATTCTTCTGGGTGTCACAGTTATGCTGGGGAAAGATCTAAATTCCTGCAGCAGAATTCGCATTCCCAAAATGTGAAGCATGAGAAAGCCATTTTTGCATCTCACTTTCCTGCCTATGAAATCAATGTTGCACCTCTTAGGATCCCATTCTTCCATAGAAATTAAACTTTGAACTATCCATCTGATAAGCAGGTGCAATGAAGGCAGAAAATAAAATAGCTGAAGTAGTTTCTTGGGAGACCCTGCTTTCCTTTAGATTTGTTTTTTTGTTGTTGTTGAATCTGACAAACGAGTTTTAGTTTTTACCTGCCTTTTGGCACTTACAGAGCCTGGTGTTTTAATTTTGCTTTTTCTTTATCTCATGTAAACCTTCTGAAGTCAATTTGCTGACCTTCAGAGACACTTTGATTTAGTTGTGTGCTTTCAAAAGCAAATTTTCAGTGTAAAATAAAAATCTCATCTTTCACTTACTATTCACTGATTACTATTCACTTCCTGCTAGTGCTACATACCTGGCAGTAGAGTCCTTGAAGGAACCGAAAGGGAAGACCGTTCATATTTAGCAAAATATACAGGTTTGAATATGGGGGATTGTTTGTTTTTAACTTCACATTACTGTAAAGGTTAAGCACCTTTGAAATACAAAGACACTGTTGAAAACAGACGATCTTCTGTAAATCTGTAGTTCATGATGCTCCTCATTTCAGTGCTGTCATCTGGTGATGGTTCCATAGATTCAGAGAGAGCATTCAGCTGAGGAAGTGTCTTCCTGTTGCAATTATTCTGGATTTGCATCTGTGTTCTGTACCCTACTGAGTGCATCACAGCCCCCGGGGACGAGTCTGTGTGTATAAAGGAAAAATATTCATATGACATGATTATAAGAAATCTCCGGTGGCAAGAGGAAATTGTGCTGTAATTGAGTAGTAATCTTTTTCTGTATCACAGTGAAACAATGTCTTGGCAGTAATTTTGTGAGATAAACATTGGTTTAAATATTGCATTAGATAAAGCTTTCATTCATCTATTCAGTTGAATTTTGTGAGCTGTAATCTAGCCATCAGCACTGGAGTCAGGTTGAGAGGGAAGAAGGGAAAGGAAAGGGACCTAGAGGCAAAGACCACATGCAAAACTGTGTGAGGAGGTATTATTTGCTGTGGTGGAATATGTCCATAGCCATAAGGAAGTAGTTTTTTCTGCAGAACCACCATTTTTGCTCTGTCTCCTCTTCTCGACTTTTACCACTTGCCAGCTTAAAAGGCATAAAACACAGAATACTGAACCCTCACTCATTGCTCAGTTGTCAATGCCTCCCCCTAATGCCTCATTAAAGGTAAAAAAAAAAAAAGGCAGTTTCCTACATCAGCATATTGTAAGCATGAGCTCCTATTCCTGCCTATGTACTCTGAGACTGGTAAGAGATTTTTAATCTTTGATAAAAAGTAATGTAGAAAAAGATAGAGAACAATTGGGGTGAGCAAATAAAAAGTGCAAACGTCTTATTTTATGCTTTTATGAAGCACGATTTGGCACAAACCATGAACTGTGAACTTCAGGGTGCCAACTATAGGTGAGCTCCAATTCCAATGAAGCTTTTCTAGGAAATTGTAATTAATTTCAGCCTGATTGCTTCTTTCCATGATTTTAGGTATAATGGATATCACAGGATCTTTTCGTCTTACAGAAAGTTGTCTTTATGGAGTCAGAGCCAGAATCACTGCACCTGCTTTATCCTCTTAATAGAAAATTTAAAGGAAAGACTACTATTCTTTCATATCTAATCTTCTCTGGGTAACTGAGACTAAGTGTCTGGGTTACTACTGGTGTGCTTGTCAGCTTCTTGAAATGAATCCTGCCCTGCTGATAAATTCTGGGAGTACTATACAGGCTAGTACTCTGTAGATACTTTTTAGATTGGAGAGGGTAAAGGTAAATACATAACTTGTGATGGATCTGGAGTTTTTTTATGGTATGTATTTGTTTTCCATGCTTGTCTTTCATGCTTGTCTTTCATGCTTGTTTTCTACACATACATGAGGATATGCCCACATATATTCTTACCAGTGAAAAGCTTATCTTGGTTGCTACCCTGCGAGGCTATACAGAACTAACCACTTAGAAATGAAAGTGTACATAAATGCAAGTACTTAAGGCATTCATCAGTAACATGATTTTCCTGCGGGGTTTAGTGACCCACAAGCTAAGCCAGTTCTACTGGTCTCTTCAAAACTATTTGGGAGATTATATGGCTTTCTGTTGCATCAAACTAAATTTCATCTAATTGAAAAGTGATATCCTGTTCATGTATTTTTTTTTCCTTTTCAAAGTACTGCCATTTCATTTGGCTTCAGGATTTGCATAACAGGCAATCGAGGCAGTAGCCACTATTTCATCCAAAATATGCCCTGAGTTAGTTTCTTGTGGTGTCTTGGTTTTTGGGAAACGCTGTGATTCAAAAGGGAAGCCAAATAAATGGGTACAATAAACCATGACCATTTTGATTGGACATAATAAGTAAGTGCTGTAATAATTTATTGTATGAGAATCTCTAATCCCTCAGGGTTCCCTGTAGGGGGAGAAAAAGATTGTTTAAAAGGTTATATGCTGCAGCTTGTCAGCTTTGATCTAGAAGAAAATCAACATTTTTATTGTTCAATTGATTCTTGTTAATTAATTTATTTACATGCTGGACTAATATTTAGCATTTATTGTAAGCTACAAAACTCCTTGTGGTGGACTCCTTGTCCTTTAAAACATATTTTCTTTTGTAAAATCTCAAAAACAATCTAGGTTGAACACGACCACTTGGTCCAAACCCTGCTGAAGGAAGAGCAAGCTTCAAAGCTAGATCCTAGGTACAGCTAGATGCTTAAGGTACAGCTGAGTTTTGGCTGTCTCCAATGATGGAGACAAGAGTAACCAGAACAATGGATTTCTGAGATTTTCCATGTCAGGGGTAGGACACATAGCACATTCCAGACCCTCACACATAGCAAAATTGTTGATAGAAATCATATGACTTGGAAGACTTGGAAATGAATTATATCAAATGATTTGAGAAATACATGGAGGAAAGGTTAAATGAATGGTCTGTGCAGAGTTCAGTTAAAAAAAATAAGAGAGAGATAGATATCTATTTGAAGCCTGATTTTATTTATTTCAGTGCTCAGAAAAGTACATATTTATAAACTGAATGCTCAAGTGAGTTGTTGCAGTAACCAGCTTTATCAACAAATTTTCTTTGAATTATCCATTCTAGATATTTGAATTGCATCTTAATGCTGTTAGTTTAAAGCTGTATTATAGGTAATACTAAAACAGAAATTTAGTATTCCTTTCCTATTTTCACTCCGGTGGGAATATAGGACCACAGTCTGTAAAATTCATTACCTCTATTTGAATAAATTGATGTCCTCACATCAATAACACCTCCTGTTTTTTTTTCCTCTGCAAAGATAAATATCAAGGTGTACTGTTACTGTTCTGCACAGACAGTGTTTAGTGATATGTTCAATTTCAGTCATGTTTGAAGTCATGTCTCAGTGCACTGCCTGGAGCTCTAGACTGAAAAGCAAGCTTAGGTTATTGGGGTATGTTTTAAATGTTGGCTTTAGAACTATCAATCAGACCTGTTCTAACTAGTGCTAACCAGAGTTACCCACCCAGTGCTCTGAACAGCTCCAAATGAGTTATCTCTTCTTCTTTACAGCCTGAAAGTTCAAAGGTGGCTGGGTGTCCCTGCTCCATGTGCAGGTTACCAAACAGCTTTCATTTTTGGTCACTGTTTTTAGTCACTTTCAGAGGTGACAAAAATTCTTGCTGTAAAACAGATTCACTGTTTTTAGTCACTTTCAGAGGTGACAAAAATTCTTGTTGTAAAACAGATTCCCGTCTTAAATAGCGTGAGAGGAATTTCTGGATGGCTAAAACATTGTCTGCAGAATTTTCAATGAACTTAAAAAAATGTTTTATATCTTATAAAGGCTTTAGAAGTTTATAATACAAAAGTATTGCAATAATTTCTCATAGTTCAAAATATTCCTGTTTTCCAAGTGATATTGTCTATCTTTATAATTGGAATAAAGCCCTTGGCCAGTCTGCTTTGAACATCTCGCAGATCCTATTTTATGTGGTGTGTGCAACAGATTAACTAGGGGAAAAGTCACGCTAATGTAACCCCCCCGTTGCAACTTGCGAAGGAACAGATTCACTTATATACTGTACTATAGCGGATACAATACCTTATTTGTCTACAAGTATGGCAAACACAGTTATTAAATAAGCCAATGGTCACGTAGCAGCCGTACAGTTGCTTTTGCTTTGTCTGCTGATAGGACACCTGCACTGCCGTCCTTGGTGTTGACTACTAACTAAGACTAACAAGATGTCCTGCACCATAGCCCTTGAAGCAGGACTCCACGCCTCCTCCAAAGGTTTCTGTGAGGCCAATACAGTAGTCAAGGCACACATAATGTACCATTAAAAAAGTAGGAACAAATAGCATCTGTTGGAAGCAGTAAGTCACTGAAGTGATGTTATATAATGACTAAACAAATAAAAAAAGAGCATGCTTTTATTAAATCCCAATATTGATTTAAATATCCTGCTGCTTTTCAGTTGGAGAGAATCCAAGGGAATGCCCTGCACTCACTGATTTTGTGTGCTGGAACAAGAATTGCATAGAGTCTCAGTTTGTCTGTGACTATAAACCGGACTGTGAAGACCTGTCAGATGAAACTGACTGTGGTAAGTATCTCTTTGTGTATTAATAAAAACTCCAATTAAAATGATAGCTTTAAATTCTGCAGTGGATTTTAGTTGCATTCGGGCAGCTGCACAACAGAAGATAATTTCATACAGGTTGTCTGATCCCCCAACACAGAAAATCTGACATTTTTTGATTCTGAGAGACACATACTGCACAAAAATACTTTAGAATGATTTAGTCACTAAATCACTCCACAAAAGTGAAGCATACACAGGAAAAGGATTAGAAGATTTTTTAAAGGGAAAAAAATCCGTCTGTTACAATATAAATTAATGATTAGAAGAAATTTAAAATAATTTTCCAATTTGAAAGCATTTTGAGCTGTCAGTATTGAATGTAAAAAGCTAAATAAGCAAATGACAGTAGCATTTAGAAGCAGTTCTGCTATAAAAAGTGATCGTGTAAAAACAGGTATGCCTTTCCCTTCAGATTAGCCTTGTCTTGTCAGTATTGTATATTCATTTTTCATTGGTCTTGCTGATACTGCAAAATATCAAGAAGGTGTGAGTTGGTTTATTTGTTTATTTTCTACTATACTATTGAAGAGCAGTTGGAAAAACATGTAGTTTGTTTATATCTTTGTAATCCCAATGAGGAATAAGACAAAATTTGCCTGCAGGAATTCTTTACTAACACTGTTTGAGATGGAAGTAGACAACTCAGTTTTTAAAATCCTGATCAAGCTAACAGGATTTACAATTCACATTCAAAATTCAAAAGTAAATGTTGATATGAAATCAAAAATATTATGTCCTTGCTGCAACTCCAGTTCTCTGTTTATTTACAGTCACTTTCCAGACCAGACTTTTAGAGAAGGAAAACTAAATAGCTCATATATGTCTCTGTGTCAAATTCTTAATCATGAAGCCACAGGACCACATTGGATTATAGTGCATATATGATCAAAAATTATTTTGTTATACAGAAAAAGTAAATGCATCACTAGTGCATCAATACAATACTGGCACTATTGAAGTACACTACTGAAATGCACCAATCCTTGATGTTGGCCTTTAGCACATTTGCAATTATAAAGTAGATCCTCTTAATCAGAAAGCCAAGGTTTACTTAAGAAGCATGAGAACTTTACAAAATATGAACAATTGCTTCAGTCTAAATACGGAAATCTCTTTCAACCTTGTCTTTTGAGCAAGAGGCAGTAAGACCCACTTAATCCCAAAAGAGGATGGAATAGACACAGGAAAAGTCTTTCATATTCTCACCTGCCCCCATAAGCTTGGTTAGGGGCACATTGTCCTCAGTTTTCTCCTTTGCTGTCAGTTCAAGGTCTGGAGCTGATTCATATTCTATTATAGTTGTAGATCAGCATAGCTCCAAAGAAATCCATGGGCCATTATCTACTCAGGAATAATTCCTCTGTGCAAGATACAAGAGACTGCATAAAATGAACTGTATCCACATGGGCTGCTGGAACTTTTTTTTTCCTAAACAAACTCACAGAAATTACTTATTGTATGCTTCATTCAATCCAATCTTGCAAAATTTCCATTTTCTTTCAGAAAGCCATTGGAAGTACTGAGGTGAAAAAACACATATGAAAGCATTTTCAATTTTTCATGAAATGTAGTCAGTTATACACCCAGCTTTGATTAATAGCAAGCTTTACTGTTGATGAACCATCTACAGCAGTTCTTGAATTATTGAAACAAAAGCATTTTTTCAGATAAATGAAACAATCCGTTCTCATCTCTTCTAAATAGATTTTGCATCCAAAAATCTGTTTCTGTTCTGTTTGCATCCAAAATAAAAAGTAACCTTCAGGCGCAGAAATGTCAGGTGACTTCAGCAATTCTGTAAATACTGTTCATAAATATTCCTTATTAACTGCATTCCGAATGCACTGTTACTAGAGTAAATTTTCTGAAGTCAGGCAATACATTATGAATTGCTTTATAAAATCTAAATGCATTTGATTTTATTAGATAATTGTACTTGCTGCTGAGATTCCAGTTTCATTTTTTACAGCACCTTCATGTGAAGCCTTTTAGTGGTGGAGTTAGGCCTTTTTTTAGGGCTATTTAACCCTTCTAACACTGCATCAATATGAATAATTCATGTATTTATATTTTCTTCCATGATTCCCAAAGACTAATTTACAGACAGCACTAACATACAGATCCTTCTCCTAGCATTATGTGTTACATATGTTATTCATTGGCGCTTCTCCTAAGGTGACTTTTTATTTTATGGAAAAACAGGTCAACAGGGATGACTCATTTTTATGTGCAATTTGTGGTCACTCAGGAAGGCGATGTATACTTAACCCTCACAAGAGTGATCCAATGAAGTTCATAAAAAAATGTTTACCAGACATTGTTCTGGGATTTTTTTGATCATTCACCTTGAATAATAACCAAAATTGAAGTAATCTGCACTGTGAAAATTTACATAGGCATGTATTTATAACAACATAGCCGAAGGGAATCCTTTCCATGCAAGAAAAGTATTCAAGATACGTTCATTATAGTCTCTTAGATTCGAGAGCTAAGACACTAATTTGCTTCTTGATGTATTTTTAGGTTACTATACAAGTATTCCTGGAAGTTGCAGCTTTGAATCACAGGAATGGACTACTGTATGTGGATTAACACAAGACTCTAGTGATGATTTTGACTGGAATATTAACAACAATGCTGTCACTGGGCAAACAGGTCCTGATGCTGACCATACACCAGGTATTAGAATATACGCTACATCAGCTTTGGGAAAATGAAATATTGACCAACTTATAAAACACCATGAGAATATTCTGTAGAGTAGTGAAGATAAATGGCAAATCTCAATGGGCTCAGTTGAGGTTACTATATATGAATACATATGATAATGAAAAATTAGCACAGATAATGAAGATAACTGCAACATTTAAAGTTCCTGCAAGCATTTAGAATATACTCTTTTATATTAAAATTACAATAGAGGATGGATATCACCTCCCCCCAAAAAAATGCAGAACTGTATTGAAATTTTTATGTATTGAGTCTTGTCATTTAAACTATCTGATAACCGCTAGTTTTCTGTGAATATGACACCAAATAGCCTGGCAGAGTAGCCTATTATCAACCTTTTTAATCATTGCTTCAGCAGTAGTGTAATTTTATAGATTGCTCTTTTCAAAGTGGTCCTGATTATATCATTCTTTATTCTCCACTTTAGCTTGTGCATTTATTTAGTCATTTCCTAAACAATGGGTTGCTAAATATAAAGATACTAATCAATCATCACATCTGGGAAGATGCCTTTTAAAACAGCACAGCATACTCTGCAAATACACTAACTTTGAAAATCCATGTAACTGCTGTCAATTAGACTTTTTTAGAACTACAGAAATTAATTTTTAATACAGTAAATGCGATGTATTTGGTGATAGATATGGGTCGCTAAGACTTTCTATTAGGTCTTGCTCAGACATGCTGCAATGGTAAATCCATGCTCCGCTAAATAGCAGCAAACATTTGGATGAACAGAGGTACAAATAGTAGCATTTCTGCTACCCACTTCTCATCATTTACCTGAGCATGCAATGTAGAGTTTATGTTCAGCAGCAACTTGAATGAGACTGTCCGAAAACCCTGACTGCATTGCAGTCAATCTGCAGAAAGCCGTGCTGCGTGGTGGGTGTCCTTATAGGCAGCACCACAAAAGTACCTGCTTTCTGTTTCTAGTGTCACTTTGAACCTACATGAAACCATACATTTGTATCTTGCTGCTGCTAAGACATATGCTGACTGCTATTCTGTGCATGTTCAGGTGGAGTGCCATGAGTAAGGGAAACAGAGCAGGCCAGGCCTCAGCACTTGGTCTTTTAATGGTTTATACAAAAGAGAAGAAGTTAAAGGAACAGATTTCCTGGTTCTCATTTTATTTCATGTCTAGATCTGTGAGAAGATGCTTTCCAGTGCAAGTTGACTTGATAAAATCCCTGAGGTGGAGCTCAGGGACTGACTTACCAGAGTAACATGTAATTGCCAATTTTCTTCTTTCAGTTATTTTTCCCAAATTCAGATTGAAATGGAATAATTTCTATGTTCTATCTTCAAAAAGTTCTACAGCTAGTACAAACCAAGCAGCTTTTAAAGCTTAGAATGGGTAGTTTCTTTACACTTTTAAAAATCATTTAACCCTAACTGACATTTTAGAACCAGCTCTCTTTTCTTTTCTTTTCTTTTCTTTTCTTTTCTTTTCTTTTCTTTTCTTTTCTTTTCTTTTCTTTTCTTTTCTTTTCTTTTCTTTTCTTTTCTTTTCTTTTCTTTTCTTTTTTATTATCTTCTCCCAGTCCCCACCAATTCATTTTCATTGCCTGTGAGGTAGCATTTTGGTGGCTTCTTACAGAATTCCTGGATTCAAGTGGAATACATATCTGAAAGCTTGTGTGTTGGGTCTCAGTATTCTTGATGTCTGCAAATAGTACTACAGTGTGCATGATAAATTTCTTCTGTACAGAAAGTCTGACTGCAAGAGCTGAACTCTCTAAAAATGTAACTAGCCATGATGGTGCTCTGCTCCTTGTCAACATTTTGATAATCTACTTTTCCTGATGTTTGATGTAATCCTGATGAGTTGTAGAGAAATGTGCAATCGTATACACTGGTCCTTAAAGGATGACCGAGTAACAGTGAACATGTGTGGTACCTTAAAGTTCATTAGTTCAGAAGAAATGTTTCCTGTATTAGCATGTCTCTACAAGATATTATAGCCATACTGTTAGCAGAATGCCTATTGACTGTTACAAAACCAAAATATATTGATAGACAATTACACTTATCAGTGTTATGCAGACAGCAGGCTATAATGCTACCTTGGAATTTAATTTCCTTCATAAATGTAAAAATCTTTTTTCAAAAAGTGTTTACCTTTTTTTTTTTTTCCAGAAGCTTGTTCCAGAATCTTACTGTTTTAATGGTTAAGAACCCTCGTAATTTTCATCTAATTAGATGAAAATTTTAAATATTAAATTGAAAAATAACAAAAAATAATTCTGTTCAGTGTGGAAGGTATCAATATCTACTTTCTTTCTCTTAAATCTGTGACTAACATGATTTCCGTGTGGTTGGCTCCTTTTTGGTATTTTAAGTTTCTCAAATGAGCATATAGGGGCATCCCGTCACAGGTTGACTGGAGCAGTTTCTGTCCTGTGCATTTATATCTCCTTTTCCTTTAGAGTATCCTGCTCCTTGCGCAGGAACTGCTCACCTGATGATGAGAGTACTGCTTATCTGCTACAAATCAGTTTCTCATTTTCTAGCAAATCGCTATCTGTATTATCTTCTATGCTATTCTGGACCATGAATGTAGCAGTTCAGTAACTTTCCTTCTAGAAGGGGAGAGACAAACAAGTAGAAAGTATAATATCTCTCCCAGGCAAACTGTCTCTTGTAAATCATTAATTTGATGTGCTTCCCTGGTGCTCCTTTCATGCACCATGTTAACAGAACAACAAGTTCTAACACTTGGCTCTTCGGGGAAATTTTGTGTGATTTTCTGTATCAGTTTCTCTCATTTAATTGGTGGTTCCTCACTTTTGTGAAATTATCCAGAATTAATACTAAAAATAAAGTTAATTAAAAAAAAAAAAGAAAAAAGGAAACCAGAATTAGAGCAAAGCTAGACTTGTAAATAACTTGTAAATTAACTGGGCAGGAAATATTCACATTAGCTACGGAAAAATAATGAATAACTCATCAGAATTGTCAACAGTCCAGATACTGACTGCCTGTAACATCCAGGAGTATCTCTCAGCTTCTTCCTAATCCAAAGCCAATCCCTTCATATTCTAAATTAATTTCTCTAGTTATTACATGTATGCATTCATGGCACAGTCCATGTGTGCAAGTATAGCAATATAATGAAGCCAGTAATATTATACCAACTTTGTACACTAAGTACAAAGACACAACTTTGTGTGGGGGATTCCAATTTTTTCTCATTTGGCACAATGTAAATTAGGGTGATGGATTTCAAATGGACAGAAATGTTCATACGCAAAAGGTTTGCACCCAGTTAACAAAACTAACACATTGCACTTGTATACTGTCTAGGAGATAATAAGGTCTACAATTTGAATGCAAAAGCTTTGAGCAATGAACAATAATTTCTTTATCCACTTAAACCTCTGTCACAATGTAACTTATCCAACTCACACTTCTAAATTTTTCCTGAAAAATAAAATGCTTCCAAACTTTTGCCACACTATCCATGGGCTATTTAAATATTTAGGGGACATAGTTGATCAATCAAAATCTCTGGGCAAATGACAAAGCGAACTTATTTAACACCTACCATGATATGGAGCCAGGAACCTTAGTTTTCCATTTTTATGAGAAGTTTGTAAGCATTCTATTTATGTGGAATATAGTATATCCCTGTCGTTATAGTCTCTCAAATAGCTTTTTCTCACCTGAGAAAGTTCGCATATTTCTTCAAAAAGCTTGAGGCATAACATGATATCCAGATAACATAACCTTAAAACATCATCTTGAATAGTGTTGCTGCAAAGACTGCAAGAGAAAATAAGAGCATTTCCATGATAATCATTACAATTTGCAAATTGTCCAAATTCAGGGAAGTGACAGTCATACATTTCCTCAGATAGAGATTCAAATTGTATAAGTCTCACTGAAAAAGCGATCATTTGCAGGTCTGTAATGTTGGCATGTTGGATAGCAGTTTGAAAACCCATTACATAGATTCACTTTGTGAGTGAAAGGCCTAAAATTCAGTTTCAGGTATAAATAAATGTAGCTTACTTCAGATTGGAAATAAGTTTTGATATTTTGACCTCAGCCACAGTGAGTTCAAATCCTGAAGTAAGATAACAGTGAGCAGTTTTGGGGTTTTGCTTTTCCTCAAAGTCTTACTTGCAACCTAATTACTAAGAATTTCCAGGGCTCAAAGTATGTGTCAAAATAAATAATAAGGAAACAAGTATATAATTAGGTAAGCCATTAACTACATTTCTGATAAAAGTTTTATTAAAAGTCTAAATGGCCGATTCATCTTTGGTGTTTTTTAATTACTTTCTATATTTGTAACAGCACTGTGATTGCTACCTCCTTTATGCACCGAAAAGTGAAAAGCAGTGTTCATCATTAGTCTTTTGATCAAGGATTCTCTCTTTTAGTGCCTTGTATCCAGGGGTTGTTAGTTAACTTTTTCTGGTGCCATTACGAATAATTCTATAAAAAAAAGTAAGTCTCCGTGGAGAGAGAGAGGCTCAGCCACACCAGACTAGCCTATAATGCATTAGTTCAGAACTCGTTCCATACGTAGTAGATCAAAATTCAATATCTCCCTCCAAGGGAATGTTTACCAAACATTCATTAACATCTACTAATAAAACAAAACAAACAAACAAACAAACAAAAGTCTGAAAATAATCTAATCTGCAAAGAACCAGTCTTTCTTTGGATATATTACTTGTTTATCAGCTATTTATAGAAAAGTTTAGAAGAGTTCACCAGACTACATCTATGATTCTTACGTCTTGTGTGTCTGAAAAGAAGAATTAGGATACATTCCTCAGATTAAAAATTCTAAATTTATTCTTCCTGAGGAGATTAAGACCTAACCTTCTTCAACACTGTCCCCAGAAACTTCTCTTACCTGAACAGTGGAGCTGTTTCAAAAGTTTGAAATTAAGGCTTTGAAAGAGCTCCCTTAATCAAAAGTTCTTTCTGAAATAAAGCTTAGTAATTCTGTTATATGTACGATTAGGAATACGTACAACTTTTTACAGAGAGAACTAATTGTCTGACTTTTGGAATACTATTTAATTTAACCAGTTGATTCTCTATTTTGCCTGTCTACCTATGTTCATCTAAAATGCCTTCCAGAAAGACATTCTAGGTTTGGCATTTTCAAGAGATCAAAAGTAAATCACTTTCATTGTTAGTGATTAGCATGTTTACTCTTGTTAATTGTGAGATTTTTAAACAAAGTGTTAAAACTTCATTTGAAGAACTGAAGAGTGATAGACTGTCTTTTCCTTTTAGTCATCGTTTTTTGTTACATTGGCAGATTCCTTACTGAAAAGATACGTAAAATATTATCAAATTAATTCTTAGTTTTCCTTCCAATATGCTAAAATGGGTAGTTGTTAATCTCATCCTTTGGGGTATAAAGACCTTGTATTTTCCCAACCTTTAATTTTTTGAGTATCTTTTTAAAAATGTGGTCACTAAAATGTAGGTACATTATTTCAGGTATCTCAGGTATATACCTTCAAGCACACTAAGTATGGCTCTTCAAGAGCTCTGCAACACACACAAGACACTCATCCCTCTTATGAGCTAGGATGTCTACCAGGAAGGCCGTCATTCAGCGTTTCAGTCTAAAGACTCCCTGTGTGGCCATGATTAGAGCCTACCTCACTACAGCAGAACCACCTAAACGGGCTGGCATGAATAAAGTGTCTTCTCTGTCCTCCCTCCCATTGGCATTTGGATAAAAAATGTGTTCTACCGTCTTCTTTTGACATGGCCAGTCAAGCCATATGAAGAAGCCGTGCCAGGCTACCCAAACCTGCAATGTTTGAGCTCAGAGCGTCAGTAGCTGCCTGCAGTACCTCTTGACAGTACCTCTGGCACAGCTGCAGCTGACTTATGCTATTTTATCTGTTGAAGCCAACAATATTGCTGCCGCAGCTTGATCCTCACCAGTAGTAGACTCATGACCACTCCTGAGTGGGTCGATGCTCTCAACGCTTCTCTAAACCTATTGTGAGTAAAAAGAGCCCAGAGTTGGAAAAGCAGAGGGAGCCCTGAGAGTGCACTTAACTTAGATAAAATGCATACCTTCCTCACCTACCTCAGTAGCAGCATATTTAGTTAGGTAAAGCAAAGTCTCAGCCATTGTGAAGCCTGCTGCTTGTAAAGGAGTGAGAAGCTCACCTAAAGCTTCATTTCTGAGCCTGATTATTGTATGGAGATTACCTGACTTTCCCAAAGAACAGTGGAAAACATGGATATCCTGGACTGCTTACAGACTGTCATGGCTCAGGTGTGTTCTCCACTGCCATGCTGCACAACTGGGAATTTTCCTGGGGAGCAGCAAAGCAGCAAAGGTGCCCTGGCTACTGCAGTGCAGTCCTTCAAACTAATCTTTAGAGTGTCTTCGTGTCCACAGTGTTTAAAAGATTTATTAAAATATGAATCAAGTAGTTACACAAGGGCAAAAAGGAAGTTTAAGCTATGAGGAAGGTTATAAGAATATTGTACTCAAAAAAAAAATATATTAGCATGGAAGATCTTTGTACCACCAAAGTTGAAGATTTGTATGTCATTATAAATACCAGTATCTGCACCAGTATCATCTTATGCTGCAATGTATGCAGTAGCACTAAAAAACTGTCTTTTCTTTAAATCTTTTTATTAAGGTAAAGGACATATTTTTTTGTATGTAAACTCATCTGCCCAGAAGGAAGGAAACAGAGCAAGGATAATTACTGCTAGGTTCTTCCCTGCCAGCCTTGGAGTCTGTAGAGTTCGGTTCTGGTTCTGGCTATTTCCTTCTAGACAAACAGGAGTCTTAAAGGTAAGTTCCATTAAATGATCCATTTTTTTGTCTAGAATCTCAAAGGTAATACTAGCTGTACTTCATCATAATTTCACTGCTGGTTACACCTGTATACAATTTTACTCCTGACCAGATCAATGGTGAAAATTTCCCTCTAGTCCAGATTCACTGAAAATCATTTTACTACATATGTAAAAGTCAGCATAGCATATTTGTCTATTGGTATATGTTTTTATTATACTTAAAACTATTGAACACCAGCATAGTTTTTCCATCAGCATTTAACATAAAACAGGGGCAGTTTCCAATATAAAATTTAAAAAGTCATATTTTTTTAAAAAAGAGAGGCTTTAAACATATTAATGTCACTGTGCACAGAATGTGTTTAATTAAAATAATCAGAAATAACACATTTACTCATATGAACAAGTACATGTCAAGCTTCCATGAAATTGTCTTCTTGATGTTTTCCAAGCCTCCTTAATGGACCAGTTTTAAATTGTTATGCACCTAGTAAAAGCCCAAGGAGTGATGTGAACCTTTGGCAGACAACTCATTTTATACGGCTTGCTGAACAGACGTCATGTTAGATAGTCAATCATTTAGTGGTCTGAGCTCTGCCTCCTATGTGTGGCAGTTTGTTAAATTCAGCAATTCACCATACGTATGTGAAAATGCAGGTGATGTCATTTTTACTACATGCGACAGAATATAAAACTTCGTATGTAGCATCAGCCTCCTGAATCAAATTAGTCTATATTGAAAATGTGCAGGGTTTTTTCTTTGTTTGTTTTGTCTTGAACCAGTAGCAGAAGTAAGGAAATTTGGACCACTAGTTCTATACTGATTCTGTTTAGCTTTTGTCTGTTTCTCCACTTCATATACACCCAATTGAAAAGGATTTTGACTACAGTTTCATAGGGTTGTAGTACAGTTCAGGTCAGACAGGCCTTCAGGGTGTCTCTAGTCCAACCACCTGCTCAAAACAGGGTCAACTATGAGATCAGACCAGGCTGCTCCGGGCTTTATCCAGTGGATTCTTTAGGATTTCCAAGGATACACATGCTCTCGGGTCAATATGTGCCGCTGCTTGACTGTCCGCGGGCTGAAAAAGTTTCCCCTAAAATTCAGTTGCAGAATTATATTACCCCATTCCACCTTTTCTCTAACTTATTTAAACTATAGTTTGTCAGCAAGTTTACACCTTAGTTTTGTCTCTAGCATCTAATTCATTGAGACTGTGTTTTATATTCCCTGATGTTCAAAAGTAAATACATTCTTTTCAGCCCCAAAATGAAATAGAAACTGAGAAAAAAGAATTCAGAAATCTTTAACACAGAGAACATGCTGTGGAGAGTTAGAACTGAGTCATGATTTTAAAACAGGGAAATCGAATTTGCTAAAGAATGCAGTTCACACAGGGACTACAAATGAACTAGCTTGCAACGATATCTTGGAGAAAGACCAAGCAGCAAGTATTAAAGCTTCGCTCACACATTCACTTCATGGAGATTATCAAGAAAAATTCTTCTTAAAATCACGATTAAGTGTGTACTGGGATATCATCAGTCTTGAACATTTCACTTTGATGTAAATGTTGTTGTAGCTGTATTTCTGTTGCTTTCTGTTCTTTGTGATCTAGATCGGGTGTGCAACCTAGAAATGATGTCAGCTCAAAATGTGGAATAGATAAATACAGTGACTAGTTACTACGATATGTGATTGCTTTAAATTAAAATGATGAAACTAAATTAGTGTTACCAGTATTGCCAGCAACTCAATTAGCATTACCTATAGCACAGTTTTCTCCTGGTCTGCTTGGCTTTCACTGCAGGTTTCATTCATTTTGTGTTTTATTTATAATGGTATTCATATGGCAAGTTTCTTCCTCCTTCCCATTTTACTTTGTTTGCACTACATGCATTTCATAAGGTACTGTGTTGGTAGCTGTATCAGTGTCTGGAGGCTTCTCTGAAAAGGCCAGCAAAAATGCTGTATACAGCACTGAACATTTACTTAGAAAACACTTGACATGGGTAACTGGTGAAGAATATGGTGTTGCAATGCATTCAGTTTCTGTGAGCATAATTTGAGACAGACTCCTTGTGCTTCCCATTTTTCTGAGCTCCATTGTAATCTCATTTGATTTAGTTTATGTTTTAATTTAGTATTATTTAGAAACTGCAATTGAAAAAAAATGCAATCTGCATAAGAAGGCCACAGTTCCTTCCCTGAGGTAGTTGTGGCTAGGGAAAAAACTGTAGTAATGAAGTGACAGTATTTAGATTTTACAGGAGAATGGGATGGAAGTGTACAGGAGAAAGTGGAACACAACTAGAAACTAGCCTGAGATTTCTTATGCACCACTTCAGAGATTTATACAAAATTCTCTGTTTCCACAGGTTACCTATATCCTTGTTTTGAGGAATCATATACCGGATTTAAATTTCAGTCAAATTTAACTGAGGACAAAAACGCATAAGTTAACACATGTTAACTAATCTGTAATAATTGCATATCTTCATGTTCTGGGTAAATATGAGTTAAAATGGAAGGGGAAGAGGAAGGGAAGAGATACAAAATTAGCTTGCATTTATGAGGACAGAATCCAATACAATGCAAAACCATCCCAGACCTATTGGCCAGTATACAGTAGGTTTCATCATGGGTGTATTGGTTTTACTGAGTGTGAGCTGAATGTTTGGCCTGTACATACACAGAAAAACTCCACGTTTCATGTGAGAACAAATTCAGTTTGCATGTGTTGTGGTTTCTCTGCATATAGACCTAACTATTCCAGCAAACCAGAGGGCTTGAAATCTGTGCTATGATAAACTTCAGCAGACTAATGATAAAAGATGAAAAAAGCCAAGTCACCTCAAAGCATGGGCAGCTCTTTAAATGCCCAATTGAAGGACTCTAATTCTGGTAGTTGTCTTCAAATGTTTTCAGTTCTTTCCTATCTCCCTGGCAGAGTTTATTTTGTGCATCTGTGAGAATTCAAGGATATATTGAAAGCAATAGTTACCTTCTCCTTACAAAAATAGGATCACTATATGATACAGCTAAAGTCACAGGAACTGGCACTATTACATGCTGTAAGGTATGAAATCACTGAGGCTGTAGTATTACATAGAATTATGGAATCATAGAATTGTTAAGGTTGGAAGGGACCTCTAGAGGTCATCTAGTCCAACCCCCCTGCACGCGCAGGGTCACCTAGAGCACGTGGCACAGGACTGCGTCCAAGCGGGTTTTGAAGATCTCCAGAGAAGGAGACTCCACAACCTCTCTGGGCAGCCTGTTCCAGTGCTCTGTCACCCTCACCGTTAACATCTAGCAGATGTTCCAGGCCCCTGATCATCCTTGTAGCCCTGCGCTGGACTCTCTCCAGCAGCTCCACATCCCTCTTGTACTTGGGGCCCCAGAACTGGACACAGTACTCCAGATATGACCTCACCAGGGCTGAGTAGAGGGGGACGATTGCCTCTTCAGCCTACTGGCGATGCTCTTCTTAATGCACCCCAGGATCCCATTGGCCTTCTTGGCCACGAGGGCACACTGCTGCCTCATGGTCAACTTGTCATCCACCATGACACCCAGGTCCCTCTCTGCAGAGCTGCTCTCCAGAAGGTCAGTCCTCAGCCTGTACTGGTGTCTGGGGTTATTCCTCCCCAGGTGCAGGACCTTGCACTTGGCCTTTATCATGTTTGATAAGGGAGGGAATGGTTGTAATGACACATACAGGTGTTGTAACATAGTTCTGGCTGTATATGTAGAGTTTTCTAATGTAGGGATTCAACTTACTAAGGACTTCAAACCTTTTTGATTTTTTTTAATGGTTTGAGTCAGCTATTTCTTCCTCTTAACAGTTTGTTTTCATTGTAGACATGCTAAAGACATGCTTTTTAAAAGATGAGGAGCTGTTACAGAATCCAGCAACAGAATGTCCTGCTTGACAAAATTAGATCCAGATGCTGCTGTGCCTAATTTAGATCATTGTACATCAGTCTGCTTGCTGCTCTCCTTCTCCAAAAAAATGAATTAATGAGAAAAACTGTCTGGGTATTAGAGCTATTTTAGGCTATAAAAAAACTTCTATAAAGTATCTGATTTAAGGTGCCATACAAGTTTTTAGCTTATCTATCCCTGGAGATTGGTCAGGAGATGGAAATTTTGTGATTTTTACAGTCCTTCAGCAGAGATTTAAGTTTAAAATGGAGATTGGTCAGGAGATGGAAATTTTTACAGACCATCAGCAGAGATTTAAGTTTAAATTTTTCTCAGGTCTTCTTTTTTATATTTCTTTGTATTCTGTCATTTCACTGGAAGGCTCAATTGGGAATTTGAACGCTTCAGGGTCAGTGGAATATTAGTCTCAAATCTTAAGTGAATGGTTATGTTGACAGTAAGGAAGAGAAGACAATGAATCAAGTTGCCAGTTTCTCAAAGGAATAATCATCATCTGGAAAGGATGGAATATGTTGACTTTCCTTAATCAATTATTTGTCACTGTTTCTGACTTCATTGAGATTGCGTAAGAATTTTGGAGACCCTAGCAGGAAGAGGAACTATCTATTTAATCTGCTGGATTGCCTGTGAGTGGCACTGATTCATCAGTTGTTTTGTTGAGAATTCTTCTGTTGTCATTCCAATTGCTTTTCCTACTTGGTAATTTATTTATCATTTATATTTGTTTTTATGTTGTTGTTGTTTTATATGTCTGTACTAATTAACTATCACTACCTGAAATATATTATTATAAATTGCTTGTTTTGTCTATTGTTGTCTAAATTACAGACTGAAATTCCTAGATTCTGAACCTTTTGTTTATATCTTTAAAATCTTTACTCAGTCTAACCACTACAAGAGAGTCATTTCTTGGAGAATAAGATTCTTCTCAGGCTTTTCCTCAGTATTTAGTTGAATTTTGGATTATATCTTTACTCATTAGCTTCTATATATCAGGCCAATAAACTTTTCCATTACTGGTCATATTAGCAGTGCTTTTTATTTTATTTTGCTTTTAGGAAAGCTGTAGGAAGCTGCACTCAGTAGTGCTTAGGCTGTGTTACTTACTCTATCTAGTATTACTCAACTGTCTCATAATGTTGTTTCATTTGCATTTCCTGGGTTTCATTGTCAATAGGTATACACAGTTGAAGAACATGGAATGGATATTCTTATGTGGTCTTCTAGTAGAAATGAAGAACACAAATGGATGTATGCAAATGTGGTCCTATCCAGTAACAGCCCTTTCAGAGTTGCATTTGAAGCTGAAGTGGGGTGGAGAGAAGCTATGGAGTTTGCTCTTGATGATATATCTTTCACCCCAGAATGTATTGTTGGAGGTATGTTATTACACAGCTATCTTCACTACACTGAAAATGAGGCTCACACATTTTCTTTTCAGAGCACTGATGAATATTATGCATTTCACGTTTTGACTCCTACCATAGTTACATATCTACTTTTTTTTTTCTTTTGAAATAACTGCAGTATGGTTTATGCTTTCACTGCATTGCTAGGAATGGAGAAAATAAATGAGCACTGCGCAATCATGCAAAGAGGTAATTGCTTTCCAGTGGAAAGAAAAGCATGTAAAGGAGCAAAAGATCAAATTTGTCTTGTCTGATGCATGTGGCAAAATTTCAACTAGCTTTTTTTTTCCCCAAGAGGGTTGGATGTGTTATATCTAGCAGAGAGATTCTCAGGTAATTCTTAGTTGAGTGCAGTATCTGAATAAAGATATATGCCCGTGGATGGCAGAAGACAGTTTTATGTTAAAACTAAACATTTGAATGTTAATTATAACAATAATTATAGCAGCTCACGTTATCACTGTCACTGATATCCTGTTAGTAATTTTAAGAAGCATCTTTGAGAGGGGTTATTGTCCCTCAACTGGAGTAGTTTTCTCTTGTTTGAAAATAGCTTTGTTTGGGAAAGGGAGAGCTTTATGAGTATCACAGTTGCTCACAATTATTTAAAAAAGAAAATGATATGTTCTATTATCTTTGCACTTTTCATCAGATATTTCAGCAGTGTAAAAAATTTACTATACTGCCAGATGCTTTGAGAATTTCCAATCTAACTTTTGATAAAAAAGCTAAATGATTTGAATTGTGGAAAAAGTTACTTAAATTCTAGTGCCCTATAACACCATGTCTCCGAAAGCAAGGCTGTGTTTATTCTGCAACTTCCTCTGCAAGTCAATGATACAGTTTCAGAAGAAAAATATGTGAGTATATGGGAAATACATATGAATATTAGCCATTCTTCACTGTAAAGAGTCATGAGGGGAAAACAAAGAAGCAGCCTTTTTTTTCCCCCCCAGATATTTGTTCATAAGTAACAATTAGAAATGACTATGGATAAATAGAAGGTAATACAGATGTTACAAAAATGTTCTTGAACAATATTTCTTTCTATTTATACACCTCTAATATTCAGATAAGATAACTTCTGTATGAATTGTCATGCTGTTTAAAACGCATTTTTTAATACTGTGGTGATTAAGCAGGTTTCCGGAAAATTAACCACACACTGATTAAGGCTTAAGGTGAAGTGTATGCTAGGTAACTGGCGCTTGCTCCATCTTGAGTTAAACAAGAATTTTGATTGCTTATGTTTTCTGAATAACAGGTTCAAGCAAATGCTATTTAGAAATGCCATTCGACAAGTTGCATGCATATATAAGCAATTTCTTGTTCTGTCCTTATTATGTTATTAACCTTGATTAATCATATACTGGGAATTACTTGGACAGTTTAATACCAAATACAGCATTACAGAAGGGAAATTTTCAAGTGGTATACTTTTAGTACCTGTGATTAACTGCAATTCCGATGTCTGTGCTCCAGCATTTTACATAAATCAAATTGCACATTAAGCTTGTTGTAGCTGCTACAGTAAACTAACTTTATTTAAATGGAATGGTGTAGTACTGAAGTATATCTAAAGTTACTTTCTTTCTTTATGAATTTCCATGACAATTTGTAATTTTGTCAGTGTCATCAAGAATGTTAAATGCTATTGTGATCTTTTCCAGAGATTAGCCAAGCAAAATATTTATGCTTGTACAAATCTGCTGGAAAGAGGTGAATATCAGTACAAAGCCATCAGTGACTGCTCCTCCAACCTTTTCACACAAGGAAATTCTCAGCTAGATTTTCTGTAGCAACAATTCCTCATAAACTTTTATTTCTTCCAAGCAAAACACAGCAATGTTTTCAGTGCTGCTTGAAAATAATACTGTTATGGGTAATTATTTTTTTCTTTTGGTTTATTTAGAAAAGAAAATTAACCCTCTCAGTTCATCATTAAGATGTTTGAGGTGTATAAACAGGAGTACATTGTGCAGATTTGAGAATCTCATATAAACTTTGCCACTACCAGTCACACTTTTAGTGTTTAGTATTAATATTGGTTAATGAAATAATCAAGTCTGCAGAAAACAAATCCGAATGAGCTTCTGCATATCTGCTTTTCAACTTTTCATCCTGCATTTTTCATTTCTGATTTGTCTTCTTTCTTTTATTCCCCTTTACAGCTCTTCAGTGTTGTCTCAAGTATTCTGCCTTTTTTTTTTTTTTCATGGACTACGGTTTATCACCTTTATTTTTGGCTTATTTTATTTTAGAGGTTTTTCTACTTCTATGCTTCTGTTTTTTTTCATCCATTCCTTCCTTTTGGAATCTATTCCATTCCATGGAATTAAGATTGTTCCTAAGACTTCTTTATTGAAGTAACATAATAATAGAGCATTTAAGGTATCTTTAAGGCCATCCATCAAGAGTCTGTGGTTTCTGATTAGAGATTATAGAATGGATGTGTGAATTTTGTAAAATATTCACTAATAATTATTTATTTGTTTCTCCCAAAATGTGTATTAAGGTCCCCCCCATCTCTCTCTGCTTCATGGAGTATCTGAACCCTATTTACTGTAAATATTCCTCTGCTCTTTCTGCCGCCAAAGAATTACATTTTCTTCCTAGCAAGAGGTTTAGGCTTAAGTACAATGAAATAATCCTTAATCACATTATTCAATACCATTTACTCACAGGACCCTCTCCCATATTTAAAACAGAGAAGTCCTTGTCTGAGCAAAAACTGAATATTTTATGTTTTCCACGCACATTATTCAAATATACCCCTGAAGGCAATATTATTAATTTCTATTATGTGTTTTCTACATTGCCTATAGCTACAGTACCTAAATATTTCAGAAACATTTGATAATTACTACCATAAATACCTTTTATTGCATAATGCTATCTATTTGCCAATTGAAAGGAGAGTAAAATAAAATAGCTCCAGTAATTTTAGCTATCAGATTTGAAATGTCCAAGACCTTGTTTTTCAGACCACTCAGAAAAAAAAAAACCTGGATTGTAGCAAAATAGTGCCAAAATATTTCTACTATACAGATTCTAAAGTGCCAGTACAGCCAACAAAAGCTTTATGAGACAAACCAGCTGAATAGTGAGGCAGTATAAAAGGCTGGAAGTTTTTCCATTTGCAGATAATTTTATACCTGTGGCACTTCAGGTAGATCCCATTTCACAAGATCTGATCAGAAAAGCCCAGCAGACACCTGAATCTAATAAGGAGAAGAAAAAGAAAATAGATATTTGTGCGTTGTTTGTGCAAAAAAAAAAATAGCAGGGAGAGTCTTCCTAAAGGATGTGTGTGTATGTGAGTGTGTGGTGCGCGGGTGTGCGTGTGTGCGTGCCTGTGTGTGCAACAGAGAGAAAATTGTGCAGCTGAACAGAACACACCTACCAAATGTTTAGAAGAAAACAATAATCCATCTCTAAAATTCCTAGAACCTGGAGGTAGGAGATGTGGAAAGGGTTAATTTCCTGGCATGGGGAAAAAAAAAAAACTATGTAGAGACTTGAACTTCTGATTTCTTTAAGTTGCAGAGCCAGGGGAATCCGTGTTAGCTTGTCTGCTCGTGCTTGCAGCGAAACAGAAATATCTCTCAGGTTGAGAGCCCAGGGACTGACTTTCCTCAAGAAGAAGAGATGATTGCAGTGAAGCTGTTGGGGGAATCTGCCTTTCAGGGCAAAGGAGAGGAACAGGAAAATGCTAGTTGTAATAGAAGACCATGGTAAAGGAGATATTTTGTGAATAGTTTTCTCTAGTTAAATAATTTCTCCTCTGAAACTTACCCAAATATGTTTAATCCTCTTTGATGGGCAGAATTAGGGAATTCTGCATTTTTAAAGCTGCACTAAGATTCTGATCCAGGGTACAGCACCTTAGAGATACTCTTCAGCCTATTTCAGTAGCTTCCAGTGAACAAACATGGTTGGCAATGAAACTTACAAATTCTGTGGATGTTGGGCCCACAAAAAAAATCACACTAAAAAACAAGCCAGCCCCAAATTGCAGAAAGGATATTTTGTCTTGTTAAGTCTGTTTGTGAATATACACATACTTCCTTGGAGGAATAGAGGGCGATAATTTTAGAGTGGAATAGTTTCGTGATAAGTTAAGTGTATTTCTTTGTTTCTGACTGTGCTAAAGAGTGCACAATACAAACATTTATTTTGGAGAGAAGAAAATTCTTAGATTCTTCATTAAGTAAAAATTACCTTTCACCTCTATAACAATAAATCATAAGATTCAACTGTGAAATTATACAAAGCTTACTTTTTTTTTTTCCAGGACTCCTCTCAGAAGATGATAAATTTGCATCTGTAAAAGCTATCTTTCTTTCTAAGATAAGTTGAGAAACAAACCATTTAATGTTGTGTTTCCAACCTATCTGTGAAACTGTGCTGATTGCTCTTTCTCCACTCTACCCTGCCCTATGTTCTCACCCACCTCATTTGGTTGGGAGCTTCTCCAGTTCTTCATTTCTCAAAAAAAAAAAAAGAGTGCATGAGTGTGACTGGCACAATTCCTAGACTGTTCTTAGCAGAAAGACCATTATTGGCCATATGGTTTACAGGTAATCAGTGCATTCCATCCAGTAGTATTTGTTCTCACTGGAAGCCGAATTTACTGGCAGTACATATGTGTCTGGTTTGTATCATGTTTGCATGTCAGCAAACTAGAAGCATTTAAAAGAAGAAAAGCGAGCAGTGCAGCACAATTCTGTGCACATGTATAACACATGCTGAGGAAACTTTGAAGTCACTGGGATAATTTCACTTTTTCTAATTCTCACTTTGTAATGCAGTCCCTGAAGTCCTCTCCAGCACACAGCCCCATAGTGACACTTCTGTGTCCACACAAGGGGAAGAGAATTAGAGATTAAGTTGATGTATGCATCTGGCTGTGCTCAGTTTTCTTTTTGTTTTCTTCTTTTTACAAGCTTTGAAATTAATATTTTATGTTGAACGACTTCAATCTGGTTAAATATTATTTCATTGTAGCCACCCTGAATGGATAGATTTTATGCCCTGATCCAAAGTGAAGACTGTCACTTAATTCAAGTTAATTAATGCATTGACCATAATTAATTTATACTCTGGTCTAATGAAAACTGTCAGAGAGAGTTTATATTTACCTGTTAGCCACAGTTAATAGAACCTCTTTTTTTTATTATTTTTATTTTTATTTAGTAAGCAAATTGGAGGCAAACTCTTGCAAATATAACAGATAGGCTATTAGTTTTCAAGGATGTGATGCAAGGCTCATTAAAACAAATGTGAGCTTTTCCTTTTACCTAATGGGCTTTTGAGCAAGCTCTAATACAATTGAGCTAATGCTGCATAATAGCATGCAGGAACATTATTTCATGCTTCTTGGTGTTGGTTTTAATACCCATGGCTTCTAGACTTAATTAGAATTCACTGTTTTGGGTGATATATAAATATAAATGGAGATCTACTCTCTGCATTGGAGATCTTGGTATGTAAATAAGGAAGAGAGAAAGTGGATAGCATGGAGGTGGCGTTTCACATAAGTGCATTTCTTTGTTTCTGGCAGTACTAAAGACTGCACAATACAAACATTTACTTTATATTAGCATTTGGGTAATAGCCTCTGTGGTTTCCTGTGACTGGATTCTTGTGATTCATGTGCAAAATGTTTACAGTGCCTGCTTGTGAAGTTTGGCTATAGTCAGGGATTAGAATCAGAACCATGTGGCCATTTGCGCTCCACAGATGACAAAAAGGAACAGCACAGAAAATGCTTATATAGAGAGAACATGTTCATCAAACAACAGCTAGCATTTTAAAAATCCCCATCCCACAAATATGTAATTATATCTGTGACTATAAGCACTTCATTTGACTTAACACTTTCCATACTGCAAAGGTATATTTCCCAAAGAGCTCATGAGCTCTCTTTAGGGTAACAGATGTTTTCATGATTAGCACTTTGAAATAAAAGCTATCCAGAAGCACTCATTTTATCTGACAGCAATGAAACATAGGTCTATGCAGCTCAGGTTATTGCAATACATGAGGCAGTACAGTACATACAAAACTGTTGTTTTACACACTGGTCTGATCTTTTGCTTTTGTAGCCCCCTCAGCAACACAATTTCACTTTCTGAAAGTGAGGATGATTTTTCAGATAGCTCATCTAGTTCCCTGGATTATAACTCACATGACAAAGCTGACAAAGCTCACATGACAGGTTTCACAAAGAATTTTGGGACCCAGTTATAGTGTTGTTGTACGATATACAAGTAAATGTGCTATAAACCTTTTCAAAATCCTTGTTTAGTTTTCAGTATTTGCCATACACAATGTAAAATTGAACAGTGAGTATAAAATAAGATAATTAAGGACATTTTCTCTGCTTGATAGTTCCTTTAACTTTTCTCATGGTTCCATTAAATTTTGTAGCATGTCAACAATTTGTTGCTGTTTTTCATGCAGCTCTAAATCCAGATTCAGTGTTCAGCAAAGCAGAGGTTATTTTTCCTCTTCAATTGTTTTTTTTTTCATTAATCTGCTTTCTATCTGTGTGCTGATACTGAATATTTTCTGAGGATCTCCAGTTTTGGTTTCAGAGATCATGCATTTCATTAGATTTATCTCCAAATCCTTAAATGGCTTGAATAGGTACTGCTAAGAAAAAAAAATATATATATATACATCTTCCACTCTTGAGTGGAAGTCTGAATATTAGACCTGCCAATACAATACTCGGGAGATGAGCACTGGGGTAGAAACATCCTGCATTTGGAAAAAGGTGAAGGAAATTTTTTCTAGCATGCCAGTGTTAAGCAACGTCTAATCCAACAGTTTTAAGTGAGTGACTGAAATGGCCCATGGACGTAAGATGGATGGTGAGAGTTGTATTGAAAAGTTGCAGTGTATACAATTTCATATATTTCCACAGAGTGGCTATGATATCTGTATGTGTGCTTACATTTAATGTTAGTTTCTAAGGATGAATCAGATGTGTATCCCACTGCACAACTTGAGAGACTGGGATATATTTATTCTGAGTCTGTCAGTAGTACTAGCTAATTTCTTACTGCAAACCAAATTATGGTGTCAAGAAAAGAAAATGAGTATTTCCACTGTCAAGAATGTAACATGTCAATAGTAAATACTGCAATGATGAGCTTAATATAAATAATTACATAGCAGTTTTGAATGCAAGTAATTAGTTTGGCATTAATGATAATGTTGCTTGAGATTTCTTTTCAATTTAGAATTAGTTAATGATTCTGTGGATTTGCATACTTTTAATTACTCCATTTTAATTGTTTGCTATGCACAAGTTAATGTTTTATAAATTTTCAAAATTTTTAGCAGGCACATTTAATTCGTTCTTAATAAAAGCATTTACAACCTTCTTTATGTGTAGAAACTAAGTTACACTTAGGAGTACAGTTTTTGTAGATTCTGGCAATCATCTAGAATGTCATCCAGAGCATAATTTTGCTATTGGATCTAAGTCAAACAGATATGAACTAATACATAATGTGAATTAATAAGTAAGGTGGTATTCTTCAGGCCTTTTAGGTATGTTCTGATCTTTTTTATTGTTCTGATCTAAGATGATTTTGCTGATTTCAGCAAAATTTGCTTTGGATTTTTATTAATGTACAGAAAGCTTAAAACAAACCAGAATAACTCTGCTGGATAACCTCACCCCTGATTTAACCTATAGCATCAATGGGAGACATTTTCATTCATCTCAGTGAATATTGCACATGCTAAAATAATTTAGTATGCAACTCAGAACTTGTTGCTATGCACCAATTTCTACCGATAGGAAATTGTGATACATTTACTCCTCCATTCAATAAAATGTTCAAGCTTGACTTAATTTAATATGGGATCATATACATGCACAAACACTTGCTGTGGTTGGGACCACATGGCTGAACTGGATCAATGCTACAGAAGACGAAAGACAGGAGAGCGCTGAAAACTGGATTCATAACAAACAACACATTCAGGCATTATTAAATTTAAAAGCAGCACCCAAATGTTATAACCAGATTTTGCAGAACAAAGTCTGATAGAAACCTATTAGCAAACATATCATGAATCTGATGGATATGCAGAATGAAAGTGCGTTAAAAAAAAACACTCAAAAAGGTGCTGCAAGAGCGGTCTTTCATGCAGCATAAACAAGTGCTAATAGAGAAGGCAAATATATCAGCCATATAGTTGTAACAGTTCAACAGTTCAGTAGTAGTTGTAATTTGCTAAGATGTTGTTTGGGACCAATTCCCCCTATATCTGAAGAAGCACAAACAGTTTAAAGGAACTGTGAATGTACACATGGAGATGGAGCTGACTCGAGCTAAAAACTAAAGGTTAAAAATAGTAAAAAATAATATGTCCATGTATTCCCTTACAGTGTGCTGTGGCTAATGCAGCAGCAATATTTGACTTCGGAGCTCTGAGAGTAATGCTTGCATCATTTCAAAAGGCAAGCTAAAACCGGGCCATGAACTTTTGCACTTAGTATTTGGTTAGCTCTGCTTCAGCCCGATGTAAGAGCAAAAATCCTGCTGGCTTTCACAGTGGTGGTGACATTAAATTGCTTTTCTTTGTCTCTAACAATCACAATACTGTTTTGTTTACTCATATACCACAAATTGACCTGGTAAAAATTAAATACATGAAGTTAAATTCTAGAACTTTTCTGTTGTCCTCTTTCTCCTCTTTCTCTTCTTTCTCTTTGCATGTCAAATAAAAATTGCAAGAAACTATAACATTGCTCCCATAGAAGACATGGATGGTGCGTAGACAGCTTCTTATAAATAAGTTTCCAAAAAATAGTTCTGATGGTTCTATCAGTAAAATTCAATAGAAATAATTTTGCTGTAAAGAAAGAGGAACTCAGTATCTCTAAAGAAATATACGCATGCAAGTGATCACTGGAAGTTATTTCATTTTTTTTTTCCAGCTATGCAAGTAAACATGGAATATTTCTTTATTTGTCAGGTGTTTGAACTAGTTGAAGTCTTAAAAAAAAATGCATGTTTTTTCTTTCCATTGTACCCTGGAAACTGTTACCTACCCTTTTCTTTGATTTAATTCTCTATCAAGATAGAGAATCTCTATCCAAGCTACAGAATCAGAGCAATAATGAACTATATCAGTGTAAAACCTTCAATGTTGCTTTCAGAAAATCTTTTTTCTTGCTCTGTTGAGAGTTCAAACTTTATTGTGGATAATAACTTTCTGTTAATCTAGACTTTCATAGTCTTTCTTTGTTTTTATACTCAATACTCAATACACAAATAGAGGAAGATTGTAACTTGAGGGCTGTCAGGAATATTATTTAACCTTTTCCTGAAACAGGCTGAAAGATAAGTTTTATTAATACTTTGGTACCTTTAGTCTTTAGAAAGAACTTACTGCAACAACATCAGTGAGGTTAATGCGATGAAACAATATATTTTTAATAGTGTGTTCTGTACTTAGGACTTGTGATTTTAAGAATTTTTGTTGTTGTTGTTAAGCATTCACTCTTTAAGATATCTGTTCATCTAGCAGTCCCTATGTACATCTCAAAGGCAAATAGATGATTGCTGAAAGAAGTGAATCAACAAAATTCCTTTGTGGTTTCATTTTCTCGGTTTAGGACCAGCTGATCCACACCCTCCAACTTGCAGAAGTGACCAATTCACATGTGCATATGTGCAGCAGTGTTTGCCCCTCACTGCAAAATGTAATGAGGCTGAAGACTGTGTGGATGGAAGTGATGAAATGAACTGTCCCACAAAAGTCCCTGCCACGGAGTCTTTGGGGTCCTGCAAGGAAACAGAGTTCCTGTGTCCTTCCAAAGGGTGTATCCCATCCCTCCTGAAATGTGATGGTGTGCCTGACTGCCAGCTTCATGAAGATGAAATTGGCTGCCGTAAGTTACTTTCATTGCTATAGTTAAATCCATGCTAACTTACCTCCCTAAAGCAGTGTGAAAAAGCAGGAAAAAAGGAGTAATATAAAGAAGAGTAGAACTGGGTATTCTGTATTCAAGAATATTATCATTTGTTTTGTATATAATGTGTTACCTAAAGAGAAACTCTACATCTGCAAATAATTTTTTTACACATTCTTTTTTTTTCCTAACTACCGGCTGTGACAGATGCTTAAAAAGGTTTGCACTGTGTTTCTGTTAGTAATTGGAAGCATTTCCAGTTTTGCCCATAGACCCGTCAGTTGCATTTGCATTTCCTCATGTCTGTTTACACTATGACAGATATAAAATTTTGCAATTCTGTTATTCAATGACATTTAAGGCAATCCTGACCTTTTAAGAATTTTGAAAGCAAGTTTATTCATGTATCAGTAGCAATCTCTGTTTCAACCAGGAAGAAATGCCCACAAGAAAGAAAAAAGGACAACCTCTGCCATGAGGTACCATAGAGCTTCAAATAGGACGTGGACAAAAAGCTCTGTGTCTGCCCATTTCAAAATATTTCATTATTGGTAGATGAGCTGAAGTCAATCATTCAGTTATAGAAAGATTCAAATAATTAGCTCTATGGAAAAATATACATACAAGCATCTCTTCACAAAATTTTCTGCAAAAGTTTTAATGCTTCATTTTTCATCCTCATCAAAAACAAACAAATTTTAAAATATCAGTTTCCTCTGGGCTCTATATTCGAGTTTTCAGTCATCTGTATCATCTGACTCTCCATGCAGGACAGCAAACATACCATTTCTTTTAAAGATTACTACGTATAACTAGCATTGGCTTTGCAAACTATCTGCATATGCCTTTCTAGGAAGGTTCATTTAAAACTGAGCACTGTGCCTTTACTGGCAAAAGGCATGTTTTTTAGGAACCTGCCTTTAGGATTAATCCTTAAGGATTAAGGAATCTCTTAAATTCTACATATCCCAGAAGCATCAAAATCTCCTCATTCATTTTCATTCATCTCTCTGTCTTCCTCAGCCCATGCTCTGGGAGAGACCTCCCTGTTGTATGTGTAGTAGGAGTAGATCCTAAGCCCAGAGCACAACAGCTAATGCGTATTCCAAAAATTTCAAGATCCTGTAGCCGCAAGACTTCCATGGGTATCAGTACTCCACAGGCAATTGAAATACTGTTTCATTGGCTTTAGTTTCTAAAGCAATGCCTAGGGAACAAGAGGAAATTAAGTTCTGTCCTATTCAAAGAACAAAAAACAAAAAATGTTATTCCAAACCTAGGAATTCTGAGCAGCATGGAAACTTATTTAAACCTGCAATCACCTTATTAAAAAGTTCTGTTTTGACTATATAAATATATATGTTTTGACAATGTAAGATAGGAATACAACATCTGAGGAAGATATTGGCTGAAGGGCAAAGCAAAAAAAATAAATGGTTCATAGTGGTTTGGAGCAGAATCAGAGCAAAGCTGGTTGCTATTGCCCAACAAATTATCTCCTGGAAATTTATCTTCTATGGGACTGCAGCATTTCATTTTCTCTAGTTTGTCTGCTTTTGACATGTGAAACGCCATGCCAGTTTGTCAGTAGAAGAAAGACAGAGAGGGAGGAAGGAAATACCTCATTTGCAAATTTACTTTATTGAAATATTTGCATATTGTGTAAAATAATTGAGTACTGCACAAGTGCTTCCAGGCTTTGTATATACGGTAACTAAAATACAGATTGGGTTTCTTACAGATCTGGGAAAGACCTCAAACTGACCTTTTCTTTCTAAGTAGTTACAAACACAGAAAAGAACAGTTAAAGTTTAAGAAGCAAGGTCATTTTCTGATGCTGATCAAATTTCCTGCTGATTTTAAAAGGTTTAAATTTAGGAATTAGTAGCTTCTTCCATTTTGTGTGTGCCATGTCCATTTGCAATATAAGATATTTAAATGTAACAATAGAAAGTCACAAAATGCTCAACTGACTTTTGAACTCCAGCATGTATTAAAGAAAATTTTCTTCTGGGATGAAGACCAGTTGGAAAAACACTATCTGCGGAGATATGTATAAATCCTAAAAGAAGGCCAAGGCAAAGAAAAACAACCAGAAAATGCATTAGTCAGATATCTAGTACGACCACTATTTCTACCACAGAAATGCTCTTCTGCATGAGTTAGGGATTTATGTAGACAGAGTATTCTGTAGACTTCACTCAATAGTTAGGTAGTATAGTAGTGTGTAAGTACTGTATTATAGCTATGAATGGGGTGGATTTTGTTATTTGCTGTTTCAACAACATCTTGGACTTATTTTCCAGTTACAGGTGTTCTACTTCACCACTGAGGGCTGTCTGTCATTGCCAATTTTAGTTAAGGGTACCTCATCTAATAGCAGTGAATAAAAAGGATATCCCCCTTCTCTATAGTCCATATAGTCCATATATTTGTATCTGTTATCTGGTAAATTCTAAACACCTTTTAAAATATGTATATTTTTAAAGAGACTTTATTTTTTTAGCTTCTCTATAGTTCTATTTTGGTCCTATAAAACGAAATATAGGTGAAAAGCTAGTATTCTCACTTTAATGTCTTTACTCTTATTAGTACCTCTATGTAATAAATATCTTTATCCCCAAAATACTTGAAGTCTTCTCACAACAGTAAAGAGTAACTAGTTGAAGCTACCTAGAACTGTGTCAACAGGATGCAGTATGAATTTTAGTTGTAATGCAATAAGAGAAATACACTATTCAAAATCTACTCTTAATGTTGCCTCTGCATCAGTAACCTAGCTTCCTAAATGCTGGATCAATTCAAAGTATTCATTACTGTGAAGGTTCCCCTTGCAAGTAGTATAGAAATTCCAGTGCAAGCAGCCTTATCAGGGTAAAATTAACATATATAAACATATCATTCTGGTGATCCATATATATTGATGGATCATGAGTAACTATCAGTTCTTCTATCTTCCTCTCAGAAATGGACCCAGCTCAGGATTGGCTGAGGAAAAATGTCTAAGTGACACTTTCTTACTGCAACTCTCCCTGCAAGTTAAAACCTCAGGAGCTGGGTCTCTGTATTAGTCATAACATATATCAGACAACCCATAAGTACTTTATATACACATAGTTTGCAATGTCCTCAGAGTATATGTGCAGACATAAAAGACCTAAAGCACATAAGGGAAATTGTTGAGTTCAAAAACATGTTTTATATTTCCAGTGAAACTCTAAGCTGACCATGTAATTATGCTCACAGACCAAACATTTATGTGCAAATGACCACTTACAAAACTGATTCAAATATTATGGGGACATCACCCCCCAAATTGCAAAGGGTCTGCAGGATTTGGATCTGACTGCATATAAAATAAGTAAAAGACTATTATTTGTTGCAGCAGAGGCCATGGGATTGTTGCTTTCTGGAAAGCTGACAAGATCATGAGAGATTGCAGGATATACTACAAGTCTGGACTGTAGAAAGCACCACATGACTGGAATGATGCTGTAATCTGCCCTTTTTCTTTCCCCCTTTTTTTCTTTCCAAATCTACCCAGAGCTATTCAGCCAGACTAAGAGTTCAAGGAAATGAAGAGTAGATAAAGCTAGGGAATTGCTACATGACAGAGTCTATATCATGTGTGTATAAAGAAGAACAGAAAAAATATCCACATGTTGAATGGCAAAGTGTGCACTTCATTTAGGAACAGCATGCAATGTTAGCTACAAAAAAAAAATAGAAAAGAAAAAAAGAAAAGAAAAGAAAGAAAAAACAAATTGGGTGAACAGATATTCATCCCAGCAGATTGATATTCTGATATTAGACATATCTAATTTTCTGAAGAAGAGAATTTCTTGGTTTGACAACCCTGGATTTGAGACATTCAGAAACACCTGCGTATAAAAAAAAATTACTATTCTAGAAGGGAGATATTTCATTGAGGGCTATGCAGGAAAAGGAGATTGTTGTTGGTCATGACTGTCAACAATGCTTCTGTCAACTATTAGAATATTCCCACTTCAGTGCCAAGACTTTCTCAGTTGATTGAAAAGATTCTGCATATGCCATTCTGATGTAAACACGTGTCCACAACACTGTAGACATTACTTAAAAACAGCCAAAACTTTTACTTTCTCATAAAGATGAGTTAAAATTGGAAATGCAAATGGACTTCTCCGTAGGATTGCTAGTATTCTACAGATGTTTCTGTATACTGGTTCCTGTGACCAGGAAAGATGTGTTGTTGATGTGTTTAATTCTTTCTCTCTCTCTAGAATTATACCTAACTTCAGTGGAGTCAATAGACTTCTCTCTGTTCTGCATAAATGTCATTGTGAGAGGATTCAGCTCATATTACTTTAAACAAAATCCGTAAAAAATAATACATTAAGGCAGCATAAGAGAATGTTGTGTTAGATAAAATGACAATATGATGTTATATTCTAGAGAAGGATGGCAAGCTATTGGCTACTTCCTGTATATTAATGATTTAGTCTTGAATTACCTGGAGACTTAAGTGTTTCGGTCAGGATTTTCCCCTCATAATTCCTCCGGACAAGTACAGAAAATACAAGTGAACGCCTAAGCATGAAAAATATATGCAAGTTTAGATCTTTCCATATAATATTTCTCTATTTATATATAACTACCTAAATAGTACTTGATTTCTTATAACAAAGGGAACCCACATAATGACAATTATTTGTTCTGTGTTTAAAAATTAATTCCATCACTTTAAAACTAGGTTATGGCTGATCGTTGATTATGCCTGGGTCTCTATGAGCTTTCACTAGGGTTTTGCTGGTTACTATGCCACTTTTGTAAGTATATAGGCTTTCTTCTACTTCAGAAATTTGAGATGGGAATATCCAGCTACCATAGCGTCATCTGTGTTTCTTTACCTATTTATCTTCTCAAAGGTAAAGTTGAAGATGAAGGTGTGTAGTACCCATGCTGACCTAAGTTTATGTACTATGCCACAAATCCAGTTATCTGAGCAATGAGTAAATATTGCTGATAATAACTGTTATGTTCCTTTCATTTACAGCCATGAAAGATTGTTCGAATGGTTCTTTGTTATGTACATCAACTAATCAATGTATCCCAGTCTCCCAGCGTTGTGATGGTATTGTAGATTGTGCTGATTTCAGTCCTGATGAATCCAGCTGTTCAGGTACTTAGTTTTACATAAAAATATCATTTGAAAAAGAAAAAAAAGAGTTTTTTTAAATAAATATTTAGGCTGTCTTCAAATTAGATTGAAGTCCCTCTGCTAAAGTTTAATCTGATTACATCAAGCATGATTTTGCATCATATCACACAAAAAGATTGTGAAATAAAAATGGAAAATAAGATAGTTAGCATAACATGTGCTTAAGTAACGGATTTTTTTTAAAGATACATATTGTTTTGAAAAAAAAATCCTCTGATGGCATACTCACACGCTGTTTTGACGTTAGCCATGCAAGTAACACACTTAAGTGAGCTCAGTATATAATATGTATAATATACAATTCTGGGCATTTTGAATTAGAAGACTGATCACAAAGCAATAAACAATTGTTCTTTTGTCACTTCTATATTTAAGCTATTAATAAAAATATTAGATTTAGGTAGTAATATGTACGCTGGATCAATCCTTTCAACTCCTTTATTGTTTTATATGTTCATTGTTTGAAAATCCAGTGACAAAATCTCCATTTCTGGAGTAAATGAAATTCTGACTTCAGAAGAATGGAATCATGTTCAAATGAAGCATCAGGACTCCTTTATGCTTCAGAGTAGTCCATTTGCTTTAATGTATTTATAACTTGACACTTGCGTCACCAAGTCAAAGCCTAAAGTTGGAATTTTCAAATGCTAAGTACCCAAAATGACAGGTGTGAATATTAAGCATTTTTGAAAGTCAGACAATGACAATTCTAATAATGGGGGGGAAAAGCTTAATCATACTTTAACCTTTATGTTTGTAGATTGTCCGGAAGAATACTGCAAAAATGGTGGAACCTGTGTCGTCAAAGATGCTGTTCCTTTATGCCAGTAAGGTTCATTGGGGGTTGATTTGTGGTTTGAAACTGGGGAAAGAGATTGCTGGAAAAACTATTTTGTTACTCACTGACTGAAATGACATTTGGTACAAATGCACTTTGAAAAGTTTATGTGTGTTTACACTATTTTAATTTACAGCTCCTGGGTAAACAGTACTTTAAGAACAAGAATATTTATCAAATAGAACTTTCTGTGGTGTACATGCATGATTACATGGCAAAGCCTGTTTGTGTGATATCTTAAGTTTTCTTTGTTTCACATGACCATGTTTCATTTCAATATTTGGAAAATTATGCAGCAGGCATTGTGTACCTTGGACAATATATAAAACAGTCTATGGCCTGTTTCCCATCTTTGCCTGAACATAAGATGTAACTTTGCTATAATGCTACTTTACCATGTATTTCCATGACTGTGGAGACTGGGAGATAATTATGGCAAATGAAAGTTTAAACATATGCTGTCTTTTTTTTCTTTTTTTTTTCCTTATAGTTCTCTATGCTGAAGCATAAATAACAAATATACTTTTGATGTGGAATATAAGAGTCAGTCATTAAAAGATGTTCAAGATATTTGAAGGGACTGATTTATAGAAGATATCACTCTGTTTCCCCATGGGAAATGAGACTTCTTTGAAGTTCAGAGAAAACAATGTTGTGTTCTATGTTTTTGTCCTTCATGAGCTTCTATAGATCTTGCCACAGAGTTCCCCAACTTAATAAAGAAGAAATTGTTTTTTCAGATTATCTATTTTAGTCATGACCAGACATTAAGTCTTGTGTCCTAGTCTCTGGGGAACTCAAATTAGTAAGCCTGCAGACAGATTTTCAAGGGGTTTATAATTTACTGGCTGAAAAAATGTGATAAATAACATATCAGCAAATGCAGGCACCTTTGTGCTTGAGTAGCTTGATTTAACTCTCAGAAATTAATTGTAGATTTCCCAAAGAGTCTCCTCTCTTGTAGATAGGGAGTGGCCTCTGTAAAAAGCTTGGAATTTCATTAAGATGATCGTTTAAAAACTTCTGGAACATAAAAAGAGCAAAAGGATACTAAAAGCTTAGGTATTTTGGGTTAAATGGAATTAATAGTCAGCAAAAAGTAAAGGAACTAAGAATACCTAGAGAGCTGACAGTTGATAGATTAAAATGTTGTTACAGATTAAATCATAGAATCATAGAATCCTCAAGGTTGGAAGGGACCTCTAGAGATCATCTAGTCCAACCCCCCTGCACACGCAGGGTCACCTAGAGCACGTGGCACAGGACTGCATCCAAGGGGGTTTTGAAGATCTCCAGAGAAGGAGACTCCACAACCTCTCTGGGCAGCCTGTTCCAGTGCTCTGTCACACTCACTGTTAAAAATTTTTTCCTTAAGTTCCTGTGAAACTTTTGATGCTTCAGTTTGTAGCCGTTTCCTCTAGTTCTGTCAGTGGCCACCACTGAAAAGAGGCCAGCATCATCCTCCTCACTGCCTCCCTTGAGGTACTTACAGACACTGATTAGATCCCCTCTCAGCCTTCTCTTCTCCAGGCTGAACAGGCCCAGCTCCCTCAGTTTTGCTCTTCTTAATGCACCCCATTCATCAACAAAAATTATTTCAGAGGAAAGAAACCAGATTTTAGAGATACAAGAGAATTATTAAAACTGTATCAGATATTGCAAATGGAAGGAACCAGTTAGCAAGTGGATCTTCATCCACATTAATAAGATGAAGGCAAGAAAGCTACAATATTGAGTATAAAGCATACAGATTAAAGACAATAAATAAGATATTAAGGATAACATAGTAAATGATTAAAAATATTTTATAATCATCTAATGATAAGGATTAAGGATAAATAAATCCTTTAGTATTCAGTAAAGAGTATGATACTGAATTCTGGTACAATGCACAGGTGACGGGAGTGAAGACACAGAAATGGAAATGACCTAACTAATGGGCAAACTTAACTCCAAGAGCTGCATGTGCTAGTGTCAAGGGAATAGGTGATCTCTGTTCAAGAATACTAGAAAAATAGTGCATTTTGCAAAGATGGAAGGCTTTTTGAAAGCCCTACTGCTTTCTCCAGGGATATGTCTGGAGAATAGTAAATGGAGAAGAAATGAGTTGGCAGATCAGCATTCTGATAGCAGTAACACATGAGGATTTATAACATTTTGAAGGAATTAAGCATGCATATAACAGCAGGAGAGTTAGCCTTTTCTCAGATAAGCTTCTGCATGGTACTTGAAAATCCCGGCTGTCAGTATCATGAAAAGAGGTAAAAGATCAAAAATATTCCTTAAACACACAAAAAAGCAAAAATGTCCAATTTTCACTTGTGAGGGAAAAAAAAAGGAAAAAAAAAAGTAGAATTATTGTGGAAGAAATGCTAGCTTTTTATGTGTTCATTCTCAGGTCTTAATTTACATTCCCTTAAAAAGGTATGATACTTATGTAGAGATATCTCCTTCTTTTGGGAGCAACTGCCTTTCTGGATTGCAGGTTAGGTCAGGAGAAAAAGAAGCACAAGTAAAGATATCTGGGACAGAGAAAGCAACCATGAAAGAGCAGAGTGTGGGTACTGCCTTATTTCTGAAATGCTGTGAAAGGAGAATCTTCCAAGATACCCAGAGTAACTGTGAAGATTGCTGTGACCCTAAAAGTCACTGAGCTGTACTGAGGTGAATAGTACCTACTCCTCAGTGACACAGCGGGGAAGAGGTAGTTTTGTTAACATATCCTTTTACTTCTATTTGTCTTACCCTGCCATGTCCAATCTTTCTTTGAGATGGTGGTGTTCTAGTTTTTACTAAATAAAATCTGCCTCTGGAGTTTAAAGCCCTTTTGACCTTCTCTGACAAACTCAGGTTAAGGGGAAAAAAGTCTAGGCAGATCTCAATAGGCTAATTCAATGATTCATCACATTCCTAGAAAATCAGAAATCGCCTTTCATTTTGCCTTAGCTTGAGATATATTTATAGAAGAGAATCCGGTGCCTTAAAAGCATTTTTATTGGTCATGAGTGAGAGATGTGCTTTTTTTTTTCTTTTAATTTTTTGCTTTCTTGCTTTTAATTCAATCTAATGAAAATTTTGAATTGTATTTACTCCTCCAGATTCTTTGATATGTTAGTATTAAAACATATTGAATTTGTAGTTGCTCAGAAAAAAAGTTGATTGTATATTTTATACATTTATACCCTACTGTACATACTGCACTATGCATTTTTTTATGAATACTTAGGAAGTCTACCTGACTTACTTTCTAACTAAGAGGCTTCAGAAGCTCTGAGAAGCTGAGCTCTTCAGTGGATGTATCAATAGATGAGGTAGAAAAGGTGATGAGGTGGATACAAGTCTAGATCAGGTTGAAATATGTGTTGAACCAGATAACAGAGTTGGTATGTGGGAGGAAGAGGGACATTTCTGTTCACATTAATGAAAACATCTTTTCTTAGATGATATATAATGAATGTATTAAATTTAATGATAGGTCACATGATTATTGATACGGTGATGGATGTCATGTTGGTTGTCTTGTTGATTGTTTATTCTCCCTGCAGCAAGAGCTTGCAGTGAAATGCAGAGGCATAGAATCATAGAATCATAGAATGCTTAAGGTTGGAAGGGACCTCTAGAGGTCTTCTAGTCCAACCCCCCCTGCACACACAGGGTCACCTAGAGCACGTGGCAAAGGACTGCGTCCAAGAGGGTTTGGAAGATCTCCAGAGAAGGAGACTCCACAACCTCTCTGGGCAGCTCATTCCAGTGCTCTGTCACCCTCACTGTTAAGAAATTTTTCCTTAAGTTCCTGTGGAACTTTTGGTGCTTCAGTTTGTGGCCATTACCTCTAGTTCT
>NW_010576825.1:18252-67455 GCF_000705375.1 Tinamus guttatus | reverse complement strand
GTCCCTCTCTGCAGAGCTGCTCTCCAGAAGGTCAGTCCCCAGCCTGTACTGGTGTCTGGGGTTATTCCTCCCCAGGCGCAGGACCTTGCACTTGGCCTTGTTGAATTTCATGAGGTTTTTCACCGCCCAGTTGTCCAGTCTGTCCAGGTCCCTCTGGATGGCATGGTGCTTCAGGGACGATATTTAGCTTACTATTTGAATGACACCAGCTTGTTGGGTCTCCTGATCCTCACTAGTATTTGCACTGTCTGAGAACCATATGCATTTGCTTCTCTTATTTGACTGGGAGAGTACTTGAGGAATATACCAAATATGTTTGTCCTGTTCTTGCTGTTTCCTGGGTATATGTTTTGACTATGCTATGGCCTCAAAGTCAGTCTTATTTCACAAAATGTGGCTGCTGTGGCTCCTACTTGACCAGATTGAAATTCCTTCTGTAGTGGCAATCAGTTAACGTGGGTATATGTACAAATCATGCTAACTTGAGCAATAATAGCCATTTTTTTTCATGCTCAGCGTTCTGATTTCCATATTATCTCTGCTATTGTGTGGGTACTTTGCCCAGTTACATAATTTGTTTTTAGAAATTATACCACTCAGCTTTGAAAACTTTGGAAAGGTATATGGATGACAACAGGCATACTGGGAAATTTGTGTTTATCAGTCTCTGAAATGGAGGGATTTCAAAGATCATACTAGTGTTAAAAATCGGAAAACATAATGTTTTTTTCTAACCAGCTTGTTAATGCATATTTTAGCTTTAATACCAGCCAGACAAGCTTAGTACAATACATTCATATTTAAATTTTGCCACAGCTCGTGTACAATAAACTCATAATAGCATTTGTCTTTCATTTTATTTTATATAGATATTTTTTATGTAGTATGCAAAAATGAAGAGGAGTTACACTAATGCAAAAGAGTGTCAAAGATGATCTTTTATTAATACTAGAATTAATACCAGAACCCTAAAGAAGGGTTTATTGTTATGCACAAAATGTAATTGCATTCACTACCCTGTAGTTAAACAATCACATTGTAAATTAGAAATAAATCTTCATTAAATATAGTTTTTCAATTACATTAAATATGTACCAAGTGAGCTGTGGAGATTAGTATTTCAAGGAATCTTAATACATAGATAATTAATTGAGGTGATCTTTATAGCTGTGTATCTAACTGCTGATTTGGTCCAAAGTATAGGAGTTGAATTATTTTGTTTGTATGTTCCGTTTGATGAAAGTAAAAAAGATGACCTTCCCTTTTATGTTTTAAGGAAGAATTGATTTTACAGGGTTATAGCCGATTCAGAAGAGGGGATTTTTGTTTTTTCTCCCAAGAAAAGTTATAGGCTATTCAGTTCCTTTTTTCCCCTATTTTTTCTATTCTCTTCTTCTAATTTTTAAAAGGAGATTTTTATTATAATCAAAAATGGTCTATTTTAACATGCAAATGAACTGTTTTATCCCCAGCAGCACAATAACAAGCAGCATTTTACAAAAACAATAAAAGGTTACTTTTTAGTAGTGGAGGCATTTTCTCAGAATCTGATTTTTGTCTTCAGAATGCTAACTTCTGCTACTTGCACCACATTTTTGATGAGAAACCCTGAAATCTTGCAAACAACTTTAAATAATGTAATGATAGACTTGCTTCATGCCTTTTCCAGGCAAACTTTTTATATGTGCAAGGATGGAAATTCCATGTGCTCTCTGGACAATGTATTCCAATGAGGAATGCATTTTTTTTTCTGAATGTGTTTGTATCTAAATGTGTTCTTACTTCTATTCTTTCTACTCTGTTACTGGATTTAAGAAGTAATAACAATGAGGGTTAGCTTTAAAAGATAAAAGTGGAGGGATTGTTTAGATATAACACAGTGTGTCATGAAAAATGAATGATAATAGTATTCCCATCTAAGAAAAATATGCATGGAAAAATCTAGCCTATGATTTGTTTGAAAAACAAAGAATAGAGGTTAGCTACACAGATAAAGCTAATTCATAAGGAAAACCATTTTACGAGTGGCAGTTCCCACTTCAGCTAAGTTTGTCCTGCTGTTATCAAAGATTCCCACCTTAGCTGCACAACTGCTGATGCAGCAGCAGCTGCTGAATGGCTCTGCATTATAGCCTGGTCGAACAAGGCAAACTGATACTGCTTTCAATTTTTCCTAAGAATTATCTTCCAAATTTAGATTAGCAAGCTGTGATATTGGTCAACTGAGAAGGTTATATGGGGGCTGTGTCTGTGCCCAAGAAATAGGCAGCCGTGCAAAAGCAGTTGTAGAAAAAGAGGAAGAAAGGAACAAGGATATAACCATAAATGGAAAATAAAGCTCTGGAGAGTAATGAAAAAGATAAGATATTGATCTGAAAAGGTATGTTAGCTTTAGTTTCTGGGAAAGGCTTATACTTGTATAGAGATATATGCAAACATGCATAGGGATCACAAAGGCAGTGATTCCCTATCTTTCTATTGCCTCAGTATCTGTCAGAAAAAGTGATACTGAGGCAAATACAGTATTAAGTTGAGTTTCCTTGATTTGGGTAAATTTGACAGTAGGATGACAGGCCAAATGTTTCAATTCTCCAGAATAAATGAGAGCCATCTGTGAGAGAAAATACACAGTATTGATGGAAGTGCACCCCTGAAAATTTGCACGTGGAAAACTCTTTCCTAAAGTTTCTGCTCAGAAATAAGCATATTTCATATATTATTTTCTGTTTTTTAATGTTATTAAGAAAATTATATATAATTATAATTATTATAAATATAAATGTTAAATATTATATGAAGACAAAAACTAATATCTTCAAATATTCATAAGTAAAGGGTTGTTTTTCTTGTTCTTTCTCCTTGCATTAGGACATTAGGATGACAACTAACATACAGGAGTATAAATAACGTATACATCATAAGTATATAGTGCCCTTGCTTTAATATCTAAAATATTTCTAAGATTTGTAACTTGTCTTCCCTGCACACCTGCACCAGCAGAGTTATATTATTAATGCCCTGTTAAAAATTGCATATTTGGTTCAACAGTTAGGATCTTTGTGTTGGGGTGTCTTGTTTTCCCATTGAATATGGCTGTGGCATTTAGCTACACTCAGATGTTGACTCCCGTATCCAAAATGACACCTCTCCCAGATTGCCACTGTGGAGAGCTGGAATACTGACTTCCCTGCAGATTGCCTCAAACTTCATTTCACCTACATGCATTTAGTTTTTTGTTTTTCCCTATGTTCTAGAGGTTAGAGGTTATACTTAACAGTGATTTGAAATTCTCCCTCCCAAGCTGTGTGCCTTTTCTCTGCACGTCAGCATTTCCTCTCTTGCAGGTAATGAGTATGAAAACCCTCCCTGTGGAGGGAGTATCTTCATCTCTGCCAGAATTATAATCCAGCGATAGTGTCTGTCTGAAGTCTGAAGTCAAAATATTATTTAGCAAAATTTCCCATATTCTCATTATAGAAGACAGGACACTGTCAGACAGAAAATAAATTTCTTTGCCAGAACTCTGCGGCAGGAAGGAGTTAACTCTCCACACAGAGCTGTACCTGGGAAAGGGGCTGTCTGTCTTCAGGCAGTTCCTTCATTCCCAGAACTGGTGCAATGTGACAGCAAATTAGATTACTAAATCTCATGCATTTGCACTTCTTGTAATATTAGCTCCGTTTTTGTAATAGCTGGACTGAAGCAGCTTTTGTTTAGATACTGATCATCAACTCACAGAAATTTCAGGAATCATTTTGTAATATAAACTGAAAAAAATTGTAAAATCCACTGAATTTCATATTAGAATTCAGAGAAATACTGATTCTTTTGCAAACAAACAAAAAAGCATGTCAAGTTTGTTTTCCCCACTTATACTGAGTGAGTTAAAAGAAAATACAATAGCCAAGAAGAATTTTGTTGAGTGGGAACCATTCCACAAAATATGAGAACATATCAAGCAAATCATCAAGTTTCTCTTTAAAAAGTTTTACAGTGGCAGTTACTCTGATCTTTGTTTTCTTATTTTTCCTGTCTGCAGATAGTAGTATAATCCTGAGGTCAGCTAAGACCTTAGCGCCCTGGATCCAGATGCTTCATATACCCTGTGGCCACAAGAAGTTAAAAAAAAAAAAAAAAGGAAAAATGTTTCTTTCTGTCAAACCTGATAAAATGTATAGGGGAGTCTGGGAGATAAATAAAGCAGAGAGAGTGGTATCCTTTGAAGTTCCCCTGTGAAAGGTCTGAATCAGCTGATAGCTGAATCTGTTTTCTGGGTTTTGTGTTTTGTTTTTTTTTTTTTTTGGAGTTTTGCTGTAGTCTTTATTCCAAACCTAAATTTAAGTTGTCATAGTATCCCCATTCAATTTTGATTGCACTTAACTAAAGACAGATTTTTATTTCCTTAAGCAGACCTAAAGTTTGTTTCTGGTCATATTTTTGAGAAGCTGTAGCTGATTGAGTGTAGATCAATGCTAACCTTTTCTCTTTTTTTATCTTTTTGTATAGAAAACTGAAGCTCAGATTCTCTGTTAAAAATAAAAAAGCAAAATAGTTTATAATCTTACTCAATCTATTATACACTATCTGAGATGAAATACTATTATTCTGAAAAAGTGAAAAAAAACTCTCGAATGACCCATTGCCAGAGTTGAAATAGCTCTTATAAGGAAAAGACATAGTTCATCTGTACTCTATCAGTCATTCTCCATAGCTAATTGTGACCTACATATTTTCATAATCTTGTCCTTATTATGATGAGTTTTTTTTCCTTCTATAGAAAAGCAGCACGGAATTCCTGGCATAATTTCTAAACCAAAGAGACTGATTAGAGTTATATACAACATTCTCTTACAAAATTTTGACATTGAGAAACACGAACTTGTAGCTTTGGGAATAAAAGTAACAGTATGTGGTAAATGCTTTTAATGGTGAAGTATTATATTTTAAACCCTGCTGAAACATTTGGCTTTGAAATGAGAATTATATTTAAAATCCAATCAAAATAGTTGATACTTTTGTATGAAGATACTGTAATCTTATTCAGAGAGGTACAGAAGCATAATTTGGCAGATAAAGTGAGAATGACTTGGACATATAAAAATGCTTATGGGAGAAAAATGTTTTTTTCCAGTTGAGTTTGCTCTCTTAGCGGTAAAATATCAGTAGTGCTTAAAATGCTAACGGTATTCAGCATGTCTGGTAAATATCTTATGTTTCTCTTTGGATCGCTATAGTTTTCAATTCATTCTTTACCATCAGAATCAAAGAGAAATCAGGCAACTGCAACCATAGGAAACCATGGTGAGTTTTTATTACTACTAGGTGGAGAGAAATCTCCTGGTACACTCTTACTTCAGAATGATTTATACTCCAGAACTGTAAGCATCATTACACTTAAAATTCTGGAGATAGGTTTGTCTACAACAGGGACAAACTTCAGATCTGGAAAATGTATCCATAGAGGAGGGCACTTGTTGAGTGATAATGAGATTTACTTTGACCAGGGGAGGATATGAATTAATATTTGATATTGAACGATTGCCAAAGCATGAGGATTCCCTGAAGGGTTACTCTGCTGAACTCCAGATGCTGAAGAGTAAGGAATACAAATGAAGAGCTTTAAATAATGCTATTTGGCATACTGTTTTACTCAAAACAGGAAGAAATGGCTGTAAAGACAAAAAAAAAACACTATTCAAAAGAAAGAAAATCAAGGTCCAGTTTAAGAAGTATATAGGATTGGAAGCATAAAGACAAAAGATACTAAGATTTTTGTGCTACAGCCTCTTATCCTTCACATCCAGGGGAATATCTTTTGTCTACAGAAACTTAATAACATCTTTGGGAATATCCTTTTATAGGGCTGTGAAGTATTCTGCAAATTTCTGATATTACATAAAATTAAAAAATAATTGTTAAAGGCCAGATTCAGTTATTATTGAATAAGGATCTTCCTTCAAAATCAATTGTACTGGATTTGAATGAACAGTAGAGACAATGCATGGTCAGGACACCAATATTTGCATGCCCTAAAATTTCAGCTGTCCATCTTCATTGCCTTCTAGCTTGGCACTAGAGCTATCAATGTTGGAGGTACCTGGATGTTGCCACTACTTAATACACAATGCATGACAAACCTTGTAATGGATTTAGGGGATTTTGGAGAAAAATATATACCATCAAACATGTTCATTAGAGTTTTGAACTTGCACTACAGTGAAAAAGATTGTGGTGCATGTAGGTCACTGCTGAGGGTGGCAGGAAATGTGGAGATGAGGAAGATCAGTATTTGAGTATCAGTATTGATTGCATAAGTTGTGTAGGAGGGATGTCTTCCATTCTGCACTGGCTACATCCTGGCTTGTGGCCCACCCAATCTGACCCCCACAGCTCACTGGTGTCATAAGTTCCCCAGGCTATCTTGCATGTTTGCAATTTTCCCTCTCGCTCAGCCAGTGTGAATTTAAGTCTCCAAGAATTATACCCTTTGTGCTGTTGCTAGGTCGCTCAGGGATCGCCTAGAAGCAGCAAATTCTACTAAATTAAGCAGAACTTTTGAACTCCTCTTGCCAGCTTTTGTCTTGTTGACTGATCTGGAAACCTCCATGCATTTTAATTTTAAACACACATGCAAACATAGAGGATTTTTCTCAACGCTTGGAAGGGTCTTTTCATGTTTTGCTTTGCTCTAATCAGCTACTAGGCTGCATCTCTAGGAGGGAAGCAGTAACTATCCACTATTCCCACACAGACTTTATCATACACCCCAGGAAAAAGGCGCATATTTAAAGCTTAAATAATTCTGTCTGCTTCTGGTCTGCATTAGTCATGTTGCTAATGTGCAGAAATATATTGCTTTGAAAAATGTAGATCAGATTGTATGATATACGTGAACCTTGAAATATCCTTTAAAATCTACAAAGTAAGTATGTCTCATACCAGGCTTACAGTACAGATCTCCTGCAGAGTTACTGCAGGGATAAATGTAAGTTATCAAGCTGGGCTTGAAGCGTAGAGTATTCGGTAAACTGCAGGAAGCTGGGATTTTGTTTGTTTGTTTTTAAAGTGGGAAGGGCAGAAAAGTTTTTATTTAAGTGAATGTTTGTCAGTAAGAAATGAGTTGGCCAAGATGTATGAGATTTGATGGTATTCCTTGTTCATTTGCAGTATGTGTGGTTTTCATCAACAGATTGGATAACAAAGCAGAACACACGTGAACCACAGTCATGTGGACACACAGTCACATTCACAGCCTGAATTCTGGAAAACTTGCTAGCCACACCGAGCCATACTGTGCCATAAGTAAACTTCTGTGTAGCTACATGGAAACAAACCCTGTGGTGCTTTTCCTGTAGTCACTGAGAAACAACTGTCAAAGAGTACAAAATTTTTACCTTAAAGAGTACAAAGATGTTTATACGAAGAGTGCAATTTTTTAATCTTTTTTCTTTAAGGGAGGGAGTGAGGAGGATGGGGCCAGCTTCCTTTCAGTGATGGCCACTAACAGGACTAGAGGAAATGACCACAAACTGAAGCATCAAAAGTTCCACAGGATCTTAAGGAAATATTTCTTTACTGTGAGGGTGACAGAGCCCTGGAACAGGCTGCCCAGAGAGGTTGTGGAATCTCCTTCTCTGGAGATCTTCCAAAAGCACTTGGATGCAGTCCTGTGCCATGTGCTCTAGGTGACCCTGCATGTGCAAGGGATTGGACTAGATGACCTCTAGAGGTCCCTTCCAGCCTTAATGATTCTACGATTCTATGAAACAAAATAGCTTCTTGATTTTTCTTTCTAGTTATGTACAGCAATCTGGAAGCTGTACAAATTCATTGGATGGATTTTAGGTATCAACAGTGTATTAGCACATACCTCACACCTGGGCTAATCCTTGAGAAGTGTCTTTATTGGAAAAGGAGAGGAGAAGAAGAGGAGAAGGAGAGGAAAAGGAGAGGAGAGGAGAGGAGAGGAGAGGAGAGGAGAGGAGAGGAGAGGAGAGGAAAAAGGGTGCTGGAGTGAATTGTGATGATAATTTCTATAAAACAATTTTCAGATGAGATGATCTAAATGGTAACATAAAATGTTTTTAAGCTCTGGGCCTTTTACGTGATATATTAAAGAATTATTTTTATTGCTTGTTTCCACTTGTTTCCATTTAGAACAATTCGATTTTGTATCTTTATCCTCTTGCTAGCTAGTTCTTTGCTGGCTATTTTGTTTTCCACAGATAAAATATCTGTTCTACCGAAATTGGTGTCAAAGCTCGAGCAAATTACAAAAATTAGCTTAGGGTTGTAAAATGAAGCTAACAAAAAGATGACTACCAACAGCTAAATGGAGCCTGTATTGTACAGTCTTTGCATGTCGGAGTATCCTATACAATCTAACAAGCTACTTATAGTACTTTTCATAACAAGGGGCTAGAGTACACTTTTTTTTTTTTAAGCAATTCTACATAGCTTTGAAAATCCTACTGCTTGTTTTGCACAGAGCAGAATTCTAATTTATAGATACTTATTTTTCCCCAGTAATTGCATTTGCAGGTTTTAGCTACTCATTTGCAAACCACTGATTTATTACAAGGTAAATGAAAGTGGATGGTTTGATTTGTATTGTAGTCTATAAGAAAAATAATGGCCAGCAGGAGTTTATTAAGCAGCCATTATCTCTAACAGCCTTCAAAAGTGTGTGTGGGGGGGAAGCTTTTATTTGCTTTTTTTTTTTCTTTTTTCCTTCATTCCTTCTGTTAAGTAATACTTTGTTAATGTGAAATTTGATTGGGACTTAAGAAAATGGAAGAAAGTTCTCCCAAAACATCTTGAACATTTCAGTGCTTAAAAATATTGTGTTTGCATAGTCATAGAAACACATTGAGATAATCTTCTTCCAGACTTTTATTTCCATGGGTAAAAAGAGAGGTGAATGGCAAAATTTTGAGATGACGCAGCAGCTATTAATTGCTATAGTTATAGTGCTTTAAAAAACTCTTATGTTTTTCTACATATGTCAGGTCTTCCCTCATGCTATTGATAAAACCTACCAGTGTGTTTTCTGTACATAAAATCATTGAAAGTCTGCTGACTGAGAATGTTTTTCTTAATAAAATTAGTTGAGATTTTTTTCTGATGGATGATAGGATAGTAAAGGAAAGCCAGAAGTGTGTGTACTGCTGGGTAACCAAGGTAAATTGAATCACACCAGCATACTAAATGCACTGCAATTATAGTGCAATTAAGTGCATATACACACATATATATTTCTATCTTTCTAGTATCTTGTGCCATTAGAATATTTTTCAGCTTGTTGTTGTGGAGACAGTTTGTAAATGTAGTTGCTAATAATATACCTGGAGCTCAGAAAGAAGTTGCAGAGAAGATTCTTCTGTACGTTTTTTTGACAATATCGCTCTTTTTTCATCTCATTGCTACCTCCTTTATTACCAAACATTAATGATCGACAAATGTTTGGAGTCTTCAGAATACATTACCGTTCCATCTAACGTTTCTCATTTAGCAAATATAATTTGAACACTTGTTTTAAATATTGGTTGCTAATCTGGGGTATAATTTGACAGAATGAACCCACTAAGGGCACAACAATATCAATAATTTGTTTATGTTTTAATAGGTCTCTGTAGAGATGTCAAAGCTTGAGGCCCAGTTGGACTCAACACTTACTGAGCAAAAGCAGGCATTTATTTCAAAAAAGCTTCATTCTGAAAGCAGTTGAAACCAGGACATATTACTTGAAGAGTTTAGGCCTACGATTTTTCCATGAAATTCAGAGAGTCAAAGGCATAATTTGGCCTTTGACATTTGAGCTTATTTTACAATTTTCTCATCTTCAGTTTCAAGCATGACGTCTTTTTAAAATAACCTATTTTGTTCTGGTAGTATGAAATCCTCACAGCTGATATTGGCTTGCAAATGGTAAAGAAAATGCTTTGGTTAATTTTTCAGGCAATCTTCATTTATTTCTTATAACTGTGCAAAATGTACAAGTATTTCAGAAAAAAAAGAACGTGCAAGAGAGAATTGTAATTTGTGTGTGTGTGTGTGTAAAGGCAGGCTGGACTGCAGCATGCAATATCTGCTGAGGACATTTTAGGATTCTACAGTATTCAAAATGGGAGAGGTCTCATTATCTACTCACTCTCCCCTTTTTCTGATTGGCTTGAGATAGTAATTTATCAGGAGGCCTTTGGAAAAGTCCTTGTTAAGCCACAGACCAGACATATTCTGCCAAAAATATCTGGTACAAAAAAGTCTACCAACTTATTTTGTGTCAGACTGCCTGCCCTAGTAAAAACCTCTGAAATGGAAGGAAGAATGCTTCTCCCTGTTCTTAGACTGTACCTTAATTTTGTGTTATGATGATAGACTTTAGGTAAGTAGTCAGTCATGATTCACTGTCCTCGGTACAAGTTTGAACTATCACTGTACAAGCACATCAGCTATGTATGTATGCTGTATGATGAAGGAAAGAGATTTTCAGGAGATGTTCTTCTTCTTTAATCCTGAGAAATAATGTTTCTTCATGTGAAATGTTTCTTTTTTACAAAGCATTTCTAGCCAGTATGCCAAAATTGACTTCATTCTAATATTATCAAAATAAAACTGTTGTAAGTGATGTGTGTATCTGTGGCTCATATTCTGGTTTATCATCAGTGAAACAGGAAGCACAGAGAAATTGCAAAGAGCATTTTTTCTAGTGGTTTAAAAAATATTGAAGTTAAGCATTCCAAATAGTTCCAGCATGTACATTCCTCATGACTTCTGCAAGCAAAGAACCCACATGGAATGTTGTTTTTTAATTATTGTTATTATTTTTAGGGCAGTTTAAGAAGCAGTTTCAGGCACAGATTCATGAAATCTGTCAGGAAAGATGGCTGAACATTTAAAAGTCACATTTTTGAAGTATAAATTCTAGGGCCACAGATAAAACTGCTTGAGTAATTGAGCACTTGCTGTGCACATCCATTTATTCTGCTGCTCTGAGGATATAAAACTAGTCTGGAGATTAAAGCAAAGGTCTAGATTTGAGAATTTCTGAGTTCAGTATGTGCAGCTCCCTCAGAATGTGCTGCATGCTCTTCCAAAGAATGCAACAATTTAAAAGTCTGTATCATGCTGACTTTCAAGAAGAGTTTTGACCCAGTATCACTTAGGTATTATTAAATTTCACCCTTATATTTTCTGAGTCTCATTCTTCATCAGTAATGAGGTGGTAACAGTGCTCCCTGTCCTCCAGTTCTTACCGCTTTTGTTTCAAATTCTTCAAAAAAGGGGCTCTTTCGGGTTGTTTGGCTATAATGAAATGTGACACAGGTATAATAACAAGCACCAGAACTGCTGTAGTAAATTTTAAGTACATAAAAAAGTGTTAATTTCCTACATGATCAGGGGCACTCCTGAATATCTTGAGAAACAATTAAACAATTAAACAATTTCTGAAGAAATAATAAAGTGTAGAAGAAGAATACATGAGTTCTTCCAAAACATTGTGGCTTTCTTATGTGCTTATTTCAAAATGATAAAAACTGAATGAATAAAGAGCTTATTTTTGCTTTTTTTTATGTTATTGAGGTTTCTTGAAAACTACTGTCAGAGCAAGGTAATGATGGATATACACAGCAGTTTGATGACTAAGCTCTTTCGGATCACAGCAATGAAGTACCAGACTCTTGTTAAGAATATTCATTAAAGATTACTTTTAATAACATATTTAAGCAAAAATGGCTTATACTACCTGTTTCTAATAATCTGAGAATCAGTGCTTAACTATCATTGAAGTATTTGCCTTTGTGTCTCTAATGTCACATATCATATGCAAGGGTAAATCAGATACTCGCCGGGTAAATATTTGTTGATATTTCCATCTCTTTAGTTGCTGGGAAATATAAACAATATTAGTAAAAATTGCACATCTGGATCTAGGATAGTGTATGGACCTTGCATATCTGCTAGCAAGGACTATATCAACATTCAGATGGATGAATCATCTCTGTTTTCTCAAACAATTCAAAGGTGAGATAGGAACTGACACAAATATACTGATTCTCTCAGCAATGCAGATCTTTCCAAATAATTATCCTGAGCTTTCAGCCAGTTCAAGCAAACCACAATTATATACAGATCACAAGGGATGGAGAGATTATTGACCTTTCCATTCACATTCATTTTGCAACCCTATGTTTATGAAATGCCATGAGAAAAATACTGCATTTGCCTACCTTCCTTATGATTAGCTAAACTGGGGTTTAGGGGCTGGAGAACTCCTTTCTTCCACTGCATGGTTACCACAAAATAAGCACATCTGCTGTAGCTTTAAAATCCAGTGGATTCAGTAATGCTTTCCTAATTACCACAGCTACGGCACACAGGACATTTCTCCAATTCCTGGCTCTCAATTCCAGTGAAGTCACCACCCACAAAGTATTGTCTGTGCAAGTCAAACTCCTGGCAGCAGGCTCAAGAACCATAAGAGATATGTCAGCACACAGTTTAACTTCCTTTTTGCTGCGTGGGTGACCAGAGCAACAGGAAGGCTGTTTTTATTGAATCCTCATGGAAAAAAAAATTCTCAACATGCGTTTCTTGAAGAAGAAACAAAAAAAGGACTGTAGCGAGACAAGCACCAAATCAGCTTTAAATGCTCAGGAAATAAATAATAAACCTCAAAGGTAAACAAACTCATATAATGGGTTATTCACAAAAACAGCATGTACATTAACACTCTTGATCTTATATTAAACCTTAACCCAAAAAGAAAAGATTGAGGGGAACCTGAGACGCTAGCAACATTTCAATGGTAAGAACAAAAACAAAATACAGCTGAAATTTACAGAACTGAGTAGACGGTTCAATTTGTAGCAATGTTCATGTGACACTGACAAGTTTTACATGCTGTAGCAAATTGTACATCCTGCAGAAAATTCTGTTTCTACTCTTGGCCGTATGGTGGTCCCATAGTGTTGGGTTTCTAGCTCAGAGTAGAAAATACCCTGACAATAATAATTGGATCAGTTCTTCAGCTGATGTGAATGTGCTTGTCTTCTGAGTGTAGAGAGTGAAAAAAACATCTAAGCTTACACCAAAGTTCACCTTTTCAGGCAGGTAGGGCTTTTTCATGTCTTACCAAAGGGATTTACTTTGAAACAGAGTCTCATTTTTAACTGGCTTAGTTTTATAATACTCAAATATATTTTTTTAATGAAAACTGGGCCTTTGTTTTAACCTTTTAATTTTGAAGTTACTGCTAAACAATGCTTCACAGAATTAAGCTTGTAAGTGCTCAGAAATACAATGCTGGTCTGCTGAACAAAGAAACTATTGCGTTGTGTTCTTGAACTGCACAAGCTGATTAAAGACAGGGCTTGACCTTTTAACTTTTTCTCCTACGTTTTGCATTTTACAGTAATTTCCAACCTTTAGTGGAGTATTTCCATTTGATTCCATTGAGGAATCAAATATTCTGTTTGATTATTGTTTTCGAATGTTCAAATAATAATCTTTTTGAAAGGATCTCCTGGTTTAAAAATCCACTTTTTTATTGGAATTCCAAACTAAATCAAGCAAAGAGGTTTAGAAAAGTCTATAATCTGCAGTCTATCATGGATGGACATCACTATAACTCAGAAATCCTATCTGCTCCAATGTTTGTGATTATATCCCTCTCTAACTGCTGACCTTCAGAGTGAGTCTTCGAACATAAAAGAGGGTTACAAACGTTCCTTTCTTTCCTCGATATTTGACCAAAACATCCTGAATTAAATTTCTTGTAATAAAAATCTTCTTATCTACCTAAAGGAGAAAATTTATATGTCCATGAAGTATTTCAAATATATTTGTTATTTAAACTTTGAATTGCTTTGCAACTTCCCAAAACATTGTTCCTTAAAAACAGCCATGTAAAATTCTTAATTGTTATGAACATGAAGAAAAAAATAATTATCCTTTTCTAACTTCAGTGTGCATAGGGTAAGGGTTCTGGTTTTGGCTGTCTATTCTGTTAAAAAATAGAGGGGGCAGCTCGCTCATGTTTATAAAGCCTGAGTCAAAATTTTTTCTCTGATCTATTCCAAACATTCCATTTTACTCTCAAATGGAAGTAATTCACTGTGCTAGGACACAGTTAATTTAATCTTCCATCAGGTCACTCCGGGCAGAGAGCTGAGTTCTCTTTATCCGTCTTGCGCTGTTAAGCTCCTCTAGGATGAGCAACCTAGAAGGATATTCAGGGTCAGGCAATGTGGGAGTTGAATCTCTCTTGCAGGGATGTGGAGCTGTGTTTTTCAACTGGTGGAGCTGAGTGATCAGAAAGTTTGTAAGATCTTTAACTAAAAGAGGAATGAGTTAGGTCAATAACTGAAGTAGGTTGATGTAGATGGAAGTGGCAATAGGTAGTAGATGTCCTGCTGAGCTAAAAACTAAGCTGAAAGTAGCAAGTTAAGAATAAGGAGCAGACAAGAATTAATACTGTCAAAATATTGTTTTTTTCACAGCTTGGTTGGCATCGTTCCTTACTATGTTGAAAGAAGAAAACGTTTATCATTTTTCCTTTCTATTTCTCCTGGAATGAGTCTGACTACTTTTCATTAATTTGCCAGGAAGGCAAAGAAGCAGGCAGGCAGAAAAGTATAATAAACGATAATTCTGCTTGTCCATGCCTCCATGAGGACTGGCAGCCCTCTGCTTTCTCTGCTATTACACTAGAAGCATGTCTATACAACAGGATTTCCCCTTGTGCCTAAGAACACTTACAGCTCCACTCTCTGGGACCGCTAATAACTAACTGGGAAGCCCTCCTGCAGTCCAGTGAGGCACAGTGGCTAAACCCCTCATGCAGCCATGTGGCCTGAGCAGAGGCAGGAGAGCTGCTCAGGTTCATCTCGCTTCCCACCAACTGCACCCTTCAGCTTTCCCTTGTGGGTGGGAAAAAGCCTGGAGATGCCGCTGCTGCCCAAGTCAGCTGCTTTTTTACTGGAGCTTTTACAACATGACAGACCCCAAAAGAAGGCTCTAGCTCTGTGGCTGCCAGGATTGCAATATCATAGCACCTATACCAGGCCATGAAAAAGCATTTTTTAATAACATTGTTGCATTCTTTTTTGAGCCCTTCAAGTGCACTTGCAAATACTATCAGGCTCTTGCTGGCTGTGTCTTTGAAGTGGATGTGCCCAGGCTGAACACAGAAAAGCTTTTAAACTAAAAGCCAGCTTTTATTAGAATCTGAATTAGAATACTATTTGAGTACAGAAAACGCAGATAGAGATGACAGAGTAGAAATGCAGCTGTCGCCTTGCTTACTTGTCCCTTCAGATATATGGTTACTCACTGGCCTGGATGCTCTAATACTTTCTGAGTGGCAGCAAGTTCTGCTCGTGCTCTTCTCGTCCCCTTTCTTCCCTTTGCCCTGAGGCCTCTTCTCTCTCCTGTTTCAGGTGGTTCCCGGTCTCTGTGCATGAGCTGCAGGCTTGCAGCTCCCTGCTGCACCCCTCTTGATAGCTGAGCCCAATGGGCTCTGCAGTCATCTCTCTGCCTTCTTGTTCTCTGCCTGCTCAGTAGTTTCCCACAGAAGGAGCAACCTGCCTCCCTCTTCAGGGGGTTCAACTTAAGCTAATCTTGCTTATTAAAAAGGAACATAGCATAAAGCTGAAAGCAAATATACAATCTAACTATATTCTAACATTAGAATCATAGAATGCTTAAGGTTGGAAGGGACCTCTAGGGGTCATCTAGTCCAACCCCCCTGCACACGCAGGGTCACCTAGAGCACGTGGCACAGGACTGCGTCCAAGCGGGTTTTGAAGATCTCCAGAGAAGGAGACTCCACAACCTCTCTGGGCAGCCTGTTCCAGCGCTCTGTCACCCTCTCTGTTAAGAAATTTTTCCTTAAGTTCCTGTGGAAAACCTATTAGGATAGGAATAGGTTGAGATTTCATATACTTAATATGAAAATCAAGCATGGCAAATCCTGTGACAAAAAATCACACACAAAAAAAAGACCAACATGCAAACCTTGCATTAGTTTATTACTATTTGCACAATTCTGCTGTTATACTTGGTTCCTACACCATGTCTTTAGGGGTTTAGAAGTTCATCTGTAACATCAGTTCTGTTTGTGAGTTTTGGTTAATTCTGCAGTGTCACTACAAAATTGTAACTTTTGGAAAGAGCAAAAAAAGGTGCTATGGACTCCTGATCTCTAAAATTATGGAGAAGATGATTCTAAGACAAGAAAAAGGCTGAAGATGTGGACAGGAAATTTATAGACAGAAAAAAATTGGCAACCCTGTAATGTAAAGCATCAAGTACACCATGAAAGGAAGAAAATAATTGGTCGTTCTTGTTTCTATATGAACAGATTTAAAAGAACTGGCATGAGAAAATCTTTCTAGTATGAAAAACTAGAAGCAGTTAGAAATCATCAGTGTTAAACTCTTTCAAATGATGGAAAAACTGCCATGTTCAGATAAGTTTAGCCATCTTTTACACATTACAGAGCTGGGTAGCTCAATTCATTATTGTGAAATATAGAGTATTTCACATCTTGACATACTAATATTATTAATTTATTTATTATGGATGCAAAAAAGATATATTGTTAAGTTAGGTTTATACGGAAGATCTACAGAATGTGAAAAAGCTCTTCTGTAAAAATACTCTTTATAAATACGCCATATTTGTCATGACTTCCTGTCATCTTATTCCAAACATTGATACAAGATCAACAGTAGAAAAACAATACAAAAAGAGAATATAGGCAAGGTTGTCTTGATCCCACAAATACTATCTCCATTTACGAGGGCTATTGTCCAGCAATGTAGGTTGAAGTTTTTGTTGTGTCTAGTCATACGTTTTAGAGGAACCTAAGGGCTCCTGTGAATTTAGAAGTACAGGGATTTATTGCAGAGTAGCAATCAAGAATAATTCTCAGTTCTTCTGTGCTGCATATTCTTTGACTGCAACTATGGAAAAGTTTACTGCATGAATACTGGAATGGTGTTAGAAATTCTTCTATCTTAGCCACCACTCACTATATTTTCTTAACAATGTGTTGTGTGCTAAATACCATGGACAGGATTTTGCTATAGCAAAGTGCCAAATGTATAAGCTAACTAAGGTGCTCAGTCTTTTGTAAAAGTTTCAAGAACGTAGTTGGAGTTCAGATTTCTCTTGATGTGAACTAATAGAGTAGTATTTAATGCTGAAGCTTGGAAGTTTGAACACTGATAATGTAAGAGATGGTGTGCCTACTTGTCATGGTATTTGTTTTTCTCTTTTACATTAGGTATAGTAAATTTCATCTCTTTTATCCTATGACAATGATCTTGTTACAAAGAGAGAATGCTGGAATTAAAGGTTTTGATTTGAGCCATGGAGCAGGGGGAGTTCATAATCTTCCAATTAAATGCTGTGTCTGAATGCCTATACAAGGACTTGATTTGAAATTACATGAAAATGCTTAATTTCAACCTCTCCTAAATTCTGAAGTCTTAACTCTGTAACCATAACAACACTAAGAGAATGTGGAGCTGTGGGACGGGCTGCGAGAAAATTATTTTTATTGCACCTAAAGTGTCTTGGATTCTCAGGAATTGTTTAAAGGTCATTTTTCTGCAGATATCCTAATTTTAACCTGTTAGCAAGAAGCTAGCAAGTGAATTCCCCAAGCTTCTGTGGAATTCATCTGTAACATCAGAAGAGGACTGTACAATTCATGCAAAGACTTTGTCCCAGCATTATTCTTTTCCATGGACCATATTGTCATGTTCAGAACTTACTGCAGAAACCTGTTCAGAGAGATGAGTGATTCAAAAGGAATGTAAAACACTGTGACGCTATTACATGGAGGATAAGAAAAGCAGACATTTTGAATGGCTTTTTTTTCTTTGTTGTAGGTGGACATTTTGAATATGACATAAAAGTCCTAAAGAATATATTTGTAAGCATCGATGCAATCTTAGCCTGTACTTGTGCATCTGACTTTATACAATGCTGGGAAGCAACAGCACAGCAGCATTAGATGTTATTGTGTAGTGCTGTCTCCCCTGTAAGGAGATAAATTTATGATCATCTGGAAATGAAAAAATGATTTATAATCTACAATATATACTACAGTACACCTGGCGGGAGCAATGCCCTGTGTTGGCAGGGTCTGGTTAATATAGACGATTTCAGCTGATAAAAAACACTAGACCAATACTGGAAAGGGGTAGAGGATGGGAGCAAAAAAAGAATTATTTATTAGTAGTAGTGATTGTTTTATCACTTTTTTTTATTTATGCCAAATGTGGTGGAATACAATGAAACTCAGTCATTGCACAAGCTTTTAAATAACTATTTAATTTCACCAGAACATTGTAGATTCATCCATATGAAAGATTATTCACAGGAATAGGCATTTGCTAGTGGTGCAACCAAGTTTATGATCAATTACAAAGTGGTTGTAAAAGAGACGCTTATGTTTACTGTATATAATATCCTAAAATAAGAGAGAGAATGTGAAAGACAAACCATCAAAAAAAAGATAACAGCAGGCCAAACGTGGAAATGGTGAACTAAATATAAAAAGTAGAGAATCAAATTACAGACTACAGAAAGGATAATAAGATCCCTTGCTTATTAATTCTGAAAATATGTTTATGAAATATTAGGACTTGATAAAAGGCAAAAGGAACAAACATTCCCTCCCCACAACACACATCCTGAAAAAAAGGAGAGAAGAAAAGAGGCTGTGGAAAAATCCAGCCACTGTAAATATATTCAGATTTTTTATTAGTTTTTTTACTGATATGTAATGCCATCTGTTCTATGACAGAGCTGTCATTTAAGTAAAAAGCATTTCCCTGTGAAATTAGCAGGTCTATCTTAAAACTAGATGTATCTTCTATACTTTATTGCATTATTTCTGTTAAAGTTTTTCTAATTTTACCTAAATATGAAATTGGTGCCATTTCTGAAAGCAAAAGAATTTTGCCACCAGCTGCCGGTGCAGCTGTGTGGTCAGGCTTTCCATTAAGTCATTCTCTGATCTTTTTTCAGTCCTATAGAAATTGCAGCTAGGGTCATATTTGAGACGCAAATATATAAAGAAAGTTTTTAAAGGTTTCTTTTTCTCTTTCCGTCCCTCTGTCTCTGTCTGTCTGTCTCCTTCTCCTCCCTAACTGACATGTAATTCAAAAGCAAAAAAAAAAAAAAAAAGGAAAAGAAAGAAATGGCAAATCAGAGTTTCCCATGGAAAATGGGAAAATGAGTGGCAGTCAGATTGGCCTAAAGGGCTGATGATAAAAAGAAACAGAGTTTAGTTCTTTACTATAAGCTGATTTAAGCTAAGGCATATCTATTCCGTGAAGTTTTCTGCTTTGCTACAGCAGCTCAGCTGCAGCCGTACTACATAGGCTTTGTGAGTAGATTTACTTCCTATTGGAAATAGCAATTTGTATTAGTTTAGTCTCCTAGGTTTCAGTTCAGAGTAAGAGAAATGGAAATAAGCCCCTTTTCTGAGTAGCGAAATGTCTCTGTCCAAGACATATCGCTTGAAGTAGCTACACCAAAAGTTCCTCAATTGACAAGGTGCTAGCCCTGCAGTCTCAGTACCTCATCTCTTAAAGAGAGTTAACAGAATGAATACGTTTTTCACTGCATTATTCACGTTAAAAATTGCAAAAGGCTTTTAGAGTTAGAGTTATATATCATGATGGTCACTTAGCAAAAAACAAAAATCCAGACTCCTGTTAAAAGCATTTGGCTGATATTCGCTTCAGACTTAGTCATCGTTTGAACACTGGTCTCTCGTGGTCTGTGGTCAATGTACCTATTATGTCATTCCAAGCTGTTTCTTTTCTCTTGTGTGGATATCTCATGTCAGCATCAGCTAGAATTAAGCAATGTGCTTTCTGGTGGTTTGACCTTTGAATGAAGTTGGTTGAAATATGGTTTGTGCCTTCCAAAAAAATTCCACTGAAAAAACAAATCACATAAAACAAATGTTCTTCTGGAAGAAATTTAATGAGTTTTGTTTTGTTTAATGGTTTAGCTAAGTGGATAGTCATTTATCTGTTAAATCTAGCACTTTTTTTTTTTCTTTAATGCCAGCAGCTTCATGATTTGTCTCATTGGAGCTTTTGACTATCAATCAGTGTTGTTTTCTCATACAGGATATATGGATACATATGTATAAAATCCCTAACCAGACATTTTTAGAAGATGAGAAGAGGTAGCACTAAAATAAAATAATTGTTTGAGCTGGTGATTTTTTGGTCTCCTAGTCTGCCACGAGCCCATGCTTCTGTTTCATTGCTCTAACTGAATGAAACTGTGCCTTAGAATAGAGTGCATGCTCAATGAATTCTTCTACTGAGTATTTCATTGAAGAATTAAGCCACAAAAGCAGATAACACAACAAATAATTTGCATATAGATATGTATTTCCATAGGAAAAAAATCTGTCGTACTACACTATCAAACTGTTTTGAAATGAAGTTGTAGAGCTATTTGTGTTTCTAATCAATGCAATTAGCAGCAGAATTATTTCAAAATCCAGGTTTCTTCTGAGGTTTGCAAGGGAGGAGCCAGACCAGAAAGTGAATAGGAAATCAGGCAGGTTTCAAACATTAACTGAATTATTTAAAATTTAAATTCAAGGTCTTTATGAAATATGAGATTTTTCATGTGTCAGATAATTTCAATCCAGAAATACATGCTCTGAAGATTTTTATTCATCACTATTAAAATGAATAAAGCTAAAGATGTTATTTACCTCTTCCTCTATGATGAACCATTTGCCTAGATATATCAGGTGGTCACCTACCATCTGCATTACAAAGCTCTCAGCTCTCAGCCTTACCCTCATCCTCTTACTCTGATATCACAGTTTTCTTCTGTTAAACATTTATCACCTAGTTTTAAGGGTTTAAAGGTGTATTTTCTTTTGCCTAGCTATGTAAAAACTAAATGTAGCTATGTAGCAGATATGTAATCTGCTAGTCATCTAGACTCTGTTATAAACAAGGTTAATGACTCTAGATGAGTCCTCATTTTGCTTTATATATTCTAACCTTCTTTTCTAGACTGTCTCTAGATACCTCTTTTACGATGATTAATTAGCAGAGTTAAGTTCCATTTTAAATCTTGACCAACGAAATATTATTATATATCTATATAAAAACAATTAGGTAAACTGACCTGGGTCAGTTCCTTCTAACATAGTTCCTATTCAGCACTGACTATAATTAGACTGTCTCATTGTGATGGTAAGAATAATGAATAATCACATCATTTCCAGCTGCAGACTCCAGCTGCTCAGAGTCCTGGAAGTAGTTGGTAGCATACCCCAGCAGGGAAGAAATGAAAAGATGCAAGTAGACAATGATGGTGACAACATAAGGAGTTTCTTCTAAATTGTCATTAGTTTGCAGTTTATTTGAGCTCTGTAGGCTCTAAAGAGTTTGCATAGTTCATCTTTTTGTAAGGATATGACATGTACAATAGTAGGGAATCCCCTAGGTCAGTTAAACCACATGACAAATAGCTTCATTTTTACTAGTTTAAGATGTACTTCCCTTAAGTATGATTCAACATTCTAGAGAGACAGGAGCACACAATTTATCTTCTATTTATGTTTCATCATTAATTCCATTCGTAGCTTTAATAAGCTTCATTTTATGAACAATTATGGAGAATTTTTGGCTTGCATGTTTCTCTCTACCTTGCCCTGTTACTGTGAGTTTCCAGCACCTGGAGTGCTTTGAAGTACCTAGGATCAGGTACAGAGGATACCAGCTAGATGGATGAAGCAATTCTGAAGCAATATGCAGTAGGAAATGCAGCAAGGGCAAGCACCTTGCTCTTCTGGTTGAGCTTTCTAATTGTCTTTCTCTTAACTTCATCATAAATTTATTCATAGCCAGTTTATACCTATTTGTTCTTGTGCCAATATTGTTCATGAACCTTAGCAGGCCATCAATATCTTGGTTGTTTATCCTCCGAAGTGTTTATAGAGAAAAGCCATATGCCTTTCAGCACTCCTTTCAGTAGACTAAACAAGTTGAGCTCTTTTGAAATCCCCTTATAAGACAGCTTTCTATTTTTTCCTCCTTGCCTTAGTCCTCCTCTTCCCTTTTCTGCTCTGAATTATTATTTTTGGAACAGGAGTGACCAGAACTGTGCACATCGTTTCAGTGAATGTCTGATTACAGCAGACTAGTGAGCCCTTATCTACTACAAGAGCCACAGAAGTACGTCAGTACTTCACAGGTTTCTTTTTTTTCCCCCCAAAGGTGGTAAGATATTAGTAACTAATAGTCATCTTGTAATAGGATAATGTACACAGATATTTTACTTTCTCTGCCATCTCCATACAAAATATTACAGGAAGTATTTTAAGTACTAAGATCTCTTACTAGACATTCATGCTACTAATTCCTGAATATTTGACATTTCACTACTGCATTACATCATGTCAAAAGCTGCTAAAGCCATAAAAGAAAATTCCCCTTGTGAAATGATTTTTGAGTTAGATGCAATGAAAACAGCAATTTTAGTTCAGCCAGAACTGAGGTCTGTGATTTTAAGAAGCAGCATACCAAAGTTTGTACAGGATTGTAGTGTCTTTTCATTCCTGGGCTTGTTATTCTGTGCATCTCTTGCTAGCAGTGGTATTTGAATCTGAAACTCTTAACCATTCAGGACACCCTCCTCTTCTCCTGCCTTTTAAAAGAGAGGTTTCTCCTTATCCGACATGTCCTGAGAGCATAAGTATGAAGGGAAAAAAGTGGGTACTAGTTCAGGCTACAGCCAGCAAACAGAAAGGTCACATGATATAAAGTAAGTATGATATTTTTCTGAGAATACACGTGCAATATTCACATTGGATTTTTTTTTGTTGTTTGTTTAACAGTAAGGACAAATTACAGGATATGATTTTTTCCTTGTACATTACTAGTAACAGGCAGAGCATAAATGGTTCCCTACATTGCTGTGGTAGATGTTGCTTTTGTCCTGTAACAGAATGAACTTCATAAATTTCTAGAGAAGCCTTTTGCATAATATTGACTGCAAAGACAGTTTATATGTCAGTCACTGTAACTCTTCAGAGCAAAAGCGTGCATCTGCAAGGAAGGCATGTTTACAGGCTCAAGAGGGGTTAGAGAGCAGAGAAACCTTTCCTACACTGATATAGCAGAAGGATGGAAAGTCTCTGTTTTCTGCAAAGAGCTAAGATTTTTTTTCCTCCTGTATCCTCTGTCATCACTCCTAGAGCAGGCTGCACTCCACTAGGCATGGCACAGTTCCTGAATAATGTCAGCGCTCGTGTGTGTAATGATCCTCATATAACATATTATAAACATACCCAAAGCAAAGCTAGGTTCAGACAGAAGACACTACGTTGCAGCAGATTTGTATGTAAGTGCAGCCTCTGGAGAATACCATGTAGAGAGCAGTTGTATGCCATATTTTAATTCAGAGAAAAGTGTAACTTTATTAATCCACATATTGTTTTTAATTTAAATACTGTTAATATGCCACACGCTAAGTTGATACTTCACTAACCCATGATTATTCTGAATATACGTATGACATAGCAGATTAGATTTTCTGTATGACAAATGTTTCAGATAGATATAAGAAAAGCAGATATATCTTGCAAAAGAGAAAAAGTGTAGTTTGGCCAGGAGCTGTGAGACTAGAAGAGAGGGTACTTACAAGTAGAGATGTTTAATTCTGTACTTTCCATTTGTTCTCTCTCAGTAAGCGAATGAGCTATTTTATGGACATTTGCAGACAGAAATAGAAGGTAGTGCTGCTTTTGCATTCATCACATATTGGGCGTAGCTCACTCCCACCTACTTATGAAATTACTGTGGGTCAAAGCAATATTCATCAATCTTGTTTGACTAGCTTCTAATTTTTCTATTTTGTCTCAATTACTTGTTAAGAAATTCCTTTCACACATTCATGCACATTTAAATAAATATATCATAATAAAAATTCTGTATGCATTTACATGATCACAGAATTTGGTAAGATTTTAGGACATTTTCGTAATCTTCAGTTTGCCTTTTAACACAAAGCTTTTTAACATAAGCAAGATTGGCACTTAATAAGTTTGAGAAAGTATAGAAGAGATGCTGCATAGATATTTAGTACTTAATGCTTTAAATGCTACCGGCTTAATGACATATGTGATTAAAAAGAAAATCAGGTTCAGCATAAAGTGAAGCCAATGCAATATATTGATAAAAGCTAACATCTTTTAGAAAATGAAACTGCAGATCACAGCTTTATACTGAAAAATCTTAGTCATTATGTAACTTCAGTAGGTACTGCTGTTGGGGGGGGGGGAAAAAGTAGATTTCAGCATTCAACTTCTTAAATGCATCAAAGCCTTCTTTAAAAACAGAGCTTGTTGGAACTTTCCTTATTAATAAGCCCTGCTTGTGCTTGTCCTTGGAGGTCATGGACTTGGTTCTCCACTGATAGGCTTTTGCTTGTCACTAACCCCTGTCCAAGGGCCGCATGTACTAAACACACTATATGCAATGCATTAAAGTGACAGAATTTTATATCTGTCCTGTATCGAAGGAAGCTCAGGAAGTATGGGTTAGATGAGTGGACAGTGAGGTGGATTGTGAACTGGCAGAAGGCAGAGCTCAGAGGGTGGGGATAAATGGAGCCAAGCCTAGCTGGAGGCCTGTGGCCAGAGGTATCCCCAGGGATCAGTACTAGGCCCGGTGCTGTTCAGCTTGTTCATCAATGGCTTGGATGAGGGCACAGAGTGCACGCTGAGCAAGTTTGCAGACGATGCCAAACTGGGTGGAGTGACCGACACTCCCGAGGGCTGTGCTGCTATTGAGACAGGTTGGAAAGTTGGGCAGAGAGGAACCTTATGAGGTTCAACAAGGACAAGTGCAGGGTCCTGCACCTAGGGAGGGATTAACCCCAGGCACCAGAACAGATTAGGGGTTGAGCTGCTGGAAAGCAGCTCCGCAGAGAGGGATTTGGGAGTTCTGGTTGACAGCAAGTTAACCATGCCACAAAGATAATTAAGGGACTGGAGCATCTATCTTATGAAGAATGCCTAAGTGAGCTGGGCCTGTTTAGCCTGGAAAAGACTGAGAGATTTGATAAATATGTACCTGAGGGGAGAATGCAGGGAGGATGGAGCCAAACTCTTCTCGGTGGTGGCCAGTGATAGGACAAGGCGTAATCTGTATAAATTAAAATACAGGAAGTTCCATCTCCACATGAGGAAGAACTTCTTTACTCTGAGGGTGACAGAACTCTGGAGCAGGTTGCCCAGAGAGGTTGTGGAGTCTCCCTCTTTGGAGATCTTCAAAACCCGCCTGGATGTGACCCTGTGCCCTAGGTGTCTCTGAGTAGCGAGGTTGGACTAGATGATCTCTAGAGGTCCCTTCCAATCTCAATCATTCTGTGAAGTAAAGAATTAAATGCACAGAAGAAAATGATTGATCAGCTGCACATCTGTAATTATTTGGAATTTTGTATGCTATCTTTAGTATAACAGAAATTTTGATAGTCTAAAATGCAGCAGAGTATCAGCCGTACCTGCCCAGATGACCATCAAAACCAACAAAAATTTTGTCTGTTTTTTATTTATTTCTCACTCTGAGTGAAATGAGCCATTACTCCAGACCTGGGCTGCAGCAACATAGGCAGTGCTAAAGTTCATTCCCTGTATTACCAATACAGATATTGGGAAATAATGCATTGGAAATCCTAGAAGCAAAATTGAAGGGGTTAATGTTCTCCCCTCCAGGGTGACTTTTCTATAAGAACTTGCTAATAGCAAAAGACATTTTGTCAGGCAGGATAGATTAGGATGTGCAGTGAGATGGAAGGATTCAAGTGCTATTTCATCTATCTTTCTCTTGCTCTTCCTGTTTCAACCATGAGGATCTTCTTGTCTGAATGGGTTGGAAAGGCTGTCTCTATATTTCAGATAAGCTTAAGATGCATGTAAAATGTACTGTTGCTAATTATTCAAGATGTAATTAGTCCAAAGAAATTAAATGTACATAAATAATAGGGCATTTCAGCTTCATGGCTCAAGAGAGCCATTTCTCAAGAGAGAAATTCAGACCCTTTTCAGCATTGTCTGTTTTAAAAATAAAATGGCAGAAAAGGATTATTAAGGAATCTCTTAAATTCTCATTACCCTACTAATGGAGTTTTAACACATTGCCCAGAAGACACGGTTGATCTCTTCTGCAAAAGGTCCTTTCATCACACAGCATTTGTGCATCCCCAGTTTCTCACATCAGAGATGAAGTTAATAGTGACTTTGAAGATGCAACTTATCTTTCTCCCCGCTGAAAATAAAGCACTGTAACTATGGTCCATGCACAGCAGTAGGTGGTTGATTAAGAGCTCTCCTACATTAATTAGACTTCAACTTCACCATCTCTTGGGTGTGTACCACAGGCTGCTTTGACCTACCTGGAACTGTTAAGTAATTAAAGTTCATTTCAGGATTGCATATGTCAAGTACTCTGCACACAAAATTAAGAACTAACTTCATTTACTATCTAGCTGTTTCATATTATTACTGCTATTCCTTAGTACAATTTTGCAGAAGCATCCCCAGGCCCAAGTCTGGATGTTGAGACTGGGTCAGTTTACCTGCATTCTGTGCTCTCATTACAAACAGCGGGGAAAAAATATTTCCTTGAAAGAATGGACTTATAGAGAAGAATGGGCTTATAGAGAAAGAATTATGGGTTTATAGAATATTTGATTTGAAACTTACTTTTCTTTCTTCCCCCCTCACCCCCGGTAATTTTTATTATATTTCTCTGATGAGAAAATGTGTCAACTGCCTGACTAGTCTTACTTGGTCAGAGTATAAAGTCTATGGAAAATGTTACTGCATGAGAAAAATATCATTTTAAACCCCACCTCACCCAGTTGCAAGGAAGCACATGCTATGGAAGGTCAGACTCAGAAGGGGTGCATGTGTCTCATTTCTTCGGGACAGTAGGTGTTATGCTTTGTATTATCGGTTTTGTTTAGAGACCAGAATTGTTTGATTTGTTGGTTATTGCCTATAAGGCTTTCTGGATTTTACTTAGAGAATATACAAATTTGTATCATCCTTGTGCATTCTTCTGAGGCAGAGGGCTAATCTGCTAAGAAATGATGATTTTTGATGATTCACTGATGCTTCACTTTGATTACTTCAGCAAAATAGCTTAATCTGTAGGGGACTTAGAAAAATACCACCAATACTTTGAACTGAAATTCAGAAACATGAAGAGCTTTGGAAGTCTGTGTTACTAAGTTAAGCTGTTGCATTCTCAGTTTCTTAACTAAGACTGTGAGGTTCAGTTTACCAAGTAGGATACCTAAATTTAGGTGCAAATATGTAGCTAACCCTTAAGATCTCTTTACACTATTTATGAGTTAGAGTGCCTACTGCCATTTGAGACCCTCTGGAGACCAAAAAGAGCTGCATGTGCACTCAGAACAACCACATGCCTTCACGAGATCTTTTTTCTCATGCAGCTGGAGACCTGGATCTCCAAGGTCTCTGCTCCTTTGTTGTGGAGACAGCCACAATAAAAGCTAGCAGCTGTAAGCTAAAACTAGATAAAATCAAATGAGAAATAGTGCACATGGTGTTGGTGATCGTGATTAACTGCTATAACAGAATATCAAAGATTGTGTGAAATTGTTTGTATTTTAGTTCAAATCAAAACTGAATTGAGTATGGTCTTTGGAAGACTTCAGTTGTTTGTGCGATATGATGCCTACTTAGTGGCAGGGAGCAGTAAGATTCTGGTTCATGGACTATTTATTCATTTTTGCTCATCACCTATAAGCATATTCCTGAGCTCAGGATCAGAAACCCTAGTTCATTTCACAAATCTTCTATTTTCCTAGCACCATATCCCTTCTAGTCTTGTATAACCAGTGACTCAATTTAGTAAAAGAGAATATCTCATACTCTCCCCTACTTTTGCCTAGCCTTTACAGAGCACCCCACAGCTTTCTGTCAAAAGCTGGAGCCTGAGGGAGACATACAAATATAGGTTTCCACTTCTTGTCTAAATGTTCTAGCTACAATGCCAGTATGCAAAAAATGTGATGTTCTAGCTAGTTATTTCACAACAGATTCAGTTTAGCTCTTTAATATAACTGTGTGTATAAAATGGATTGACTGTCTGGCTTCCAAACAGTTACAAGTATCACACGTTTTCCGTCTATCAGCGTGTCATTGATTGGAGCCTCCCACTGAAAGCTATGAAATCTCTGAGCCTTTCTATAAAAGAGAAATCCTTTCATGATGGAAAATGAGTCTTTGTAATGCTAATGTTCTTTTAACATTTCTGAGTGTAGTAATTCTATTCTTTCTTCTCAAGATCCATGCACAAAACTCAGATGTTTATAGAATTATTTTGCCCCAGAAGTAAGTTTAGAAAGTGTCAAACTTTGAAAATTAAGCATTCTGTCACATGAAGAAATCTCTCAGACTTATTTATCCATCTTATTCATACATGCCATGATGCTAATCACAAATGCATGTTCACCTACTACTTCTTCCTGGGATTGCTGCTAAATTTAGTATAAATATAGCCAGTGCTCCATGACTAAGCAGTATTTAGATATTTTCATGTATGTTGCAGTGCTGTTAACCTTCCAAATGTACTGAGAGGGAAAAAAAAAAAAGGCTGACTGTGAATGCCCACCGGTCAGGCAAAATTAAGTCAACTAGAGTAGATTTCTATAAAACAGCACTTAATGGTATAGTGTTTCTAGTGTTTTTCCCAGTCTTTAGGTGATTATTTCTATTTTCATCTGCATATTTGCTGCTGCAGGTGATGCTGTGTCCCGTGAGTCAAGAAGGGAAAGTAGCTGACTTTTCCTCCAAATAGTGCTTGGCACCACATCTTGAGATTGAATCCAGTAGAGGCCACAAACACGTGATGAAACTGTCAGCTGGGAATGTTGAAAAAGGAGTACGTGCTATTCTGTAATAGACTACTAAATTGTTCAGGCTTCCAGGATAATTTATCTTTTAGTTCAAGTATCTACACAGTCCAACAGATTTAAGGTGCTTGGTTACGCTGAAGAAAACTCCAGACTCTATTAATGCTTACTTACTGTGTACTTTGTTAACATTAAAACAAAAAGCTAAAATGGTTGGAAAGGAGTCAACAATTTATAAAGAAACCAATCATCATACTTGAATAGGGGCCGACCCCGAAAATTTGCCTCTTTGGCACAGCCTCTTTGGTACACATATATGTATTCCTAGGTGAATGAGTTCTCTTTAGTGTGTTCATATACTCTATTATGTGTGTATTTGTCTGTTCTGAGAAACTGAGAGCATTCTCTATCGTTTCTATTGTTGAATATACAAGTACTAAGCACTTGAAGTGAGGCAAACAGAAAAATTAGTAATTTGATATGGTAGCAGCTATTAATTCAAATGTACTGCTTTGGTTATTTTTAATGTAGATTTCAGGAAAAAAGGGGCATAATTTTTGCAAGAAAAGAGAAAATCTAGAGGTGCATAGATTGGGGAAAATACAGACTTGTTTTCCTTCCATAATCACCACCAATCCTTACTCTGGGGTTCCAGATTGTCAGTTCAGAAACTCCTTTTCCTCCCACAGAAGGTATAACAGAGCAATAGGCCACATTTCTCTTGCTTCCTGTAGTACTTTGGGAAGAAAGACAAGGTAGCCAGCATTAGTTACTGAAGTTCATTTTGCATTATTTCTATTACTCAGGCTTGTTTTGTGTATTTTTAACTAGTATTTCATTCTATAATTTTTTATCCTGTTCTCTGTCATTCCCAGGTGAACTGGTCTCAAGAAAAGGCTCAGGAAATTCGCACTTCCTGCATGCTCACCACTATTTATGACCCTGGCTTCTTCCCTTTTCATAAATGTATGTTTTCCTCACAGATGCAGAAAAGAATGGGAAGGAAATCGTTGCCACCGAAGTGCTAAACCTCTTCAACGGCCAGGACCCAACCTCCTTCCAAATGGTAGGTCTAATAAAAGGAGATAAAAAAGAAAAAAAAAGAAGACATTTGCTGAGTGTTTCCTTTCGCTTATTTTTCTGATTGGTCTCATTTTTCAGAGGCTTGGATTGCGCTGGGTGTTTGTTTCTTGCTGATTGACATTGCAGTCACTGCCTTATGTTTCGTTTCGAAGAAGAAAGCGTCAGAAATGTAAGTGAAACTTTTAATTGTCTGCAAAAGCAGAGACAAATATGCCACAGAGCAGTGGCTAACTGCCCAGTCTCTTCAGTTTCTGCTTTTAAATCTCCCCACGGTCTGTTTGCCTTCATGTACAACACTAAACATGAAACCTAGTTTTGCAACAAAAATTGACCTTTATGGACCCCGGACTGGAAGTGATGAGTTATGTCTTGATTTCTTAGAATGTTTTTATTGCAGCATGGTTTGCTTATTCTTAAATTAGAAGGTTCATCCCTCGGAACAGCAATAGTCCTCATTTTTGAGCATGATGGTTAAATGTGGAAAAAATAACAGGTATTTGAGGTATTTCTGAGGCTAAATTAGTTTCATACATATATATTCATACATTCATTCATACCTCCTTCTGGAGCTCCTGAGTACCACATGCACCTGGGATAACATTTTTGCCCTAAATATTTCAATATTTGCGTACATTTGAGAACTTTCCCTCTGATAAGTGTATGGAATAAAAGTGTTCTACTTTAAAATATTAGTTCATTTATAGAAAATATCAGTACATAAGAAAAGACTACAAAGGGTGAGATTGCTAAATTATGACCTTTTTCACAAATCAATGTTTGCCTCTTCCCTCACTGCAGACACAGTCATAGTCTGTCTTTATGTGTTATTTTTGTATTAGTCATCTTAATCAGCGGTTCTTTAGATGTGCCTCACCAATGTCGTGTTATTTCTTCCACCTATGTCCCCTTCTTGCTCACTGCACACACATTATCCAATACTTCTTATTATCCCTCTAGTGCAGATCTTTTGGCTTGTGGTCCAAGGAACTGCCTTACTGCCAGTGAGTGCTTGAGAGGTTTTTTTTTTTTTTTTTCAAAATTGACATTTATTCACCTCAGAACTACATTTGCTATTAGCCCTGTGGATATAACAACTGATGCTTTTATTTGACAATAACAAATTGGTGCTGATTTATTTTAAAATCTACTTCAAGTGCTTTGGATAATATTAGCAGAAGTTGTAAAGATATCTCTTTATCCAATGACTTGATTGCATTTTTTTAAAGCTGTATCTCAGACTCACAGTTCATTATTTCACAAATATTGTATTTCTTTCTCCCTCCAATAACTTTTGCTTTCTCTCATCTCTCTAACATGAAAATTCTTATAGTATTTTGGTATCTTGCTGTTTTTTCTTTTCCTATATTGCTTGCACTTCTTTCTCTATCCTCTGCCTTATTCTGCTAACTCTCCATCAGCAGCAACCTACTAGTGTGTCTCTTCCTCCCCTTCAATATTACCTACTGTGTATTGCCTTGCCCATTTTCCTGTCATCAGATTTGCCTCACCCTTCTTTTTCTCGAGAATTCATCTTTAAACCTGTCTCTTTTCCTTTAAACGTGTGCATTGCTCCAGACCTTCTATCTACAGGGATGTTGTTATCTCCCAATCTATCTATGAAATTTCTGGCCCACTTCTATTGCTGATAATACCCCTCATAACACAGCACACTGCAACCCTGACAGATAGAGTTGTCTAGTGGGCACAAAAGTGAGCTGTTGAAGCAGGAACACTTAGAGGTTGTGCTACTATTAATTGAGTGCGTAGCTTTGCCTACTTGCTTTATGTCTCTTTCCCCTTCTGTTAAATGGGAATAATAGCATTTCCTTATCATACTTCACAGTGTCTCCGAGACTGAATTCATTCCCATTTACAGAAATTTATGAGGTTGACATATGGGAAGGCACCTCAAAAATGCAAGATAAGTGGTATTTTAAGGACTGCTTGATTTTTTTGTAATTTCAATTACTATTTTTGAAAAAAAACAGTCTATTTTTTCTCAGAACAACTTTATTCATGTTTTGGTCAACAAATAGTTATTTTTCTTATGATACTTTTCTTGAACCCCAAACACTTCCCTTTACCTTTTACTTTCCTAAGCGAAAGGATTACTGCACTGACCTCTCTTCCACATTCATATCAGCATTCAAGGAATATCTTTTTCCTTTCATGTAATTATACATGCTTAAAGGAAAACAAAAAGCAAAAACAGAGTCTTTGTTTCTGTATGGGAAAGGTACTACTCTGCAATATGTCAAACACATAATGTGTCCTGTTCAATATGAGGAAAAATAAAAAGAAAAGGATGAATGAGGGTGGTCTTACTGTGGCACTAGGAAAATACATCAGCCGGAAGAATACATCAGCCATGACATAGAGAACCTCAGTTGTGAAGAAAAGGGTTATATGGTTTACACAGCAGAATTCTTTATGGTCTTGATTTTTCACTGTAGCTGCCCAAAACTGCAAGGTATGATGATGCAGATTTTTGTGATTCCAAGTTTTATCTATTACGAGCTGGACTAAGATTATCAAGTCATTTTAGCATGGCATTTTATGGGCATCTTATCAAGAAAGCATGTATCTACTAAATTGCAGTTTCTAATGAAATCTCAAACATTAATTTTGAAACCATAAACTCACCTGAGCAGTGCCTAGCTATACTGGAAACATAGTAACAATTAATGCAAGTTATTCCTTAACTGCTTAATCAGTTAATCAGAATTGACTAGGAAAAATGCAGTCAATGTTATAATACTACAGATTGCTATTTAAGATAAAGCTTTAAAATAAGAAATGACTTGTGTTTGTGTAAGTCTGTAAAATGTACAATGTGACAGCACCACACAGAGGCATGAGACTTTACTCCTGCTTTTCTTAAGGGGGATTTGATGAACTAGAAACATTTAATTATGCACACAATACTTCTCTGCAAATCATTTTCACTTCAGAGGTTTGTATCCTCTCTTAGCTTTCCTGAGACATATTGTTTTCTTGAAGACATTAGGCACTAGAGGAACTCCATCCTTTGAGTGTCTGCTTAGATTTCTTTCACAAAGATGCTTTTGCACACTGCCTTTTGATAACTGCTCTTGCTGGCTCCTTTTTAATAATTTCTATTAGATTTTGCCTTTTCCTTGGCTGTTACAGAACACACTTGCAGATGTTTGCAGCAGGTTGTCCACAGCTAATAGTTTAGCATGTCAGATCCCAGGAGATTTTAGAATAAAGCTCCTGGTCCATCATACCCCAGTGGAAGTAGCACAAGGGTGCAGGAGCTAGAGGAAAAATGTAGGTTCAATATAACTGATTTTCTTCATTAAAAAAACAGGTAGTGGCCGTAGGGTTGTAGATGGTGACCTGCTCTAGATACCTGCTGGCTTAGAAGTTGTAATCAGCTGTGATGAGAAACCAGTGAGTTATATTTCATCCTATTCTTAACCAGAAGATAGTGCCTTAGCCTTCCTTCCAACTCAGAAAAAAAAATGCTTTTTCCCTCAGCTCTCCTCCTTCTTTAGCAAAAATTTCATGTGTAAATTGCAAACTTTAAAACCTTCTGGCTGAATAGGAGTTACTGAAAGTCATCACATACATAGGTTTATTTACTAATGAATAAAAGCAGCCTGCCGCATGGCTTGGCAGCAATGTACTTCATTACCACAATGGCATTCAGATAAGCAAGCAACTTTCCAGCTTCCTGTTGGGGATATGTGAAACTTTTGTAAAGAAACCCCAAATCAGAGGATGCTTACAAGTTTCTCCGTGTTCATGCTCCAGAGATGATGTGTTCTTTGAAGGGAAGCCCACCAGCCATCTCACTCCTTCAGAGGAATCTGTCCAAACAGAGGCAGGATTCATCTGGGCTTTCATTTTATTGCAGTTGCCCTAATGCTTCATTTTATTTCAGAAGTAGATATTTTTTAAAGTGAAAATCAGATTTTTTTTCTTCTCAGCTAAGCATGCTTCTTTGCAACTGCCTGCAGCATCGTTGATGTCTCTGGATCCTCTAAGCTTGTCTCTTTCCTGTTCTTTATCTGTGCCATCAGCTGCAATGCTCATGTATCACAGCAGTTATCAGTCCTGTCAGTCATAACGAGCAGAGAACACAGAATTTTCTAAGGGATATGTATCAATAATGTATCTTAGCGCACAGACTGCAGAAAGTGAACAACTGAAGAACGCTGAGAAAATAGTTTAAAATGATAGAAAGTCATGGAAAACTGGGGCCTTCAGAGTCCATCCTTCCCCTGCCACAGGAAATCTTAAGTCGTTTCTGGGTTTTCACTTAAAGACCTCTAGCAACATGAACTTGATGGCCTTCTCAGGCAGTCTTGGGGCTTCACTTAAAAAGTATGGAAGATTTAGAAAGTTTTTATAACAGTATGTCTGTGCAACTTCAATCAATTACTTTTTGGCCTATTCAGCCTGGACATGAACAGATTATTTCCCTCTGCCTTGTAAAAAGCTTTTTAAATACATCTAAGCCGTTGTCATGTCTCCTTATAGTCTGCTTTCTTTAGGCTAAACAAATTCAGTGCCTTTAGTCTGTCTTCATAGTTAAGGTTTCCTTAAAACTAAAATCATCCTCACTGCTGTCCCCAGGACTCTCTCCAATTGGTGTGGTTTTCAGGGATGGATGGCCTATTCCAAGGGATGTTTTCCAAGCAGATCTGAAGGATTGCCAGAGGTGTTTGTTGGCTATGCCTCTGCTTCTGTATCCCAGAGTAGCAAGCAGAATGACAATAAAATAACATGTATGGAGTCATGTTGTGCTTGTGAATTGGGAAAAGAAAAAAGAAAAAGAAAAAGAAAAAGAAAGAGATGCTGTAAAAAGATTAAAAGGTGTAGTTTTATGAGGGGGGAAAAAAATAGAAAGCATAAGGCTTACCTGTTGTGGGAGTTGTTCTCTTAGTCTTATATTGCTATATCAATCCGCTGCTTCCTCTGCAGAATATTCTTTTAATTGAGTGAAACCCAGTGCTATAATAAGCCTTTATTTATCTCTGATATTATTCTGAGTTTTTCTAAAATGTGTATCTCATCACCATCATCTAGAGAAAAGGAAGCTGCAGATGCTAACCTCTGCTGGAGGTGACATGGTGAAAGAATAAAGGAAATTGCTTGGTCTATGGACTTCAAGATCACCAGGATGAAGGATGCAAAGAATAGATAAAAAAAAAAAATCAATTAGGCTTCCAGAAGTGACTCTGAAGGTAAAATGCACAGACTTAGAAAGCCCAGGCAACATTTGTAACAGTTTAATCCAGCAACCAAGTGAATTGCCCCCATTTCTTCTGTGAGATGTACAAAGTAGAGCACACTTCTGCAAACCTAAATTAGATTTAAGAGGTTTTGTAAATGCTTTAGAGATGGAGATCTTGAGTTACAGTTATTGTCTGAAGCAGAGCATTTAAAACAACTACAAAGATTTATTTTAAGAGATTAGATTAGTTAGTAGCTTAATTGGAATTGACTGTTTAGTCCACTAACATTTTTTTAATGCACCGGACCCTGATGAGAAATACTCTTCCAGTATTGTATTTCTTACAAAGCTGTTTACTGTCTAAAAGATATATTTGATATCTCATTGAAAGGTGAAACAAAGAATTCTGAGCTGCTTCATCCAAAACACATCCAGATACATTTGGTTGCTATTAAAAAGCATGATGTTACTCAGCAGTCCTTTTAACACGTGGCAGGCATCTCTCAAAATGGCAATGAAGAAGCCAACAACAAGGCAGCAGTTTTTGCTTCTGCAGAATGCAAATGAACTTAGCAAAGCTATCAACCACATGATCTGGTCTACATCCCAATATGATTAATTCTCTCCTTTCCTACTGTGGTATTTCTGGTTAGGTCAGCTTTCTCTGAGGCTGCCTTACCCACATTTTTTTTCTAAATAACCATATGTTTGGCATTTCGAATTCTAATTATTCCCCAATTGGTATAATTTTTTGAACTTGACATTTAAGAGTTTTCTATATAAATGAGCTTTATAAACATGTTCAGTTGATTAATTATTTTGGACCATAATTTTGGGGAGCGAGGTGTTAACTTCTTCCATGTTGCACAGTGGTAACGCACAGATAACTGTCCTCCCATTGGGAGGCCTTGGGATGGACATCTTACTCCTTACTGCAGCAGCGAGCTGGCATTTCCAATGAGTTGTGTCAGGCAACAGCAAGCACTGTAAGCGTGAGCTTAACTGAAGCCACTGCAATATATTAAAACTGCCCAATCAAGCAGTTTAAAATTGGGGTGTAAACCGATGACCAGATGGCAACAGGCAACCTACTGAGTAACAGAATCGTTTCATGCTGTCCTCAGCACTATCTGAATTGGTGACAGAGTATCAGAGAGGTTATGCTGCTACTTTGCTTTAACAAGAAAACATTTGTCTTTCTAATTAATTAAAGATGGAATATATTGTGTTCACTCCAGAGATGTATGCCCAATGTGAAGTGTTGAGAATGTGGCACTTTAGATCCCAAATACAAACTTCTTCAAACAATTGCATCCAAAAAACAGATAGTGGCACCCATGTAAATTTGTGGTTAAACTTTCACTTGAATATTTTTAAAATCTTTTAGGTGGTGCAAAACTACTTCAGAAATTTTTAAGGGCAATGGTTGGTATTTCTTCAGTGTTATATATTACCTTCACATACAGGGTTTACCAGTGCATATGTCTGTACATAAAAATACAGGATATGCAGGCATGCATGTATGTGTGTGTGTGTGTGAACATAGAGGATATATGGGAATAACATAGATAATATATGCGAATTAAAAGCAAAGTAATGCACTCAAGGTGACATCCAAAGCAAAGCTTCTTGCTGAGAAAAAAAATGAGCAATTAAAAAGATTTTTCACCATTTCACCTAAATCTGGGGAACATAAATTCAATCAGTGCCCATATTTTGGACCATCACTCTCAAATGGGGCCTAAGATAAGGTGCACAGCTACATTCAAAATGCCCTTTTCTGAATAACTGGGTGTCTGCCTCCTCTTAGGTTTTCCATGACTCAGACCTAAAGTGGAGGAACATCTGTAATGTTCTTGACAACAAGCAAGTGTGGATTGCCAGGCTTGAAGCAAACCGTACATGCATAGGCAGAGGCGATTTCAGAACAAGATACAGCAACCCCAGACACTGTTGAATACAGCTAGCACCTTTTTTTTTTTTTTTTTTTTTTTTTTGGTGCCTACAGTTTTGCATAATACTTGTGGACTTGCACAGCAAGCTGGACGCCTGTGTTCAGTGTTGTTCCTGGTCTCAGGACAGATCTAAATACTTGGCATGTTGGTGCCCAAATATGCAGCCTTGCACAAACTGCCTAAATTCAGCAGGGCTGCGGAGGAGGACAGAGGATCAGACTAATCCCTTTCCTTATCATTTCCTATGGGCACGTTAAAAGTGGTTGCCACTGTGATTTTTGTGACTTGCACTGCATTGTGAATTACTCCTCCACTGACTGTAAGCAGAAGCTACATGCTTAAGTCTGGATTGTGCTTTGAGACCACGTACTGGGTTTGCAGTGTTTAAATGAGACACCAAAATTAAGATATGCAAATCTCTCCCTTTGGGCACTAGCTTGCAAGCAGAGACAAGTTCCTTACAGGTTTCTTACCTGAGTTTGCTTCTGGCCCCATGTTTTGTGATCCGCAGTAAAATTCTAGAGCAGAAATCATTTCCGTATATTTTTTATTTTTATATTTTTGGATTTGATTCAGGAAGATTAATGTGCAAATACATGTTCAATACAGGTAGCATATAACTACACTAATATATTATAATTTCAGTAAAGTAAATAAAGCATCATAATACCATGGCTAAATAAGGCAAAAACTAAGATCAAAAGAACAAATCAACAGGTTCAAATATTCAGCTCTTGACTCTGATGTGGCAGATAATCAAACTGAATTACAAGACTGACATCATGATGTATTTTTGTCAGTCTTGTGAAAGATTCTACAGGTGTTGGTCCCTTTTGGTTTAAGACCCAAACTTAGGTTCTTGCACTGATCTAACTCATCAGAGGCTGTATTCTTCTTAAGCAACCATCCTGGTTTTAGATCTTCGGAAGGGAAGTCATCAGGTGCTGCTTCCTCCCTTGCCTGGCTGAGCAAGTGCAGCTTCCTACGTCAGCAGTTCCATCCAGCCACAACTCGGTGGCTGCAGGGAGACCCTGGTTAAAGCAGCTGTAAGGTTTGATTTGGAACAGCACTACTTTTTAATACAAGAAAATTTGCCTCAGTCACAGATTATTAGCTTTAGGGAGCTTGTGCTATGCTGTATAAGCACAGCATTCTGTGTGCACACAGACATATGCACTCTCATTGATAAAAGCAATTGTGAAAAATAACCAAATGCATCTCTTTAAAAGCAAAGAATATAAAAAATGAAAGTAAGTTTCTGCTTCGTTCTTCAGTAATTTTAACTAATGCAGGTACTTTTATCTTGTGTGAAATGAAGGGTTCAAACTGGTCATAGTTTATAGCTCAACTGATCATGTTACATACTAAGTGAACTGGCCTTTCCATCAACTCAGTGTCGTCTCTTTTTCTTCTAAAAGTTCTTTATTTTGATGGTAAAAACTAAATAACTTAGTTTTGCTTTCCTGGAGACCGACTTCCACTTCTGTGAGATGGGAACAGTTTTGATAATTCAAGAACTGTAGATTATTAGCTACTGGTCATTTATACGGAAAAAAATTAGAAATAGGTAGAAAGTTCTATCACCAAATAACATTTTTCTTTTTCAAACTAATGGGATTAATTTCACAGGTCATATATGCTTTCAGAGAAGTTATATATGAAGGTCTCTGGCAGTAAAGCATGTCTCTCAATCTCTAGCATATCTTTAACTTTCCAATAATTGATATGAGAACCACAATTAGTGCAATTAGTCCTAGTAGTGTATTATAAGTAGCTAAGACATTGGGTCCACCCATGAATCCTTTTCTCTAAGAAGCACTGTAAGTTCAGTGCTTCATAAAATATTCTTGCTATTAAGCAAAAAAATATGGAGAACTCCTAACTAACTTTAAAATTATTTCTGATGATTTTCACTAAAAAATAAAAGTTCTTTCCTAATTCATCAAAAAAAAAATTAAATAACTAAAATATTGAACTCACAGCTAAGACCATGTTAATTATTGAAGCATTTGTGTGATTCAGTAACAAAGCGTAGGAAGAATATGATCTCATATTCAAACATAGGACAGCAATATAACATTTTAGCTCATATAATGAAAGTTTCATTTAATGACACTACCTGCAGTTTATGAATAATAAATAGCTCTGTGCATATCCAAAAAAATGTATTATCTTTTAGCAGAAACAAATAACAAATATTATTTTAATCTCTTTAATTTCAGTCATTTCAGTAGAACTAAATCAGAGCTGTGTTTAGACATCCAGCATTTTTGATTCAGTCTCCTTAACCATAAGCTATTTAGCTCTTTGGCCATGTATGTGATATTATGGGGGTTTTGTTGTTGTTTAATTTTTTTAAGGAAACCGGAGGAAAACCCAAATACTTCATTTGCCAACCCATTGTACAAAGACCTTAGTCCATCTGGGAATGTAAAGGTAAGTAGTAATAGCTGTTTCTGTGTTTTCCAAAGATGGGAAGCTGCAGTCTTCAAATAGGTTTTCCACTGAGACGAATCATATAATCCCTCAGTGAACATTATTTAATAAAGGAAATAAGACTTTATAAGTATTACATTTCCTTTCCTCTAACATTCTGATCAGTTCCAGAGTCTTCTCAATAGATAAGCAGATTTGAACTTTTAAGAGCATCCTGATGGCTATAGCGCCTACTGACTGGGGACCATCTGGGAAAAAAACAATTTTAGGTTAAGTGCTTAGTCAGACATTTAGGACAAAAAGCCACTGGAACTTATTTTGGTTCTGGAAAAAATTCAAGCATGATTTTGCCTGTGCACATTCGCTTAACTAATGAATTAGTGTGTGGTATTTTCTGGATGCTTTAAATAAGCATTGCAATTTTTATCGCTGTACAATTCATTTGACACTAAACAAACAAGTCTGCGCAGTAGGTGCTCCATGGTTACACTTTCCCCAAACTTCATTTGTTGACCATAATTAAGAGACTGCTAGAAAAGTAAAAAAGTTTGAGAATATCTAAAAGTGAACATACTGTAGTAGAAAAATCAAGGCAAGGTTTAACTACAATGGTAGTTAAAATTTATGTTTTACATTTAAGAGAAATGTGATTAACTTAAAATGCAGCTATGTCTGCTATTTTATTTGTCATTGAAAAGAATACAGGTGAAGTAAAAAAAGAAAATTAAAGTTTAAATAACCCTTCCTGCCTTCAATTTGATACTATTATTATTAATATTGAAAGAATTAGGCTAAGTTTGAAACAGAAAATAAAATTTCCTTATCTTTTCCGTAGTAAGCAATATAAGATTCCATTGCAGTATTGAACAGGATTAACTATGACATGCCATTTACTTTCTGTAAAAGGTTCCTTACACTTGATTTTAGTAAAATTAGATCAAATTAATTCACTTACAGGTTTGGGTTTGAGAGAGAGCTTGAAGTTGGAAATGTTCCCATCACAATCAAATCCAATTTACCAGGACATTTGTATTTTAGTTAAAATGGATTCCTGACAGGCTTCATTTAATAGCAAGCAGAAAAACAGAAGCATAATGTCAGAGGAGATATTTTCATAGAAGAGAGCCCCAGGCACTGTGATTGAAGTCCAGTGCTATACCAGACTTTTTTCTATTTTCTTTAAGATTGGGAAGATACGTGGTTTCACTAATTCTTCCTGTAAAAGAAAAAGGAGTGATGAGCTTTCCTCAATTTTAATGAGCCTTACATCTGAACAGTGTTTCAGCAATCAGAAGATACAATAAAAAAATAGGAATATATGGAATCTCCATCTGAATACCCTCAAGTTAGGTATTTGTGAGCATTTAAGTTTCATAAAGAAAAGCAATTCCCACTGGACCTTTTTGAGAGCTGCAAGTTGTCCAGACCCAGCATTGCCACATATTTGCCTCTACCGCTGTCTCCTCGTTCTGGACCCATAGAGTGTTACTGTGACAGCCCTGTGGGAGGATATTTTCTGAATGTCATACGTTGCTGAATAAAAATCTTCTAAAACAGATGTTTGTCTTTTTATAGAGTTGTGGGTATGCAGCTTCACCTGTTATTCAAATCAGTGTTTCTCCATGGCATGAGGTATGTAGTAATACATTTTTCTTCTTAAGTAAGATATGTTTTGGGCTATTAAATAAAATATAGTAGCAGAAGCTAGGGAGAGAAGTCACTTAAAGTCAGTATTATATTGCTATTCATAAAATTAATACCACTATAAATCTGAGAATCATAACCAGTGCTGGATTGGCTGCCAAGGACCCCATAATAGCAATTTCTTTAATGGTGCCTAGTGGAACTAATTGTCACATCATACAGTAGTTCAAACTTTTCCAGTAAGACAGATGCTCTGGAAAATGTCTAGAATGACAGAAGTCCTTACTTGGAGAGTTCATATTGGATATTTTCTCAAGCATTCTTCATTCAAGAAAATTTGAACCACTCACAGACGTATGAACCTCTCAAGAGATGTGTCACTGGTTTGGCATTATTTTTCCTTTTAATTGCAATGTGATGTACCAAAATTAGTGACCCACTGCAAAAGTATGCTATTGTACACTACTGTACACTGTTGTATTCTCCCAAAATAATAGTATGTATGTATTGCTCTGGAGACAAGTAAAATGAAAGTAGGAATAGATGCAGGAGAATGGTAAGTGACTTGCTGAGGTCTAAGTAGCAGTTAGTGTGTTTAATTGAGCTATGTTAATTTTTATCAGCTCTGGTCTAAAATGTTTAAAGATTTTCATTTTTTTTCCAATTTAACATTGTGTATTACTTAGATATTAGAAAAACTTAAGACATACATACATACATCCAAGCAAATGACTTGAAAGACTCTTTTTAAAATTTCCTTCTATTGTTTTTCTTTTAGAATCTTTCTCATAAAGATGTGAATGATACTTCTTTTCCAAATCCTCTCTATGGAAAGGCAGCAGAAGACCTGGAGAAATTATACAGTTTCAGGAAAATAGACATAAAAGGGGATTAATATTGCTTGTGACTCTTTGGCTGAGAATTTTTTTTCTAAAATCTGAAAGTATGCGATGATATAGTTTTTGCAATATGAATTTACATAGAATAACTCTTCTTTGCATTAAAAATGGAATCCATACAGAAGTTAATATATAGTGTCTTATTTCTGTTGGCACAGAAATAAATTGGTAGCTCGAACTATGAATTCATTTTACATTTGTTCAAATTCCAATATTTTAATAAAAATGTTTAATCAAATCTAGATTCCAGAGGTTTGGGAATCATAATTTTATGTCTATTATTTAAGAAATGATACTCTTTTTTTTTCTGTAATTTTGCCTTAGAAAGTGATCTTAAGTGCTTATTTTAGCATTCCAAGGAGCAGAAGCAAAAGCAAAGTCATTGCATTACTAGAAACATACCAAGTTAAATCAAAGATGGTCACGAATTATGGATTTGAGTATCAGCTCAGGATATATTTCAGCAATGTGACATACCAGTGTGTCCTCTTGTGTTTAAAAATCTAATCGTTAACCTCAAAAAACATCTAACCAAATTCTCCGATGATCATCTCTGCAGTACTAACCACAGTGCTACTGGTGTATTTAGCTTGGAAATAGTGTTTCTTCTGAATAAATTGACATCCCACACAGCTATATTGCGGGGGAATTCTGGATTACCTGTTGATTTTGAATATCACTGTGATGTATGCCTTGTGATGGGCATCACAAGGCGTAGCTTGTAATAACAGTTATAGTCTATAGTATTAGTTTAAATAACCTGACAAACTGACATCTTTCATAATTTCCATTTGAATTTTATCATCAAAGTCATGAAAAATACTAAGCTCCTTTAAATTTCATGGAAATAGACATCTGGTTAGCAGAATATCTCTGTTAGTGCCTTCACCCAGGGAAAGCGGAAATGCTTGACATTTGTTAGACTTCAGAGACTCCATAGAGAAGAGAAAACAGTAGTCTGTAGCTCTGCATACGAGACCTCAGAAACATTTTTTGGCTTAGAGTTCCTTATCCTAAGTCAAAGGGACTGACACCTTGTTTCACGGGTAGCAGAAGTAACAAGGCATGATTACCATAGATGTTAGTCCAACATCCTCCAAACTTCTCCATGGCATAAGTGCCTCTCCCTCCTATGTTGTGCGGCCTAATGTTTCCCATTCTCTTCTCCTGTTTAATCCCCTGTATTCCTCATGTTTTCACCAAGCTCCATAATCCACCCAAAAACTGTCTCTCGAGCTCTTTTCCCTCTCTATAAATCAACCAAGAAGCATTAATCATTGCACCTGGCTCAGAACGATAGGTGTGCTATCCATTTCCTGACTGGCCAAGTGGTAAATCAGGTAAACTCACACTGTGACTTCTCTTCCCAAGTTTGTGCTGCCCAAGTTCGTGCTGCTGTCACCGACTTGGCAGCTGGTTTTAAGGAAGTCAGTCAGAGCTTCAAGTCTTTGATATATCTGCCCTAATGCCAAGTTTAGTTGAAAGTGATCAAATACTAATCATGAAGGTATTAAATAAACAGCTAGCATAGCATAGCATGATGACATATGTCTTTTTGCTTATAAAAATACAATTAATGCATACGGAATTTATTTACTCTAATGAACTTGTTAGGTTGATATATAGAGAGTAAGCTTGATCCAGCAAAGTGTCAAGTTTCTCCAGCTCCTGAATTTCCTGGTATTTTGATGAAATCTGTGTGTGATGATTGCTCTCAGCATTATAAACAGACATTAAGCATTCTTACAAGATCAAGACCATGTAGTCAGATTCTCATTTATTCTGCAAGAGGCTGACATTGCTTTCAGAATTGTATTAAACACTAACAGGATGGTTATGCTGCAGTCCTTAATACACCAAACAGGGTGTCACACTACGTGTTTCCGTAAAAAATTATAATGATGGCAAGGATAGAATTATCAGTGGTAGAACTTTATCAGGTTCTCCTTTTTGAAACTAATTATATTTATTTCGTTATTAGTGACACTCATATTTTATTGACCTAAAGAATTATTACAGAAGAATGCAAAGAATATCATTTTATCTCTAAAACAAGGTAGGATTTTTACCTAAATCATTTTCAGGTTTTGCATTTATAGAGTATTTTAAAAGGAAGTGTTAAAATTCAGACTTTTCTTTTTATCTTCCGGAACTCCAATCATTTTTCACTATTGTAGTTTCACCAAGAACAAAAGACTCATTTATATCCTCTATATACTTTCTCAAGCCTGACAGCTGACAAGTGACAGCCCCAAGCCAGTATGATTAAATTATATATAGAAATTATACTTATATAATTTTGGGGAGCCGGGGGGAAAGAAAATGAACCAAAGCAGGAAAATTCATATTTTCATTCATATTTGTCACAACTTCACCATCAAAATCTACAGAAAATGCAAGGAAAAAATAAATTGTTAAATCTTTATATGAGGATTATTTTTTTCCCTGCTTATAAACAGCACTTGCGTAAATACCGCCTGCTATTGTCATAAATTCAAAGTAATAAACATTATTGTTTCTAACAAATGTCTGTTTTCTGGGAACAAATTAAAAGAAGACTGCTCTATCCAGATGATGAATACTGTACTTAGTCTAGTTTAAACATGCTTGTACATTAATGATCCAAGGTAACAGATGAAATAAATTGCAAGACGAAACTTCTAACAAAGACTGAAGCTCCTGCAGTGTGGTCAATATGCTTTTTCTCACAGTTGTTCCACCTCCTAAAATCTCAGAGAATGCCTTCTGATGTTTTTGGCTAATTTCCCTTTCAAATCCAAACACAGTTATGAGACATACCAGCAATCATGTCTCATACACAGAAAACCAGTCTGCAGTGGAGATATCTAGATTGTCTTGCTTCACTAACTCCAAACTTCATTAATGTATGCATATGTCATAGGGATTCTTATTGGATAATCGTCCTTAGAAGTGCATACATAAATGATCTCTGGCATTGGCCAGACTGCTCTCTATTTATACAAATCAGACAAAAAGAGTGTAGCGTGTATGTGTAACCTGCAGTATTGCATCTGTCAAAAGACGGCATATTCAGTCTTCTATTCTGGAGGGAGGAGAGGGAGGAATTCATATAGAAGTTAACAGAAACGGCAGTTCATAAACACATATGTTAAAAAAATCCACTGAGGGCTGTATTGCTCCATGTAGATTACAGTATGTGAGAAGACAGGCTTTTAAGTTATTTAAAAATATGCAAAAGGATCCCTCTCTCCTAAGTCCTTAAAAGCAGCCATTTATTTTTAAGGGTAGCAGCCAGTTAATAAGAGCTGTGAATAAGTTCTCTTCCACTGTGTGAGGGTGAACAACAAAATGCGGCAAAGGGAGGACAAGCAGTACGCAAGATATATACCAACATCGTGTGGAACTTCATGCACTGTAACCGCTTCATCTCCTGTGTCTCTTATAAAGTGGCCCCTTTGAAGTTGAAAGCAGGTAAGTGGCTGACTACAAGGGTGGCTGTAGTAGAGTCTCCTTCGCTGGCATGCGCCTGCAAGCAGCCAACCACTGATCTGCAAAAATGCAGGGCAAGTTAATGTTCATATTTGCAATTTAATTCACCTTATATAGCTATAATTATCTTTAAAGGACATATTCCTTTATGGGGAAAAAAAAAACTGTTCTTTTTCTAAAGAATAGTCAATATGTGACAATTAAAATGCCATAAAACCACCAAGTACTTTAGATTTTACTTTGACAGAGATATTTACAGAGATATTCAAGGTGAATTGGGAGGGGATGGGGAGGAGGAAAAGGAGGAATACATCAAAATATAATTGCAATGTTCTTGGATTCCACCAAGAATTTACAGTATATTTATTTTTCTATTGCAAAATCATATGTTTTGCCTTTTATCTTAATGCGGCCACAGAGCAACACAGCGTTCAGTCTAGATGAGGATCCAAGAACCTGGCACTTGAACCAAGTGAGAATGAGATGTAGTGGCTAGGATGGGGTGGATGGATTTCTTGTGGTCCTCAGGCCCTCCGTGATCCATGTGTCTGATTCTACTGGTAGGCACTGGTTCCAGCTCCTTAAGCTATGGAAAAAATGCTAATATTTTCCATTCCCACAGATGATTCCCCAGTTGATTTTTAAAGGCAATATCTCTCTTTATTACATTTTTTTTTTCATAAGAGCAAGTCATTTGTCCTTTTATTTATGAACAATGTCAATTTGTTATGCTTTGGAAAATGTGTTGGTCAAATTCAGAGGCATGTCTGTGCAACAGGATGAAGCCAAAAAATTACCAGCTAGAGGGGAGAGTGGGTATTCTATCTGTCTAATGAAAGTGTGATTCTTTGAGGCAAGTCAACAGGCATACTCAGTTGGGTTAAATGAGTTTAACAGGGAGAAATGAGAGCAAATTATTCACGGGAATTCTCTAATCTTCTCTTTAAGTACATGATCATCCCCAGAACAAAGACTCTGATTGATCATAATGGCAGGAAAATGTCAGTTCACACTCAGCATCATCATTAGCATACAGCTGTGGAGAGCAATGGCAACTAAAAGAGTGGGAATCTAGTGTTTTAAAATTTTCTACATATTATGAAAGCTTTGGATGCTAGATCTAAATAATGTAAAGGTAATTATTTATTCTTTTTTTTTCTCCAAGCAAGTTGTTTTCATTTTGTCTTTCAATTTAATGTTTAAATTTCTTCAAATCATTTGTTTTTCCTTTTTAGACCACTTAGTACACTTCATACGACAGTATAATTGTAACAATTTTTAATGTTATATATGCCGTGTGAATTGGTCAAGTTTTATAACACATTTTTATGGTTTTGACATGTTAGACATAGAATACAACCAACTGAGCAGAGATATCATTACACTCTTAAGGTATAGTTACTTAGATACGTACTATATCAAAAGCCCTAACATTAATAACCTATTTGGTATTTCCATCAACATGTCAGCAAGAAGCGGACATTAATAAGCACTACATTACAACTGCTCTGCAATGAAACTGTGTATTACACCTACATTTACACTATGTGTTACACTGTAAAGTATTCAACATGATTCATGTAAAGTGTTGTCAGGGAATTAATAATGATTTGTTACTTTTTGTAAAAAGGGGCTATATTCATTGTAAAAGACATGATTAATAATGCAATAAATTAATTCAAGGAGGTAAATAGGAGTCTGAGGCTTAATGCTGTCCTGTGCTTACATGTGAAATTGCTCCCGATGCAATGCAAATAAAAGGGTAAAGGAATATACTCCTGGGCATCCCAAAGCCAGAAAACCTGGAAGATAAAAAGGATTAAATTTCTCTGCACTTTCTGCTCAGCTGTCTTATTTTGCAGGTAGATCCTCTGGACACTTTTGAGAAAATTCAGTGGCCAAAGGATGATCCAGATTAAAAAAAAAAGTTCATGTAAATTATAACAACTTTCTTTATATATATTATCCAATCAAGGTGACTTCTAAAGGAGTATTGTTGCTACATTCCTCTGGTGTTGCTTGAACACACACTAAAATTTGCCTGTTTTAACTTTGTGAACGTGGGCTTGACAATCTGTTTCTCAGAGCTGACATTTGGGGGTGACAGCAATGATACATTTAGATTTACACTCATTTTATTTTTCTGTTTATATGGTTTTGTATTTCATTACCACTTATCTACCAAAAATAATTCTTATACATTAAAAACCCAATTGTGTTTAACTTAGAAATATCTGCCTATGAAATATGTATGGAGTAGAATAATGGAAAGCAAGGGAGAGAATTAATCTCAGTAAAAATTCAACATGTTAAGACCTACAGGGATCTTTTTTTCTCTATTCATATTTACACCTTTATCCTGTTTTTGATCTATTTCCTATACACAGAGAAAAATCAAAGAATGAACTAACATTCTTCTTCTTTAAGCTCACTGAAAGAAAGAAAAAAAATTTCTCCAATGAGAAGTTACTGCAAGAAATGTCTTACTGAAATGGGGACACGTGAGTTTAATCCATACAGTTAACTTGTCATCATTCCATAAAAAGCAGTTAAATTCACATATTATCTCATTCATTCCTTCAAAGCTCTCTGGAAATGAAACTAAAGCATAAGCAGCACCCAGAACACTCCATATGCAGATATCAGAGCAGATGTACAACTATCTATCCCAAACTGAAAAGATCATTTTCAAATACTATCATTTGCATGCAGTTTTACTAGGGAAAAGTGTCCTTTTAAATTAAATTAAACTTGTATTTTCTTCTTTAATCTGCCATAAATTAATGATATAAGCTCCATCTGAACTTTGACCGACAAATCTGGATAACTAAATCAAGCTCTTAAATACATGTTTTTGTAAACAGATATGGCTATGTATGGCAATATATATCCATACACATATTCTAGATGGTAAAAAGAAGGGCAAACAACAGACATACATATCCGGACCTCTAAATACTCAGAGATATGTCTATGTTTTTGGCTGGACTTTTCTTTTTCTGTGCCAATGAGCTATTTATTCCGAATGTCAATCTTTCTTTTTTTTCTCTTTACCTCATCTCTTCATTTTTATTCTCCTCTCCTTTCTTCTCCCCTCTTTATGGAAGAAAAATAGATTTTTGCACAAACAGCCATTTGCTTCAGTTATGTCGGTTAAATTATACTCATCGTCTGTATTGTCTCTGTGGATTATAAATTCCCCAAGGTAGAAGTGCTTATTTGCTGCTTCCAATGAGGGCTTTCTTGGCCCTCATGCACTACTACCTTATTTATCATGAATAATGTCACCTAATTTTCATGAATTTTAATTGCCTGAAATTTTTACTGAAGACAGTGGGAATTGTATTCATTTTGTTTAAGTGTCAAAATTTGGATTCTAATTTCAGATAGCTTGTTTTTAGTGCTTCACTAGCAGTTTGTCCTATCCCCACCTCATTGCCATATCTCATAGAAGAGACTTACATCATTAGATGAAATCATTTTCAGACAGTTCAAGATAACCTGTGGAGGATTTGCACCTTAAACACACCAATATGGATGCTCAAAGAATTCCTGCTCCCTT
>NW_010576825.1:0-11117 GCF_000705375.1 Tinamus guttatus | reverse complement strand
GAGTGATAGTAAAAAGATGGGGGGGGGGGGCGGAAAAAGTAAGGGGGCTGGATAGCATTTGAGAAAGGCAGGCAAAATGTTCTAATATCCATGCTCTTTATCAGAATATTATAAGAAAAAAAAATCAGACAACCTCAGAGTACAGCCTGCAGCTGGTGTGGGTCCCAATTCACCCAGGTGTTGAGGTATGGGATTTATTGCAGAGCTGCCTTTCCCAAATGGTGTCACACCTCATAGCCTTCTCAGTGTCACCCTCAACCTAGCTCTACAAAGTAAGGATACGGTATTTTATTTTAGCTTAGGAGGAGGGAATGTTCTTTTCTGGTGGCTTGCAAAAATTCCGATAAAGCAAGAGGTGAACTCAATTCTCTTGAATCCCAAAATGATATTGTAACTTCTGGATCTATACATTTCCTTTCCCCCCCAGAAGTTATATCTGCTTGAAAACCTTGATAAATCACGCTAATGAGACTGCTTGTAATTATCTCTGTCTCCACTAATCTTAGGGAATACATTTACCTTCATCTTCCCATGCATGTGCCATGCTGTCCTTCAATGTGCTTAAAAAATGTGCAAAAAAAAGGTGAAATGAAAACTGGTTGGATAAGTGTTTGTGTTTTTCAAGTTTATTAGTTGCAGAGGTGGAAAAAGAAGACATATATATAAACCTTTATTTAAAATTTAAAACTTCAAAAATAGCTGTTACTTTGTAAAGAAAAATAAAATGTGAACAGTTTTCTTATTTTGCTGTACTTTGAAAGCCTCAAGCAGATTGGAAAAGAGGGAAAGTCAGCATGTTAGAATAGCTTGTTCTCTAAAAATCACGATCTGTCCACAAACCATAGATGCCAAGAAGATTTAAAAGGATTTGCACACATCCAGCACTCCACACATCATTTATATATCTCACTTTTAATTGTCTTACCTTCCATCATTTGAATGTTGAAGAACTGAAGTTAGAGTCTGTCCAGACAGACAGTGAGCTCCGCAAAGCTGATTCCTGGAAAAAACAAACTAAACAGGAATTGTTTTCCTAGACGTACCCCTTCTGAACTTTGGGCACTGAATTCCTGGCTTCTGCAAACTGGGACTGAAGTCACTGAAATGGAAATGATCTGCAGAAGAAAACACAGGAAAAAAAATGAAGAGGGAATCAGAGACAGTTATAAGCATGCAGAGCTGTATTCAACAAAACTAGGTGGAGAACCTGTCTTTAAGTTTGAGCCAAGAGCTCAGAGTATTTCACAGTGGCTACCTAATAATATTTTAAAATGAACTATGATAATGTAATGACTCTTTAGATACTCATTTTGCTACATAAAACTTGCATCATTCATGTAGGAAAGAATTAACTCAATGTTTTGCTAATAAAGATGCCTGGTCTCACATTGTCTCTCACAGCAGGCAGATATATATACGCATACACACGCTCCTACACCTCCTTTTTCTCTTCCAAATCAAATTTATAAAAAAAAAAAAAAAACAGGTTTTAATTATGCTAGCTGACAGTTACATATCATCTTATCATTATTCACAAAAGTAATGGAAGTGCTTAGTAATATGTTAGGCCTCAGTTTATTTATCTTCATGAAAACATAAATAATATGTTGAGAACATGAAGGAAACTTCATCTCATGAAGTGATGAAGCAGGTGAGCCTTCACCTGCTGAAAAATTAGAGGCAGGTCATTTAAAGGGTTCTTCTGAAAAAAGGACTATTAAGTCCTGACAGGTACTTCTGTAATATTTGAAATCCTCAAATAGACTCAACTGACATAATTCTCATTGACATCCAAGTAATTAAATTCAGCTCACGCCAGGTAAAGACCTTTCTCTGGCACCTTAACCATAAAGACTTTTTTGCCTGGTGTGAGCAAAATGGGTATGTTGACTTCCAGGAAGAATTTCCATTAGGCAATAGAAGAAAGTGAAAATACTCTAAAATTTCTGTAGTCAAGAAGCACAGACAAAAAAAAATCAGGAGGCCTAAGCCAGCTGCATATGCACCTAGTTCCACCCTAGTTCTTTCAGTCACTGAAAAAAAAATCATTTGCTATATGAACTCTTATGAATAATAGCTGGAGTGCTGAACAAAATATTGAATTAAAAAGACAAAAATATATTGTTCTCTTTTCTAAGTCAAAAATTGCAGATATATCCAAAACTTGAAAATTAGAGGAAAGCAAATGCTCCTGTGCTTTCAAAAAAACACCTTAGGAGACCTACTCTTCTCTCAAGCCTCTAAAAAACATATGCATAATTAATTTTAATGATAAAGAGACTGTAAATCTCTGAGCTATGTTTGAGAGACATATTTGTACAATCTACAGTTCATAACTTTCTTCCTTCAAAGCATCGTTCTTCATGAGATAAAAATAAATAAGGAAGATGCAAAGAGAAGACAATAAAGCAGGAAAATGAATGGATGATAAAGAAGTATCACTTTCAGCATTAAGTCTGATTTGTGCCACTGATTAACCAATATTTAGGGTACATTCCACGGCATGTCCAAATTTGCAGCTGCTGAAATACCTGATAAGATAAAGATTCCTCAGACTGTGTCCAAAGGCATTGGTATTAGCTGTTTAGGCTTTTTTTTTATTAATAAAAGGAACAAATAAGCAACTTATTCCTTTTGAATCATTTGCTTGCCTAATATTAAATAGCTACTTGTTGCCAACACAACAGCATTGGCTGAAGAGAAACCATAACTGAGTCATGACTTCATAAGTTAAATAACTTCGGTTTAATATTTCCATTTATCCTCTGTTTCTAAAAATTCATTAAGTGCTTCCAAATTCAATAAAAAATAGCCATTTTCTTTTGTTTGATAATATTCGGATATTATTTATTCAAGATAATATATGTATTATATATATATATATAATATGTATATATACACAGCATAATATTCAAGATATTATTTTGTATCTTCATTTAAAATAAAAAACTCTGTTTTGCAATCTGTACATGCAAATAAAAGCCTAATTCTTTTTTAGGTTAGTGGAGCAAGTCTTGTTGCTCGTAGCTGGGACATAGACTTCAAACTTCCTTGTGAAATTAAAACTGTAAGGGCTATCATCTCAGAAAAAAAAAATATTATTTACTGAGTGTATTATTTACTGAGTATATATTTTGCATGTTTTTACTACCTTCTTATTCTGGACATCCAATTTTAATTGATAACATGACCACACTGGCAACCTCTCTGGAGACTTATTTCTTCAGCATTACGTTAATTAAAGAGATGCAACAAACTTTGACTACAACCAAGCATTAAAATCCATCCAGAAGTTCATACTCAGTCTCCAAAAAAGACAGTTCCTGTTGATTTCATTAGACTTCACTTAATATTTCATACTTCATTACTGTAATTTTTTTTTTCTGATTACAGGAAATGAGATTGTTCTAAATTCATGTTAGCAGGAAGAATTTGCCAGACAAGTTCACAGATATTCTGGAATGAATCTCCAGATCCTACTTTAACAACAGTAACCAGAAAAAAAATTTGCATGACCTGCTACAATGAGCTGGATAATTAAATATGTAAGAAGAATAAAGCAGCTTACCATAAACCCAGGTTTTCTGAATATGTTAGCTGCTTTACTTTCACTCAAACTAGAAAGGCTCATATTTAGATTTGTTGTAAACAAAACAAAACAAACAAACAAAACAAAACAAAAAATAAAAGGTACTTGGAAGAAATATTCAGACACAAATTGCTGTGAAACTCAATCCACTTTCTGGGATTTCCAAAACCAGTTGTCTGAGATTTTAAGCACCTAACAAACAGGTTTATCAGCAAAACCAGTTTGTTTGGATACCTGGCAAAGGAAGGACTTCTGATTTATCAAAAATGCCTGAGCTTGTTTTAAATACCGTGTCAGATTAATGAGAAAAATAGAAGATTTATTCTAGCAAAAGTAAAAAACTTAGGTCAGTTACAAAATTGGAAACTAAGTTACAAAGACGAGGGAAAAATCAATAAAATGTGGTTCTAATCATGGTTACCTGTAAGTTTCCTGCTTAGCTGCTCCAGCAACGTGCTGACGTGAGGCAGGCCTGGCAGGTTAGCATCTCCAAGGCTGCCCTGTCTTGGAGAACCTTGGAGTTTGTATCTCTATTGAGGCTCTTGCTGGAGGCTCCATTCCTTCTCTTTCCAGATCTCTCTTCCTAATTCTAGGATCTGTACACCGAGACAGCCCTTCATCAGTTGTGATTGTGGTAGAGTGGTTTTCTCCTCCTCCTGCTCCCCGCGTTGCATAAGGTGAATGCAGCAGTTTTGTACATTTCCTGGGCTAATCTCCAGGATTTAATGTGTTCTTTAATTAGCACTAACTAAATAGCCTTTCTGCAAGTGTTAATGTTTTCAAGACTGTTAAATAAAAAATATGAGCTGTAAATGCATATCATAAGCTTCTTAATTTTTAGGTCTGTATCCACGTCCTCATCAGGATGGCATGTGACATAACACACCTCCCAAATGCACTAGTCTTTACAAAAGTGTTTGGTTTTGTTTTGTTTTTTTTTTCCCAGAATCATTTTGCTAGCCTCCATCTTTTGACAGTGTTAGATGCCTGCAGTACTACAGAATGAAGCAGCATAAATAGGGTCATCCTGAGGTAAACATATTAAGTAGCTGAACTGTTGCAGTTGAGTTTAAAAGAGGATGTAATGGTCTCTCTTTTCACCATCTAGACATTTGAAAGGGTTGTCAGGACTACAGATACAACTTAGCAAGAATCTGCTGTTGCTCCACAGGGAGAGCTAAATCTCTGAGATCAAAGTCTCAAGATAAACGCTTAGCCGGGGTGGATTTCTGACATGAAAAATTATCAAGTAAGGGTTACCCTTCACTGGACTCCTATGCACAGCTTCCCTCATTAGGCACACAGCCAGGCTCCACGGTGCGTGCGGAAGCTGTAAAGGATCACATCTGGATGGTTTTACAGGGGCTGAGGTGTTCAGGCAAAGATCAGACAAGCATGTAGGGACCAGCCACAGGGAAACCTGACTGCAAAAAGAAGGGGGAGCTGTCAGAAAGCCGGAGTTATTGGCTGGGGCGAGTGCCTTGACTGGCAGATGGGTTTAATCTGCAGTGTGCAGGCAGTGACTGCTTCAGCACAACACAAAATGTGACATTCTTCTGTGCTAGCCTCCAAACTTCAGGAGTGTTCTCCCCAGCTTAAAGACTTCACTGGCAAGGAAGTATTTTAACAGCAAGTGGAAGGAAGAAAACATGACAGGTTATACTCCCCTTTGAAGAAATATCCGCTGCTTGAGTCTGCTGTCAACACGTGTCATAGTGGCATTTTGCACATCTGCTGTGCGTTCCTACGTACCTCGTATGTGCCATGTGTTTTAAGGCTCTCCATCACAACAGAGGGGAAATCTGCAACGTAGTGAAATCTAAGTCAGTGCAGCTTCTAAATAACCAGTCCTTGCTGTGTATTTCTCACTTCTTTGCAGCCAGACTGGTTGTGTAGTGAAGATAACCACCGAGTTCAATGACACCAGGGTTAGAAAACACCTCCAGCAAGCTCAGCTCTGCCGGCATAGGCTGCAGCCCCCGTGACTGTCATGGCAAGCAGTGCAAGCCATGGCAAGCCCCCTGCTCACTTGCCAAGGCAGCACCTTGGTGCCAGCTTTTTGGATGCAGGCTTCTGGCACAGCAGGTGTCCTCAGCAGGTTTTCTGGTCTGCCTGTCTGGTCTGGACTCCTACATCATGTCCTGGGTCTGCGTGGCCCCTTCAGGACAGTCCATGCAGGAGGCACACGCAGAGGTGATAGGAACAGGGGTAGCTGGGGATCAGAGAGGAGGACTAGAATGACTATACAGAAGCTGAAAATTTGTCCCTTTCTCCTTGGAAAAGTGAAAGCCAAAGCATTCTGTATTCATTTAGGCCTTTAGATTTTTTATCTTCATTAAAACAATGCAGGTGAAAATACAACTGAGCCAAGGTCTCTACTGAGACTGAGCCAGCAAGTGAGGTATGTTAATTTGTTTGTTGGTGAACAAAGACCCTACAATACTGCTCCTTGAAAGCAGGGAAACTCCAGTCATCAGCTTTACAGAAGAGCTACTGTGAGTGTAGACACAGCTGCAAAACAGGTAAAACCACAGACCCCTAATACGGTTAAATGCTCTGCTTTTTTTTTTTTAGAAAAGAGCACAAGTTGTCCAGTGAGACTTGTATGCTTTTCTAGCTTATGCAAATACCACTTTTATGTATTGGGCCAGAACAAAAACAGGAGTTATATGTTTAATGAGAGAGGGGGGAAAAGCTTTAAAAAGAGAAAAGGTCGACACACAAAAAGTTGTCATTGTGCTGCCAGGGAGATGAAAATATAAAGGATCTTGGAAGTCAGGTATGTATCTCAGTTCCAGAGCAGATTTGGAGAGAATGAGAAGTGAAATGAAGGGATAAGTGTTGGAGATATGTGAAGAAGAAACAGTGTGAGTTGAGAGGTAAAGCTTTCTTTTCCCTGCTGCATGACCCTTAGTGGCTCACTGGATGTGGCAGCTGCACCTAGGGCCATCAGTCCATAGGCCAGGGAAAAAGCCAAAGTTCGTCCTATGTATAGTATATATATATATATAGAGAGAGAGAGAGAGAGAATACATACTTTGTACATTTGATGTACATGCCTACAGGCAAGACCCTAAATATGTTGCACAGTCTCATGGCCCAAAATAGAGTGAGACTTGGGCGCCCAAGCCACAGACATCTTCCCAGCCACATGCCATGAGGGCAGCCTGTATGCTCTCACCTGCAAGGAAAGAGGAGGAGGCAGGTGGGCAATGAGCTGCATAGACTGAGGACATACTTTGTGTGCAGAAATGTGTTTCAGTTTCTCTTCAACTAGATTTAACCTCCCATTTTTTGCCACCAGTTGTAGCTTGCCCCAACCCATCATTAACATGAGACATGACCTCATTCAGAAATGCCACATCTATTCCTCTGTCATTTCTCTCACTTAAATATTCATTAAGATCGTTCTGGTATTAAAGTTCACCCAGATTGGCAGACTAAAATCTAATCCCACCTAGCTACCTTTCCTAACATCAGTCCCCACCCTTGCCTGGTTTCCCCTGCTTTGCTGTTTTATTCTTTGGCCTTTTCAAAATAATAAATTTACACACTACTGTAACTATAGCCATAGCAATTAGTCAGGGCCCTTTATCAGCTCCAGAGCACGAGTAAGACAAGCTTCAATGTAAAAATGCTTGGTATAATTCTGCAGATCTTAATAAGGGTTGCTTTCTTTGGAGAATGCAGTCACTGAAAACTACGTTTGTTTTTGTTTCCACTTTAGCTGAAACCTTTGATTTTTGAATGTGAAAAGATACGTTATTTAAAAACTTTCCTCAGTTTTCTTAAAATTGACTAGTTCAGTAACTACTGATACCAACATGAAAGGTGTTTGTTCTGTGTAGAGTCCTAGGCTGAGCCCCGCTTTCCCAGATTGCAATAAACCCAATAGGTTCATCTGGCCCCATACTCTTCCATAGTCCATCCAACCTCCCTTGTGGACATGTATGACAAAGAGCATGTGCATTGGACAGGTATGGTTTATCACACACACACAAAAGTCTGCCTCCATAGTTATCCAGAGAAATGGCACTGACAGAATTGCTCCTCTGGTCTCTCATTTTCATTTACTTGCTGGGTTTCTTTCCTATTATCCTTTCATGTCTCCTATGTCTTTAATTCAGCCTGATGGCCAGTCTTTTGTTGATATAAAAGCTTCTCTGTTAAAACTGGCCTTATCACAAGTATTCAGGGAGCCTTCTGGTTTTTCCTTTATTCCTGGGCCCATAGTTATCACTGTATTGGGCTATATGTCAAATGAGGGTCAAAGCCACAGCCTTCTGTGGTGTTCAATTCAACTGATGGCGCCTTGGAACTCCCTGTTTGGGAGGCCCTGTTTTGGGTTTTGCTGCTGTGTGGTTTACCAAGTTTAGAAATCTCCTTGGAGCATCTGATCGCAAAGGCAAAGGCATTGTTTGGTGCTGCATTGCTGGTGCCTGGGTCAATTTTCTTGCAAATGAAGATTCATTGAAAGAATATGTTTGGATCATCTCTAGAGCAAATATTTTAACCTCAGCTAGAGCTTGCCCTTCTCATTTTGAGAGGATGTTCCATTTCATAAGTGACTCTGTTCTTTTAGAAGTGTTACAGAGCTCTAATAGGAATGAAAACTGTTTTGGATTAAGGCTTTTGTTTAACCTCAAACATTATTACTTTTTTACCCTGTCTTGCATGCTGAAATGTTTCTCTTTAATTTTTCTTTTTCCTCTCAAAATGACAGTGAACCACAGGCACTTTATCACTACATGAGATAACGGGACTAGTTCCAGCTTCCACACCACAAACCGTCTACCACATCATGAATCTGAACTATCTCTTTACCCCCACAGGAAGCTCTCCCTAACCATAGATTGAGGCATAAGCAGAAGGCAGTACTTGTGGGAGGTTTCTCAAACTGCTGTCCTAGAGATAAGCCGAAAGCTTCACTGAACAAAGCTGCACTTGCATTAACCACCCAGCTTTTAGAGCCAGAGTACAGGCGTATTCCAATTAATCACAATTATGCAAACTCATATATCAGTGTATAGCACCATGCCCAGAGTTACAGGGAACTTGGCAGTGATGCCCATGGGGTGTGAATCAGTCAGGGAAAAAATCTTGGTGCTTGCCCCAGGAAATCAAGCTGAGTGCTGGCAATGGGGAAAAAACAAGAGGACTTGTTTAAAAGCACAGTGCAGTTTCTCTGGAAAATTAAGGTATGTATCCCCCTAGTTAACAAGGAATTTACTTTGCTGCCAAATACTTCACATCTGAGTTTCACATGGCCCTTTAATGGATCAGCTGGACTGCTGTGGTTCTTTCCAAGCGGGGGAAGCAGATGCTGGCTGGATGGTAATCTAAATTTGCAGCTCTAACACACCCTGTTTGGTCAATACTAAAATAAGTGTCTCAGCCAAATTCCCAATAGCAATACTATTCACCTTCTTCAGTCCCAATCAGCTACAAGCACAGCTCCAGTGGGATGGAAGTGAATCACAGTGGCAAACTCATTTCAGGGCATTAAAGTCCATATGCAGCTTCAATCTGTGGTTCTCATACCATCAGGTTATGGACTACTTGCACTGTAAGGGTCACATACTCATTTTTGTCCCTACGTGGTACAATCCTGGCAGATCAAGTATTATTTACAGCTTTGAAATTATCTATATCTCTTTCTTTCTGCAGCTGAGAATGTAGGTAATTTGTGAGATAGTGCTCAGTTGGGGAAGTAGATATTGCTGGTTGTAGTCCATTTAGTAATATTCAGGCTCAGTTCTCTGCAGAACTACACCAAGGACAAGTTCACTAAACACTTTGATTTATCCCTGGAAAGGAAGACAGAGGTATTCTTCCTATTCTTATCAATGCTGCAATTATCCATCAGTTCCTCTTTCCCAAAACAAGCACAGATACTCCCCTGACTTCTCAAAATAAAAAGCAGGTATCTTTCCAGGCTAGCAGTGAATTTCTATGGGAGGTGAGGTGATAGATGTCTCACCTGTACCATCAGAGCAACAGCACTTTAAAGAAAACAAGAAAAAAAAATCTTAAATTCAGATTTTCCTAATCAGGTGCAGCTCAAAAGATGTGTTGAAAAAAATTATCTTGATATGAAAAGAAGAAAAACAAGCACATTCTTTCGTGAAGGGGAGTTAGTGCTTGCAAGCAGTATGACAGAGTAATAAAATAAACAGGGAGAATCTTCCCACCCTTCTGTCCTAAATGATTGATGTTATAATAAGGCATGCTGGAGCTAAGCAAGAAGAGAAAAAAATATAAGGCCATTTCCTTGACTGGTGAAAATCAAAGCATTCACGTTGATTTCTATGGAACCACTGCCGTTTATGTCACTGCAAGATTTATCCCCAAGAGAGACGAGATAATGTACAAGAAGGGCGAGGATAAAAGCATGTGAGAGAAATGAAAACTTATCATAGGTGCTGTGTTCCAAATAAATAAGTACAGCTCATCAACTCAGGAAGCCTTCAAGAGAAGTTATTCTTTCAGTTCTCCTTGCACTTTATAAATAACAATGAACAAATATACTTTTCTCCTATGAATGTCTCTCCAACAATGACATGTTGTCATCAATCACAGAAGGATTCATTGTTAACTTGCATTTGATTTTCTTTAGTGCTTTGCAGTGTTTTGTTTGTGGTTCTCCATGCAATTATGCCAAGAGACAGGTCTTGGTTACCCTTTGGAATAGACAAGTCTTCTTTGAGAGATAAGTTTGATTTTTGGAGCACAAGAGGTACTGAACACAATGACAGGATGCTCACCTCTCAGAGTGCACTTGCAAAGCTGTCACCTAACTGGTAGAGTACTGCAAATCATGAGTGTGAGACCAACATGCTCCTGGCACTTGCACCTGCCACTGCGTGTTTCAGCTGAGTATCACTTACCCTTTCCTTTCTTGATCACACAGGCTTTGTACTCCATCTATGAACAATATCAATCTGAAACTATAAACCTTGGGCAAAAGATTGAAAATGAAAGGAACTTCAGCTTGTTCTTTTAGGCTTTTCTATACTTTATCTAGGAAGCCTGAATATCATTATCTCTTTTAACAAAGAAGTGAATGCATTTTTTTTCAAATCATTCAAATCTTTATTATAAGATTTAATAAAACTTGACTATATGCTAATATGCAATCCAAAAAACTCAGCTCCTCAAGCACATGGGATTGTGATTTCTTTTCAAAATCCTTACTTCATTTCTTGACGAAATCTGCACAAAGTCTGTGGTATCATCCAGGATGACCACACTCCAAATTCCCACAGGTTTCAGAAAGGTCAGAAGTTCATGACCTTGAGCTCACGATAAGCTTATGTAAGTTTATTTTCCTTCTCCCATGTCTACTGTTCTTAGAAAAAAAAATAAAATTAATTCTTTTTTAGCAACATTTGGACTGGATGTTAGGGATCCCTCTCCTTGCAAATGTACTAAGAAGGGCTGTGGAGACGAGACTTTCCAGAATATATTATTATTATTATTATTATATAATATATACATATATTTTTTTTCTCTCTCCTCACCTTCAGCA
>NW_010576823.1:45760-59438 GCF_000705375.1 Tinamus guttatus | reverse complement strand
AGAGCTTTCCATGACTCCCATCCTCAAAATCTGTGACATTGTCCCCATGCCAAGACCACTCAAAGAGAAAATCAGAGCTGTTGAAACAAAGGTTCAGCATTTCAGTGGTGGACACGTCCAGCAGGTAACCTCATCCCCCCAGAGAGGATGCGCAGATAATGGAGAGAGCAAAGTCTTTTTCTTTTTTTTTTGTTTTAAAAAATGTCCAAATGTGTATCACAAGCATTTAAAATAGCTGGGAAATCTTGCTGTTTAGAAGTGACCAGTTCATTGCTTTGCTAAGTATCTTTCTAAGCCACCTCTCCTCAGAAGAAGAGAATAAATGAAAAGAGAGAAAGAGAGAGAGAGAGGAGAGGGAGAGAGAGGGAGAGAAAAAGACCTTTGCATAGCTTGAGCCTTTGTGCCGTGCATTCAGACTGATTTGTACCCTTTGTAGTCTTAATTATTTGTGAGAGCAGGATAACAGGAGTACCAAGCTCACCCATTATTTCCTGCATAAAAAAAGGCACACAGAAGCCGCTGATCGGTTTTGAATTAGCAAACATGATACTAAAAAAAAAAAAAAAAAAAAAAAAAAAAAAAAAAAAAAAAAAAGGGAAGGGGGGAGAAAAGAGAGAGAGAGAGCATAAAAAAATTCATTAATATCATCAGGGATTAGGAGGCTGATTAAAGTGTAGCTGTTAGCGTATGCAAATGAGCGATAGGCATTTATCAGAGCCTGTGCAAGCTGTCTCAGAGCTGTAAAGCCCACGTATGTTTTTCAGCTGATTAAAACAGTTTTAAGTTCTGGAGGATTTTTTTTTTTTTTGGAGAGAATAAAAAAATTAAAAAAAGGCACCATCATCTATCCTTTTCCTTTTGGCTAAATTCCTCTAAGTGCACTCCAACCATTTCCACTTGAATGCACTCACACTCTCTCTTTCTCTTTTGGGTAATGAGAGTTGGGGAAGGAAATGAATGCAAACGAAGCGCGAGGCTCGTCACAGCTTTCTCCACTTCCCTGTGAACTTCCAGAAAGAAGCCAAGCAGATGGATACCTCTGGAGCAGCCGCAAGGTCGCATCCCGCCGGGGCCCTGCAGGAAAGAAATGGCCTGGTGGCCCTTCATCACCAGCTTCATCATGCTTGGGGACCACAAGGGACCATGCTTGGAGGCCTGGCTCACCCTCCTGGTGGTCAGGTCACCTGGGAAGCTCCATCCCTAGCTGACATTTCCAGCAGCTCCGAGGAAAGGCAAGCTGTAACACCACAGATTTTCTCGAAATTCATTGCAATATCTCTTGGTGAGCGACAATATCATGACTTCAACCGCTCGTTCTTCAGTACTAGTTTGGTATCCTTGGGGAATGGTCTCCTTTTCATAAACTAATTGTTTATAACATATATGTTTGGTAGTTATCAGGCATCATTTCTTTGTGCTCTGTCCACTTCAACTGTTGTTGATCCTCTGCTTGATTCCTTTTGGAAGGGTATTTTACAGCCCGGGGCAGGGGGAAAAATATGGCTTTGGAAGTCTGCTTTTGAAGTGAGATGGTCTGGAGAGGAGTGAACTAGCAGAAGAAGTTCTGGAAATGTCCTTGAGACAGGAGAATCACAGAGGAGGTGACTCAGGATCAGAGCATGTGGTTTATGACGTGGCTCCAGAGTTTATCACATGGATCTTCAAATTATCAAACATGTGGGCTCTGCATCCTGTTAAAGCATCACTCAGAAGAACACTTTTAGCTAACAGTTTGCTAGCTTCTCATTTCTAAATCAATAACAATATTTAAAGTGGTTATAACCCTTCTGTAAAATTTTGCTCTGTGTTGAAACTTGACGAATGAGATGGGAGCAGATCTTCACATGTTGCTCATGGTGCGGTCAAGACACGGACCTGTACGATGCCATCGAGATACTTTCTGCTTCATTCTCTATTCCTTTCCTGACGACAAAAGGAGCAAGAACCCTTGGCAGATTAAAAAAAAAAGATGCTGTAAATGGAGATGAAGTTGTAAATGAAGATGATGCTGACACTGCCATTGCTGAGTGAATGCACACTGCCACCTTGAAGCCAGTGTGAAGTTGTGATTGTGCCACATGCAGAACAAAACAAGAAAACAACAAAAGCTTGAAGACAAGCAATATAAATACTTCCGAGTGTGGCTAGAGTGACGATGTTGTCTCTGTTTTTTTTTTCTTCGTCAGTAGAGAATGAATAAAAAATGAAATGACTGTAATAAGCAGCATAAAAAAGGTCAAGCAGGCAATCACATTTATTTTTTAGACAATTACAACAGTGCCTCATTCAAAGGGACACTGAATAAACTTGAAAGGCAACAGAGCTGAAACTGATAAAAAGACACTTTTTGTTAGCGATTCATACATAGCTTAGGGAATTCATTGCCCCGAGATATTCCTGCAATCAAGTTCTCCAGTTACGTTACGCAGAGAAAAGCTGTTATAAAAGATACATACCTCTGTGGTGCAGGGCATTACGAGGCTTATTGCATGACGGCGTGTCCCTGGTTTTATTTTTTTATATCTTCTCAGCTCAGTAGCTGTGCAGTGGTGCTGGTGCTGGGTACCAGTATGATTCTGAGTAGATTTGGCAGTTCTTATCCCCCAGCATCTGGAGACTTCCATACCACAGTCAGCTTCTGTTTGGGCGCAGGGAATATCTTGCTCCATTTGGTCAGCTCTGGGACATGACCTCTGTGAGCAGACCCCAAGGCCACAGGGAATGCTCTGCAGGCAGAAGAACTTCAGCGTTGGAAATGAACCTTGCATAAAATGAGTGCATCACCTGCAAACCGCTTGCCATTGCGTCATGTGCAATGAATGAAGCAGGTAGACAAGCACGTAAATAGTAAGTCATTTATTCTGGTGTATACTTGGTGTGTCCTCAGTGAAAAGAAAAATCATGTGCAGGTTGCTGGGTTTACAAACAATTGGCTACAAGCTTCAAAATGTCGCCCCCTTCCCCAAACTACAACTATGGTTTTTTTCAACCATTTGAAGTCGTTGCTTGCAACGTTGCAACTTTTTTTTTTTTTTGGTTAAATAACAGCTATAAAAACATTCTGAAATTTGGATTTTCAGCATAGTCTTTCAGCAGAGCAGGTTATGGGAGAACTGCTGTTGGTTCCCGAGGTTCAAGGAAGCTTTGGGGCAGGGAGCTCTTCCTTCAGGTTTGCTTCTGCCTATCTTCTTGACAGTGCGGCAGGGAGTGACAAGTCCTCAGCAGTCTTAAAATTCAGGAGAGGATCTGTAGGAAAAGAAGAAATACATTTGAAACATTTGTGACCCTCTGCAGAGGCTGCCTGCAGCCTCCCAGGACTGGAAGATGAAATGCAAGTCCAAGATAGATTGTAGTAATTCCACCAAAGAAGTGCAGACAACAGGAAATACAATGTGGATGTAATCAAGGGCATCAGAACTCTTTTTCTTCTGAATATTTAAATATGTGCTTCCATTGTAAGTACTTATCTCTAATTGTCCTGGGCAAATGTGACATCAGGTCTTTAAGGTCACTGCAGGGATATTCCTGCTTTGGGTGATATATGGGTTTCTGGCCATCCTCAGTCACACTCTGCAAGTATTTGTGTGCCTTGAGCTCAATGGTATGTGAATTTATACAAACCATTGACTATTACTATGCAGGGGGAGAGGTTTTCCAAGCTCTGTCCAAGTGTTATGACCTCTGTAATCCATGTAGGTGACAGTGATGGAGCCTAGTCAGCAGTGGGCAGCACTTCCTAAAGATGTCCCTCTTTTGGAGGGATCTGAAGGAACTTTGGGTAAAAACCAAATTATGCTAAACTGTTTGTGGATGCCACAAATTATTTTCCCCAGGCAACTGCCTGGCAGCTCCTCTGGTCCTTTCCAACATTGAAGTTATTTTGAGTCCTTTTGCAGCTAGTAGGAGGGTGGACCTCTGTGACAGCGATAGAGTTCATCAAGGTGAAGTGATTATGTTTGCAACTAGCTGCACTGAAATAGGCTAAAATTGATCCTGGAATATTTAGTAAAAGGCAGAACGCTAGTTAAAAAAAAATCCAAACACACATAACTACCACAGCTCATCATGCTTTCATTTTTCAGTTTTCTTGATAACTTCTGGCACAGGTTTCTGGCAGGGAGAATATGGGAGAGTGAACAAGCCATCCATGTGTCCTTTCCCATCCCGGAAGTCCCAAAGAATTGGATATCAGCCCAGCTGAAGCTTTATTCTTGGTTTAATGGGCAGATGCAACCTGCCCATTTGTGTGTTTTTTTTTTTTTTCCCTGAATGGCTTGTATCATCTAGACCAAGTTAGTGAGACCAGATACTCCAGGGCAAGCTGAGGAGGACTTCTCTGCTGTGGAATATATTACCTTAGCACTAGCCACTTCACAGAGTACACAGCCTGGGTCTCTCTAGATGCAACATCTTGCTTCTCTCAGGCACGTCTTTTTTGGGACAGAGTTGCTCATCTGAGGAGCTTGTCTATCTCCATCAACACAGAAGGAAAACAACTAGCTAGACACAATTTTTAGACTACAGGGGCAATACATCTCACCAGAAACACACTCTGACCTGCTCCAAGTACTGCTACATTTTTATAATAATCCATTTTCAACTGCACCTTGTTTATAAAGTTTGTTAAGAGGCATCCATCTCTCTTACCATATATCAGTTTTCCGGGCTCCTGCGGAGTTCTGGAGTATGTAAGAAGACACGACGACCCAACCTAAATATCTGCCTAGATCTGGGGCTCCACCAGAGTCCCTGAAGGACCATCCTGATCTGGAATCCCTCTTTAACACAGCAGTTTCTCACTATTTTTCACCTCTTTCTTGCACTGCTGTTCCTTGCAACCTCTCAGAAACATAATCGCTTATGTAAAGATGTTTATTAATGTCCCTAGGAACTGTGATACCTCTGTGCAGGGATGAGGGTTTACAGAGGAGCTTGTAACTCAGAGACATCTCATTATTATCTTGCCCCATTCCTCGTCCCTCTAGACCCTTAGCAGGAGGTGTGTCCTTATCTTGGAAGTATTTGCTGTCTACTTGAGGGTCCAAGCAGCCCAGCAAAAGCTTGGGAGAAAGAAACAGTCCTACTCTCCTTCACCGATGGGCAGTGGAGTTGCAGGCAGATGAAGGGACTTGTTGGATGCCACGTCTGAGGCGAAAGCCGGAAGATGGTCCCTTCTCATTTGAAATGCCTCTTTCAGCTAATGCATGTTGCAAATAGTTTAGCTCTAGTTTTGCTGGGTGGCCTTTTACAAATTAAATTACAAACTCTCTTTTCTTGCCACAGTTGGAATTGCTCGTAGCCTAATATCGTGTTTGCCGAGGTTTTGTTTTGTTCTCCTCGCAGCCCGACATGTCCTTGTTCTCCGTGGCAGCAGCCTCGCGGCCCTGCTACCTTCGTGTGGAACGCTTCTGCTGCTCTAAAGATACCAAAAGGTTTTAATTACGATTAAGCCACGTCATTTCTACAATTTCTAGCTGTAAGTAAACAGCCTCTTTTGGATAATGGAGGTAATGGTTTGCATTTCAACTCTACTCCTAACCTCTGATTTTTGCTTGTAATATTTTATGTGTTTAAATCAATTTTTTCTGCCATTGAGTGTAGCCTTTCTTTTTCTTTCTTTTTTTTCTTCTTCTTTTTTTTTTTAATCAATTGTAAAGCGTGTGTTTCATCATATCCTTGCAACCCTAGGACATGTCTGCTGTAGTTAAACCAGACTGCAGTCAGACACTCTTGCGGAGAGGTCTGAGTTTGGTAGGAGAAATTTTTGTCATTGCTGCTGAAGCGAACAAACGTGGTTTTCGTTTATTAAAAGGCAAGGTAAAATAAGACATATCAAAAGGTAGGAGACAATAAAGTGAGGTGCATTTTATGGTGTTATTCTGATGTTATTTTATTGAGCTCCATGAGATGCATGCATGGAGGCAATGCAATTCAGTGAGTGACTGCACGTAAAATCTGATGGGCAGGAGGACAGAGGCCCAGGCCTGCCTGGCACATTCCCTTGCAGCCAACAGCAGCCCTGTGGGAGGTAAGAGAGAGACTCCAGAGGTATGTGCTACCCTGCTGCTTGGGAAGGCTCAACCCCTGGTCTACAGAGAATTTCCTACACCCAAAGATGCCTGGTGGTACTTGAAACAGTGCAAAGTTTAGTGAAATGACTCTCCTGGCAGCGCTGAATCTGCTTTTGGATGTGAGTGCATTTTCCTGAGACTCAGGGTGACCCACCATACTGGCTAACTATGTGCCTAGACCAATATCTTCTATGGGCATGTGCACAGTTTTCATGTTTTTTTGCATGTTTTTTTTGTGGTTAAAGTGCCAAACACGGAGCCTACCTGCACAATGAAGTATATTGCCTGTGTGCATCACTTTAAAGACCTGCCTAACCTCCTTCTCCAGAGCAGAACCATTAACTCTTTTTTTTTTTTTAAGCCAATAATCAATGAATGCCTAATTTGTTACATTGACATTTTTGCTGGTTTCATCTGAACGAATTAATTAAAAAAGGCACGTTTTCTTTCCAGGCGCGAAAGTGAGGGGTCTCAGCAGCCAGATAAGTTTTGACCTTTGTTGAGAAAACATTTTAATGAGGTTAAGCCGCAGGACTCATTGATTGGAGTTCCAGTGTCTGCTCCGACATGTCTGATGGGCCCTAGAATACATTACCTGGGGCTCTGGGGGGGATCTCTGAGCAGTGCCCTAGCCCCAGGGCAAAGAGGGAAGAGGCCAAAATGGGGACAAAAAGTTAGAAGTGGAAAAGATCCCACCTTGGGTCTTCTCTGCTGGCTCTGAGGCGTCACCTTGTCTTAACCTGTACTTTTCTGCCAAATCTACAATCCAAAAGGAGGGGTGGCATTTGTAGATGAGGCACTTACGGACATGGTTTAGCAGGCATGGTGGTGATGGGTTTACGGTTAGACTTGACAATCTTGAAGGTCTTTTCCAAGCATAATGATTCTATAATTCTTTGAGTGTTTGCAGATGGGGAAGGGAGGAGGCTGAAGCAAACTCATGAACAAGTAGATATTCCCTGTACTGTAAGGTCCTCCTCCCTCTGAAATGTTACCATTTGCCCCAGCAGAGAATCTTAGGTCAGTAAAATAACCCAAAATGCCTCTGAGAGCACCTTAAGGCGCTCAAAAGACCATCTGGGAAGCCAAGCTATGCTTGTGGCTGTGTTGATTTTTCCCCTAAATTTTTCCAAGGCAAATGTCTGGGGAACAGTAATTGCAGCACATGTAAGAGCATGTAGGCCACGTGTTCACTTTGCCTCTTTTGCGCCATGTCCCTCCTGTTCTTTGTATTAAAATCTTCTACTTTCTCTATACTTTCCTTACCTCCTACCTCCTGAGGGGATCTCAGTGAAAATTAATGTTACCCCTGTGAAAAATTAAATAGAACCTTGTTATCTGTATTCTGCCATCTTTTTAAGTAAACAACGTAGAAAATAAAGAGTGGGAAGAGCAAAGTCAACCAGTTACTCTGTTTGCCACCACAGACAGGTTAACTGAATGATGCTCTGCATTCCTGTTCCTCCCCGAAAGGTTGTTGGACCGCGTCCAACAGGTCATATTTGTATGGGCTGGTTCTGCAGCCATTTCTGTCCTAGTTTGGACGTGGAGGAGACCTGATGGCTCTAGCGCCTACTTAATGGTTTTCAACAGACTAAAGGGACGTCACAGAGTGAAATCATTACCTGCCTGCAGACATAGCAGAATTTTCTTTTTTGACTTCTCCATCAAAGGAGGAAGCTGCTATTTAAGCAGTCCCGCTGTAAGATTGCATCAGTGTATGTGAATCTATGTCTGCCTGGGTTATTTGGGGATTTCTTTGGGTCAATATATTTAGAGTAAAAGCAGAAGCTCAAGAAAAGCCAAGCTCCAGCTTTGCAAGGAGTATTTAGGTGCTCCAGCACTCACTGCATGCCTGGCGGATGGCAACGTGTGGAGCTCAGTCCAATCCCGGCTGCGCCACTGTCCCCTCATTGAGCTCCCAAACCGGAGGCACCTAAGACTGTGGTTCAAAGCAGCAGCTAAAAGCCACTATCTCAAAGGGCCCTGGAACAGAGACAGCTCCTCTGCACAATGCTGCTTTGGAGCCACTTCATACCTAACCTATTCTCAAAAGGCCAAGCTGCTTATGATGAACTGCTTACAGCAGACTGTGGATCTGGGATAAAGTGCCACAGCACGCTTTGCAGGACCTAAATAATCTATTGACACAGCCCCAGTGCTAGAAATTCATCATGTTTCCCATTTCCAGCCATTTCAGTAGATGCCAGAGTCTGTGGTCCTGGCAGAGTGCTGCTCCACTTATGTGAGGATGGTGAAGTGGCAGCAACCAGCCTCCCTGAGCTGGCTGTTGTCTTGAGCGTATCAAGGATATTTGGGCCTTGCAGACCAAAGAGGGGCTCTGTGTTTCTCTTGGGGTATTTCTTCCTCTTGGGAAATAGTATAGTGTTTGGTCCAATTAGATTGACTATATTGGCTTGGCCGCATGAGCTGCAGCTCTTGGAGCTGTTACCCACCTTCACCCAGAGCTTGTGGGAGAGTAGGTGGAGGTCCAGAAGATTGCAGAACACCCTGGACTGCCCATCCAAAGAGAAGAAACATGGCGAAACTCAGAAACTGTAGGCTCATCAGCTTGCTGTTGGTTTGCTGCAGCAAAAACTCATCTCCTCCATCCTCCTCAATACTTTGAGAGGAAGATTAAGGCAATATTAGTGCATATTTATGAAGAGCAAAGTGGTCCCTTGTATCTCCTTCCTCTCCCCCAAAACGTCAGCTTGCTGATGACAAAATGCAAAGTGGGAAGAAATCAGGTGCCCTGCCACCTCCTGACAGCAGAGAGGCGAGCAGGGCTCAGCCACAGCCTCACTCCTTTAGCCTGTCTGGAGCCCAGCAGCTCTCTTGGCTCCAGCTCCCTGCTTTTAAGTTTCTCACATGAGTATATAGCTATTTACAGTGCCTGCTTCTGCTTCTACTCTCCCAACAGCATAAATCAAGATTAATTCCACTGAAGTTTATGGAGTTATGCCAGTGTAAAACTGACTGATAAGAGATTTCGGGCCGTTACTGTTGGGTTTGTTCACTTGTTTGTTTGAAATTATGCGTGTTGCTGCGGTACGATAAAAACGCGTGGATTCAAAGGCAGGTTCCACCTCAAAATACGTCTCAAAAGCTTTTTGACTTCATGTAAGACAGCAAAACAATCAGCAGTTGCCATTTTACTGCGGTGCAGTATCCCAGAGTTTGGGAAAAGCGAGGCCGCAGCAGCTCCTAGGCACCAAAACAGGGCTCTTGTGTCATTCCCCTGCCTTTTCTTCTCTCCCTCCGCTGCTCCGCACTTGCCTATGTAATGTTCTCCCCTTACCAATTTCATCTCGCCGTACTGCGCATCTGAACGATGCAGTGATGGAGCGTGCAGGGGAAAAAAAATTATAATGCCATTAAAAGTTATCATAAATTTCAGATCAGCATCACTTTTAATCCGATACACAATTTTACTGCCTCTATAAAGTAGGTGATTTGCAGTGGTCTGAGGCGTCTCCTGGCGCGTTTTACTTCTTTTTAAATTAAACACACCAACTTTGTGCTGAATTCAGAGTGCGGACATAAAACAGGGGGTAAAAAGGAGAGGGAAGGGACATCAGATGGGAATTGCAATTGAATCTTTATATATGCCATCTTGGTACTGTGGTACTAAATATAGTGCCAGGTAAATAGATGTGCTGAAATATTCAGAATAAAAAACAAATGTTCCAATAGCAGAGAAACTGAGCATGGAAAATGTTTCCCCTGCTGCTGCACTTTAGAGGCTGAAATGCTGTTGTTTAAAACTCGCTGCTGGAAGACCTTGTGTATCTCATGCATTAAATTATACCCTGTGCACAAACATCTATTTTATATTGTAGATGATGTGGTTTCTAATACCCTCCATGGGGTGAGCTGTAAGCCCAGAATATCCAATTAATATAAATATGACTTTGCGTCATCTCATGTGCAATTTTGGGGAGCGGAGATGCGAATGGACAGCACTTTACAAAGAACTATTTAAAACTAAGATGGGAGGTAAGGTAATTATGCACTGGTGCAGAACATGTCCCCTGCTTTGTGGGTCCATAGGTGCCAGGACGCAACTGATGGACCCTTGACCACCATGTTTGTCCCACCAATCTCCCACTCCCAGGCCAATATCTTGCACCGGATCTAATACATATCTTGAAAAAAGGCAGCTGCAGAAAGATCATATCCATTTCCAGTCTTTGCCTCTATTTTCTTTTCTCCTAAACCAGGAGATTTTGAGTTCAACAGCATAAAATGTGCAAGCAATAACCAGAACTTGAACAATCAGCCACATTTTAGTCAAATGCTCCCTGGTGGCTCTCCTTCTCAGCTGACCACTTGGGTGACTGGTGCCAAGATCCACTTTTCATTTGGTTTGGATCAATTACGTGTAAAACGATGGGCTGAATGGGGAGACCCGATGCAGATTGAACAACGCAAACTGTGGTGCTGCAAACCCCTTATTGAGGACAAATCTGGAGAACTGGATGAAGCAGTTCCCCACACCCATGCCCATCCTGGTTGTAAAGGAGCATTCAAAATGATGGTGCTTGCAGTGCCAGCTGCCCTTTTCCCCGTGTTTTGCTCGTGTTTTTTCATCCAGGGCTCTTTCTCTCCTCTCCATAGGCTTTCAAGTGGCTCTGGTGACAGTCCCTGGCTTCCTTCAGACTTCCCGGCGTGGGTTTGACTCTTCAGCATCGCTTCCTTCTGTGCAATGCTGAGCGCTGTCTTTCCCCCTCCGCCTTCGAGTGCTTTCCTATCAGGCACCACACTCTGCAGTGGGCCTGGGGGCACGATATTTTATTTATTTTGATTTATATAATTAAAAAGATGCCTATCCCCAACTCGCACCATCCTCGGCGCTGAAGATGTGATGAAATGCCACTGGCATTGAGCTGATGGTTTATTTTAACCAGGACAGAGATAGGCAGACAGTCACTGACACCATTTAGCAGCTTTTCACTGGGAAAATACCCACACAGCAGGGAAGATCCCCACATCTCCAGATCTGGGGACAGCTCCAGAGGTCCCCATGTGCACCTGCTATCGGTGACACCAGGAACTGAGCCTGGATTGGAGTATCCTGGGGGCTCAACATTGTCAAGTGGGAAACGTTAAGCATTGCAGCCCCCCAAACCACCCTGCTGCCTCTTCTGCTCTGCTCCTCCCTCCCAAAAACCCAGGAGCAGGCAAGGTACAGCTGGAGCATGGAGTCGCCGTCTGGAGCATCCCTCCCCCTGCTTCCGCCGGTGTTGATTGCTACCCGGAGGGCACTCTGTTCTGCTGCAGATGACCGTGTCTCTCCGTCTCTCTTTATTGCTCGCTGTTCCGATTCGAGGCTTGTTTAATCAGCACACATTAGCAGCTTGACGGGAGGCTGGCGGGAAGGGGGAGAAGGGGCTGGCGGGGCTTGGGGAACGTGCCGCAATGTGATGCCGGAAGAGAAAGCAGGGACCGGGTTTCCTCACAAATCATCTGCCTTCGCTCTGCTGCTCCTCCTCGGACATGAATCCTCTCAGAAATCACAGGGAATCACTCGACTCATCCCTTGGAGACATCCCTGGTGTCCCCCATGAGATCTCCCATGAGAAATTGCTGGGGGCAGCTCCTTCTGAGCAGTGTTTCAGGCCTTGTGCTCCCAGGCAGGCCAATCCCAGCACCAACCCTTCCCCATCAACCAAATTCCTCTTGCTCTCCCATGCGAAGGGCAAACTTCTCCTCCTGAGAAGAATTTTCATTTTCTGTCCCTCATTAGCAGCCCTAATTAGGAGATGCTTTATGCCTTTCAAATTCAGCGTTTGCAGCAGGGCCGTCTGCTTATTGATAGAACTACAAAAGTGAATAAAACCCCACATAGTTCTAAGGAGAATTGCCAAATATTGATACCGGGAGAGAGCTGATATCGTATAAATAGTGAATAATACTTCTAATTACACGGGCTTTCATTTTCTGGTAACATAGCTGATTAGGTTCAATACTCCAGGCCTGACACTCAGCTTGTGCTACTAGCACAGCCCCGTTGTGGTCTGAAGGACTGTGCCTGTTTGCACCACATGAGCTGTATTTTATTTATCTATTTTAAAGCATGAAACAGATCAGTCAAAAAAACCCCTATTATATTAAAAAATATATCTCTAAGTGCTGTGCTTAAGAACCTGAAATCTTCTGCAGTCCTTTGCGTGGGATCCGTCCCACCCAAAATGAGCCATCATTGAATTAAGACTGAGATGGTAACCCAGGCAGAGGGAAATGGACTCCTCCATGGCAATCCCTGTCCTCTCTCCTATGTGCTGTCCTGCTGTGCACCCATTGGTCTGTCTTCTTTTTTCTGCAAGGACAAATGCATGCAGATGCCTGGTGTCCAGCTGGCTGAAGATGGAGGAGATCAACACCACCTCCAAGGAGGGACTCTTCAGGTGCCACGTGCCATCACTGGGCATATGGCTTTAAGGCGTTTTTTTGATGTGAAAGCCAAGGAGAGGGTGGGAAAGGATTCATCAACCACAGAGAAACAGCAAAATCTGTCTCTTTTTTCCTTTCTTTCAAGAACCATTCTCTAGGCTGGTGGAAGGATAGGGACCCCCATTCAGCTCACACTCAGGGCTGGATGCCATGATTTCGGTCACTGCAAGGTGTGTATTTTGTTTCACCATCACATTTTGTGATTTGCACTGAATTTCTTCATTTCCTCTATTATAGAAACAAAACAAAACAACTGTAATTCTTTCATACTCTTTGCCTCCCCAGCCCCATTCAGGAGATATGATTTTACATGTTTGGATTATTTCTTTCTCTTTAATAGCAAATTCTTCTGCTTCCCTTTCTACCTCCACTGCTCTGCTATGTAGCGTTGCTAATACCTGCTCACCACAGCCCCACACGGTGGAAATATCTCTGCTTTTTCCTTGCACTGTCATGTGCAGTTCATGGGATGCTCCAGCCTCATCTGTCTCCAGGTGTCATGAGCTCCGTGTGTATTTGCTCTTTCTCTGTTGCCTGTTGGTGTTTCAGTGGTCTGTTGTGTTCTCCTCCTGCGTGTGTGACTATCACCGTGTGCTCCCGCTCCATGAAGAGCACAGGAGACTGGACCCTCGCTGCTGTCCTTGCCCCATCCTGTCCCCTTGGGCTCAGCTGGTTGTCACACTTCTAGCTTGAGCCCCATGGGGGCAGGCAAGGCAGGAGGATAGAGATGTCTGGTGAGGCCATCAGAGATGCCCTGGTGGCCAATGTGGTCCTCTCAAGTGCCAGTGGCAGGAATGAACAGGGATTTTGCTTGAAAAGGGACAGATTGGAAGGGATGCCCATGGTGGTTTAGGTGCTCACCTTCACTTGCTCACCTTCACTTTGGACACAACTTGGCTTCTGGTGGTCAGAACTGATAATCTGAACTTTTTTGCTTCTGGAAGCAAGGAGAGCAGGGTGGGCGAATGGAGAGGGTGTTTAGGACTGCGTGGGAAGAGAAACAGAGAGGATGGGGTAGAGGTTAGAAGTGCCTGCCCTATAGTTGGGGGACAAAGATTGGGTGCAGATGGTGAAGTGCTGACTGCACCACTCTGCCCAAGCATCTAGAGATACTTGACCTTGAGAACCTGTGTGGAAACGAAGGAAAGAGA
>NW_010576823.1:26276-45741 GCF_000705375.1 Tinamus guttatus | reverse complement strand
CACTGAGGAGTGAGGGTGCTACGTAGATCTAGAGGAGCCCAGAGAGTCCTGCTGTACCAGGCTGAAGCAGGGCCACCACTCAAACCAGCCAAAGCTCCCCGTCTCCACCGGCATGGATGTCCAACACTCCCAATTCCTCTGTCAGTGGGATATTTTGAGTCAGGTGCACCAAAAAAGAGGCTGAATCCCCTCTGCTCCACAGCAGAGCTGACCCCAGGGCAACCCCATGGGATTGGTACCCTCCAGCAGGCCAGGAGAGCTTGATGGAGGCCAGGAGGACATGGGTTGTCCGCACCCAACGGCAGCCCAGGCTCTCAGTGACACCTGGATTTGCATGCAGGCACGTAGGTTTAAATCAGGCCCTTAATGTTATTTGAACATAGATTTTTTTTTGTCCTCCCTCCCCCAGCCCTTTTTTTTTTTTTTTGGTGGTTTAGTTTCTCTCTTAACAGGAAAAAATGATCAAAAATAAGAAAACAATCACTGTTTGAAAGTGAATGAAGGGCGCTTTCTCCCCCTCCCCCATGCTTTTTTCCTACTTTGACATCTCAGTGGTTTTTTTTTCTTTTAGCCGCGGTTTCTGGGATAGGTGATAACTGCCAGTAATAGGATTAGCATTGATTTCTTTAGCAAGAACAGAGATGTGGCAGTTCCAGCCATTTACTGAACTGCCAGCTTTGAAATATCAAAAAAAAGAAAGAAAAAGAAATCTGCAGAAAAAAAAGCTTCTTGCAGCATTTTAAAGAAAGGAAAGCCTGTGTGAATTAAAATACACACATACACACACACATGCACACACACGAGCACGCACCCTCGCACATGGAGCATATAAATATATATATTATATGTATATTATATATACATATCTCATTTGGTGCTTTTTTTGTTATGGTATGATAAAGGATCAAAAGAGCTGTCTCTGTTCTAAGCTTCAAGAAAGCCTTTTATAAATTCATTTGGCTTTCTTTAGCTTTCACTTGCTAACATATTTTAGGAGCTAATCTTACATATTTACTATTGTATCCTGACTTTTTTTAACCTTGAAATGCAAGCAAAGACAGTATGAGAAAGGGGGAAAAATAAAGGATTCCTAAGAGAAAGAATGAGGGGATGTGCCCATGGCAGCCTGCCGTATCTCTGCTGCTCTGGAGCCATCATGCAAAACCCACCCAGCGGTTACTTTGATGTTGCACATTTTCTCCTTGATGGCTGGCTGTGGTCTCCTAAAGGCACAGGGTTTTGGAGCGCAGTGGAAACTTGGGTCCTTGATTGCTTTAAGAAACCTGGCTTGTTTGCTAGCAGCATTTTCAAGAGACCAGAAACCAAGATCAGGCCAAACTGGTAGTAGCTTAAAAGGCAGTTTTAGGAGACTAGAACGATGTTCTCTACCTGTTCCCAACTGCTGTTTGATACTGTGCATTTAGTCTTTATGGATCATGTTCTTCTCACTTGGTTTCAAACCTTGGAGGATAAAAAAATCCAAGAGTAACATTTGCAAAAAGAGATGGAAGGCCGTAGCCTAGAAGAGGATGCAGGGGAGGAAGCTGTTCCCAAACCCAGGCTCATTTCTGAACATATCCCATTTCTCAAAAAGACCACTGCAGTTGGTTGATCCTCAAGAACTGAGTGCTCCATAACTTTCAAGACAAGATACAAAATGTGTTACGGGAATGGTAGTCCTTTCTCACTGGGTCCTGAACTGACAAACCACTTCCATGTGTGCTTGTCTTCATACAAAGGGTGCATGCAATGTAATGTGGTCTTCACACACAGCATAAAGCTTGGAGCTGGTTGCAGCTGGGGCTTGATTTTCAGCTTATAAACCCAAATCAAGAAAAGCAATTCCAATTTATGGTCAGTGAGGAGAAAGTCCTCCCTGGATGAGGAATTTACATGCAACACTGCTTTGGGCTTTCTTTTTTTGCTGGTCTCTGCCCACGTGACATAGATGGTTTGGGCTGGATTCCTGAACAAATCGGATATAAAAGTGGAGGTAGGAGGCAATAAGATCCATGGATGCAATCAGGATTCACTAAGAAGTTGCATGTGATTTAATTGTCCCCACATAAAAGGAAAACTCAGGTTCTGTTACAGAGGGTGGCCCAAACCCCCTAAATAGGGGATCCTCACGAAACCCGCTAAATTTAGCTGGGGTGATTTCTTGCTCTCCAACAGTCACAGAGATAAAGTCACTTTGTTGCAACAGGCATCAAGTCAGCTGGTCTGCTGTCAGTCTCCCTGGACTTGACTGGACTCACATATGTATTTGTACCAACTCCTGGAGATTTGCATTTCTGTGTTCTTATTAACAATCTCCTAAAGATCCGCGATGTTCATTTCACAGACTCACCTTCATTGTGCCCTCTAATCCATGTCCCCAGGGTCTACTTCTGACATTCAAGCTTCAGAACAGCTTAGAAGCCTTTATTTATTTATTTATTTTTAACATCAAACTGCCAAAGGGATTATTGTTTCTTTCTTCCACAAACATGGACCTCTGTCCTCCATGCCCCCTGCTTTAAATGCCTAAAACGCATGGGTACAGGAACGCAGGACTGGGATTTGGGTGCACCTCTAACCTGGAGGCATGGAGAACCTTGAGATGTCTCCCAGCAAAACCATCAGGACAAAACCCCCAGCTGATCAGGATGTGGTAAGCATCAGCTCTTTTTCTAGGTTTGTGTTACTGAAAATAGTCATACTCCACATTTTCATGTCTTTGAGCATCTTGGTACCCACCATGGACCTCCTAACAACTGACAATGTCTGAGCTAGTTCCTGCACTGGAGAATGCATTGAGCTTGTCCCTAAGAGGCTGACTGAGAGGTCCACTGAGCCTTTTGCAAAACTCGCTTTTGTTCTGGGATTTTCTCTTCCAAACTAGTGCACTGAATGAGTATAAAATTATCTCGGTTAAAAATGTGTCATTTCCTAGCTAGTCTTAACACAGAGTTATTATTTATTTGTAATAGTAGAGACAGTTGACATTAAGGATAGCCGCAGAAGCCTAGAAGTGTCAAGTTTAACAATATCTTATGTCAAAATGGTACGTTCACAGAACCTTGAACACCCATATCTCTATAACCATATACCTATGCTCATCTCTATAGCTAGTCTATGGAATGGGGAAAGCGTTGGCTGTGTTCATGGCACTTTTCATCCCCAGGTACTAATTGCCATGTGAAATCCAAGCTGGTGCTGAGATCTTGGCACTTGTTTCTAGCTCTGCTGCTAGTACCGAATGCAACAAGCTCTGAGCCAACAAGCTCTGGCCCACAACCTGGGCTATAGGGGAAAAAAGAAAGAGGCTTCTGATGTTATTTGGGAAAGACTCATGGAACAGTGTCCCCTGCACCTCACAGACATGGTGATAGCACACATGGTTGATGCTGATGGAGCAACAATCTTGTTCATAAGATGGAGAGATTGTGAATAACATCCTCATGATGCTAAGTCCAGGTTCTGCAGCCGCAGCCTGACTTTAACAAGACCGTAAATCTTTATATGGTGGATGGTGAAACTAAGGAGGATGTGGTCTCCAGGGACAGCCTGTTAGCAGCTGGAGGCATGAGGAACATGGGGAGTCATGGAGCAGAAAGCCACCATCCTACTGACTTATTGGCATTTTTAGAATAGACTACCTAAAACTACTGAGTATGGATTCGTCATGCATCAAACCCCTGTCATCACTTAGGAGACCTTCATGAACTATCTGCAAAGAGCAGATTTAGTGTAAAGACTGAGTGGGAAGGTGGTCCCAGCCTGCTCTTTTCCATGAGGCAGCTTCCCCGTCCACCTCAGTCTTCTCCTCTGCACTTTCCAGAGGGGACATCTCTTTTGCTGACTTGGGTTGCAGTGCACAAGGATACATGCAATTCTCCTCCTCTGCCCTTTCCTACAATCTTTCTTCTGCCCCATCATCTCTTTTCTCTCTTCCTTTACTTCCTAACCACTTCTATCTTCTCCTTATGCAAAAGCCTCTGCGAAATGGAGAGTCTCCCGGAAAGAGGGAACTATGTGGCAAGGACTTTCCTAACGCTCCTTAGATACCTGTGGGCCGGAGAAGCCCTGGGACTTTCCGTGCTGATCAGTGAAATCAGAATCCAGCAAAGGGCTGAGCTCAAGAAGATATTTGCAGCTTGACTAAGAACCTGTACTACAAACCCACCAAGTCTACTGCATATTTCCCAGTTTCCAGAAGTTTCCTGAAAGACGGCATTAACTAAACATTGATCTGGAACAATTATTTTAACCAGATATGTATCTTAGCCATTGCACAAGCATCTTTGCTGTGGTAGGTTGAACTAAAAACAAGGTTTGCTTTCTCATGGTCCCTCATCAACCTGAGTTGGAGCGTCTCTTCTGGTCTTACATTCAGTTAATCTATAAATATTCAATGCCTGAAAATGAGAGTCTGAAACAAATGGGTTATAATTAACCTTTTCCTAGCACACAGTTTCAAGTTTCCTCATTGCAGCCCCACTTTCAAGCTACCTTCTGCAAGTCTAATTGCAGTGGCTGTGCAGCGGGACATCCGCCAGTCCTTCCCAGGGCTCTCACAGCTCAGACAATCTCTTTATATCTCTTTCTCTTTAATTTCCTGTAATTAGCTATGCTATAACTTCTGTGCACACCAGGGGACACTTAAGCATTGCCAAACTCCCTCAAGGATCCCATCGCCCTCCCCCATGCCTGCTCTGGGGCTTGGAGGCCTCCTGGGCTGTTTTGCCTGAAATGCCGTTTTTGGCAGCTTTCGGCTTCGATGGCCTGTTTACGCATGAAAGTATTAGCTCACAGCTCTAGCTGCTTTCGGGTGCCTGGATCCTTTATGTTCTTGATAATGTTTCTATAGAGACTTGCATTTTCTAGGATCCACAGTGCAGGATCCAAGAAACATTGAGTCTTAGAGACTGGGAGTTATTAAGACAGCATGGTCAATGAGACTGGAGGGAGATGGAGGTGGAAAGGGCCAGGAGATGACCTTTGGCAGCAGGACTGACAGAATAGTAGTCTTCAGGTAGTCTCATCTGTTGAAGGAGACCTCCAGCAGTGCAGGCACCACGTGCTCTCCAGGTAGCCTGTCCCAGCACTTTGGTAGCATCATTGTCAGGAAGACTCCATTCTCATCCAGCCTTACTTAGCCTCTCCTGCTGCAGTTTAAGCTTGCAACTACTTATCTTACCTACCAGGGAGGAAAAATGATCCCTTCCCCTTTCTATAAGCTTTCTCTGTATTCAGAGATTATAATGGTGTTCCACTTCCTGTTCCATCTGAGCAAAACCAACTTCTTTGGTTTTTCCCCAGGTGTTTCTGGTCTTCTGATAATTCCCTTGACTCTACCAAAAAGAAAAAAAAATCTTGTACAGAAAAATGTAGATACAGGCTGAGCAAAAGGATTGTGTGAATTTGTTACGATTTCAGTAAAGGGTTTCATTTCACATTCTAAATTCAATGGAAGTATTCTGTTTCATTATATAAAAAAAGAAAAGCTTTGATTTTTTGAGATGAAACAATAATTCATTTAAAAAGTACTGTGATTTTTTTTCTTCTAAGCTATTGCATATTTAGATATTCCACTTACAAAACGCCAGTGACTGGTGAAAAGTCTAGAACCAGGATGACTCCTTTGTGTGAGTCCTTTCTGCAAATTCATTGCCACTGAAAATGCTTTTTTAAAAAAAAAAAAAAAAAACACTGTGCAGGAATTTCATAGATTCTCCAGTAAAATCCATTCCATCTTTGTTCCCATTAGGCAACTGCAGAATCTAGTTATTCTGGTAATTAATATTATACTCTAAGCTTCCCCATACTTGGATGAGACCTTGCATTCAGGAGCAAGAGTTTTCTCTGAATGGCAGGTGAAGGTCTCTGCAATTTGGCAGAGACCTTTGTTTCCTGCCAGATCATGTTAACTTTGAGAATGCCCAAGAGGCAGTAGAAAAGGAATGGTTACCCATGCAAAGAATATGAAAAAGGAACACGACGAACTCATGTAACCCAAAGGAAATGAGAAGGTGAGTTGTTCTGCAATGAGGAGCAAGAGCAAGAATATGGATGCTCTGTGCCATCGGGAAAGGCCAGAGGTGCTGGATGTGAATGGGATGCGAAGCTTCGCAAGTGTGAACCCAGTGTCCCGAGGAGCTTGTTCACTGCAGAGGGGTGAGGAAAGGCCAGAAAAGCCAGAATGGCCCCATAGAGTGGAACACGCTACTATTCCCATGGAAATAAATGGAAGGACAAGTAGCATCCTATGTGGCATAACAAAGCACCGTTGAAAGATATGAGTGCAAAGAAAGAACCTATAGTGAAAAATGGAGAAGGGAAATAGAACTAAACAAGAATATACAGTCAGTTAAGGCTTGCAGGGAAAAGATAAGGCCAGCTCAGAGAGCAGAAAGGCTTAAGGGGAATAAAAAGAGCTTTTACAATTATATCAGGGAAAAGGGAATACTAGAGAGAAAGTAGTTCCATTAATAAATGAAGAGGGAGACAAAATCAATGGTGTTGCTAAAATGGTAGAGCTACTGAACTCCTTGGCACCAGTGGTATTTAACAAGGTGAGAAGAGAAGAGAGGCATAAAAGTTATAAAATAATGAGGGTTTCGACAATATGATTCTTTGGGGGAAAAGCGGTTTGAGGGGGAAGGCACCTTGTAAGACTCAGGATGCAGAACAACAAATAAACGTGTGTGTTTGTGCCTTGGGGGAATTTGTTCATTATATCATTGGCAATTGCTTCGGGAGGGTAATAGGAAAATGGTAAGGATGGCTAAGTGTGGTGCTGATATTTTTTTTAAATGGCCAGCCCTGGCAGCAACTGTCTAATAAGAGTTCACCAGATCGGAAAGGAAATGTGATAACATTTCCCAAGGAAAATGTGATGACATAAAACAAGAAAAATAGTTGAGCTTTGAGGGGGAAAAAAAAAGTGTTGTGGACAACCAGACAAATGGGCTTAGGAGGTGGACAGTGAGCTGGCCGCACTAAATTTCGGCTCCTTATCCTTCCAACGGCCATGAAGAATTATCCTCAGTATTTCCCTAGCATGGCGTTTCCATGTGCTGCTGCTGTAGGTGGTGCTGTGAAGTTATAGGATGGTCATTTGGAAAGGGCAGGATCTCACTGCAGGATGTGGCTCAGGTCTGATCTGCACCACATTATGGTGTCTCTTCACCTTGCAAAAACTTTAATGTGTAGCTTTGGGGTGAGAAATGATTCCTCCACGCTTTAGGAAAGAGATCACACGTGATTAGCTGGGAATTCAAGAAGTGATCGGGCAAGCAAAGGGAATTAAAGAAAAATATGCTTTGTAAAATATATCAGAGAATATGGAGGATCTTTTTTTACAGCAAGCTTCAGAGAACTCCATTTCTGGTGAAGCAAACTCCTCTCTTTGGTGCATTTCTCTGCTTGCCAGGGAGTCTGAAAAAATAAAAATGTGCGAAGAATGGCACTTAGCAAAAAATCTCTTTCTGTCTTAACAGAAAAGTGAGTATTAAACTGCTATTTTTAACTACAGTAATTTACTCGATTTTTATTCAAAGTATAGCAATCCTCACAGTTTGTCATTTTCATTACCTATTGCGAAAATGTGCTGTGATAGTCTTTGCCATAGTGAAATTGGAAAGCGGTACTTGGATAGAATTCATCCAGGAGCGCCTGGCAGGGGTAGGAGAAGACGGCTGAGCTGCTCTGGTTCTGCCTAAAGCATCAGCGATGCTCTTCTCACCATGTGGTCAGCTGGAGGCAGCTTCCCAGGAGTCTGTGGCATCTCAGCTGATAAATTCTGCTGATAAACTCAGCATTTCAGCGGGTATTTTTTGAAAGGACAGTCTCATAATGCAAGACTGGTGTTTGGTAGCATTGCAGTGCCTGCCAGTCATTTCCAGATGACGAACTGGGATATTAGATGTTGTGATGTTCCCCCATTTGCTTCCAGACAAGCATTTACTGTCATAGTTATTGCTGGGTTGCTCATCAGAACACACCCAAGCCTTGTTTTTCTTCCAGTTTTCCCACTTGCCCAGTGGTTGTGTTCCTCAGGGTTCAAATACTCATATGTTTCCCGAATGGGAATGGTGGTTATTGGCAGTATTTTTCCAGAATCCATGTGCATAAGCTCAGTCCCCGGTCTTTGTTTGCAGGGTCTACATCCTTGAGATCTTTGCACTCAACATGGCCTATTTGACACTCCATGGTATTATTTCCAGGAAATAGCAGGCAACACCAAGACTTTTAAACTTCAGCCCATCTCTTTCAGCTCAGAATCACTTCAATGGAAACACAGTTTCTACTGAGCTGTATGACACAGTTCTAAGCCACCTTGCTCAAGTTTGGGGGCATGATCAAAGCAGCCCAAACCCTTGATAATTAAGAGCTCCTGCAATTATGAAATCCCTAACTTGACCACCTCCTTCAGGACTGTCAAACTTGTGTTAACACCAAATCCCTCTCAGTGCGTGAGGGAATTAGATGTGACTTTCTTTGTAGCTGCAGCCATTCAGATATTTCTGAGTTGAGGCAACTCCCGATCAGAAAAATGTGTCTTACCAAAAATCAAAATTTTCTGAGGAAAGATCGATTTTCATGGAATTTCTTTCCAGGAAAAACGAAATGAAATGCTTTCCCTGGTGGCAAAGTTTATCTCTGCAGCTGCCTCAGATCCCACAGGCGCTCATGGGCTTCCCAGAAGACTGGTGCAGCGGTTCCGAGGCACATGTCGCTGCAGGATGCCTGGAGATGCTGGGTGAGCCCAGTGGTCCGTGTCTGAGAGCAGATTTGCCAAGGCACAGGGCTGCTGCAATACAGGCTGTAGAGTCCAGGAACACCAGCCCAACCCAAAACACAGCATCTTGCTCAGAAGAGTGTCAAGGCTTTCTTGACATTTTGGAATCAATGTATTTTTTTTTCCCTGAACTTTATGCTCAACGCCTTTCTGTTGCCTTTGGTAGAGGACATGGGATCCAGAGCTTTGGGAAGAGATGGGTCAAAGCCCAGCCTTTTGTTTCGAAGGACTTTGCAGGAGTGTCCTCCAAGCCACCTATGCTCTGAGAGCTGCTGAGATCAGAAAAATAAAACCAAATAAATCAGGCTTTTCGTGCCAAGCTTTCCCGCCCTGGGGATGGGTGGCAATTCAAATGGCCAAATGCTGAGGAGCCAAGGGGACGTTTCCTCTGGCTGCATCTAGGGTAGGCAAAAGGCTGTGTTAGATCAGAAAAAATATTGAGTTTCCCCATCGGGCACCTCTCTGCCAGGCTTGCAGCAGAGAGCAGAGGTCACAGGTAGCATTTCTGCTGGAGCTCCCATGTGGCAGCTGGTTCTACTCCCACCCTGTTTATTTCTCCTTGCATGGGATCTGTGCAGTAAGGGATGCATTTCAGCCATAAAGATCGCTAGACAGCTCCCTGCCTTTACACCATCGGGGAGAAAAGCAGCCTGCTGAAATGCTATTAAGAGGTTGCAACCCCTCATCATGCATTTCCGAATACCCTCATGCCTGCTAAAACAATGCAGCCCTTCCCTTTCTGATTGCTCCAAAATGTGGCTCGTGGCCACTGATAAATAACAGTGCGTGGCACTGTCATTAAAAAACTATTACTGCAATAACCAGGCTGCCACTTGCTCATGTCGATGCAGCAACTATATTTCCTATTTATTTGTTCCGTTTGTTTATTTTGCTGGACCACCCCGTGAACCTAGGAGAAACACGCTGGAAAAAAAAAATTATAGCAACGCCAACTATTCTGGGAGATACACGAGCCCCTCCATGTTTATCAGGTTGAGGGCACTGTATTTTGATGTCAATAAGCAATTTTTCCAGCCCGGTCTCCTGCCCGACCCTTTTAATCCATCAATATATTATTAGAGATAAAGTTGGTGGAAGCCTGCTGCAGTTAGAAGATAAATGACATCTCTGAAGTCAGGCATTAAAGACTAGATTAAGGCCTTGTGACACCGTTTTCAGTGCTCATCTGTGCACTTCTGTTCAACCTATCACACTGAGTGACAAGAAAGAAAAATAATGAACTGGGCCAAGGAAAGAAGAAGGGAAAAAAAAAGGCAGAAAGAGAGAGAGATTTTTTTCCCCCCTAACACACAAACTACATCAGTTCACACTCAGGATTAGACTGTATTTAAAAAAAGGGGGAAGGGGGAGGATGGAACTGGATGGTACTATACAGATTAAAATAGGAGAAAGGGGAAGCCGAATGAGGAATTGCAGTTTGGTTTTGTCCTGGATTTATTTTATTTTATTTTTTATTCATTTCATTTCACTTCATTTATTTCATTTTATTTTTTTTCCCTTGCAGGAGTGACCTAGTTGAGTTTGCAGGATCCTAACGTTTTTTTTTGTCTGGAGCTAAAGCAAATCCCATTTAGGACCAAGGAAATACATCCTTAGGAGAGATGAAGTCAAAGCGTCTGCAGACGGGGGTCCCTCTGCCCTTGCTCCCATGACCATCCTTTGTCTTGGTGCAGTCATTGCTTGAGTTGATGGTTAGTGTTGATTTTAGAGGGATCCTGGTGGTGCAAGGGCAGGGTTTTACCTCTACCTCCAAACAAAAATGTACACACCCTTGTGCTATCGTATGTGTGTTCCTATTTATCTCAGTCTCCCATTTTTCACTGCCCTTTCATCAGCACATCAAGCCCTGGCAATGCATCTCCAGGGACTGTCGATATGATGCTGCAGACAGGTATGATCTTCCTATGGGGTCACCCTTTTCCCCTTGCCCTCTCTTTGGAAAACCTGGGCTCCTTACAGCCACCTCTGCGTTTGAAGGCTGGTTGGTCTTGCCTGCTGGCGCTCTTTGCTTCATCCCTGTGTGACAAGAGGTGACAAGACAACCTCTTGGCATGGGATGATGGGGCCGTCCAGTCCCCTACATGCCCTGCTGCCTTGGTCTTGCCCTGCTCTGGCACCATCCTGGTCTTGCTACCCAAACCAAGGTGGTTTCAGTTGGAGCAACAGCTCGACGATGACTTTTGGAGTCCTGGAGTTCACATGAAGAAGTCTGTTGCTCCCTTTATTCCTGTAAGGCACCCAAGGGACTGGCCATCAGAAGAAAGCTGGGTCTTGCTCACTGATTTCACATCTTCCGTGTCCAGCAGACCTGATGCCAGGGTCAAGGAGGGAGCACATCACTTTGAAGCTCAAGGGGCTGGGGAAGACAGAGAGGGCTATGTCCTCTTACCAGGGAAGAGTGGGAGCTGGACGAGGGACCTTCTGTGGACTTCTTCATCAGATCCACTGATATACTCTGCCCTTGGCCTCTTATATTTTGTGCCCAGGGCCAATGTCAACCTTTGGCATTGCTGAAGAGGATCCTTCAAAGGAGAAACACATGTGATGTGTTGAGCACCCTCCTCTGAAGGAATACGGGCACTGTTGAGCAGCAGGTCTTTCTTCGGAAGGGAAAGCATGGGGATTTCTGGAGGAGGAAAGAAGCCACTTCTTCTACCAAGCTGCTTTGTCCCCTGTCCCTTGGTATGAGACCCTCTCTCTCGATCACAGCACAACAGAAAGAGAGTCAGTGCAGAATCTAGCCTGGGATCTGACGTGCCTCACTGGGGTCTCCATTCTGTACAGTATGTACATTGCTGCCGTCTTCTCCTTTTGAAGATATTTTTAATGTCTTTAAAAAAAAAAAGATTACTTTGTTACAATCATTCAGCAAAGGGTTTCTGCGCCTGTAGAAAATATTAATAGACTATTATGAGGTCCTACAACTAATTTTTCCACACATATCATCTGTCTTTGCATGGTTATTAAACTCCAACAATATTTCATGCAATGCTTTCCTGCTAAATTAATTTGGTTTCTTCTTCTCCTGCTTCTTTTTTTTTCCTCCTTCCACAACCTTTAAAATTAAATTGAATCTTCATAATTATGGCTTTTTTTGTTGTTCCTCATATCTTTTTCTTTTCAATTTTCCTATCAAAGTAGCTATACAGTTTAATAAAGATGTGAAGAAACAGAAATGAAAGTGTAAGGGACAGGAAGGACTGTGTTGGGATCGGAGAAGGGGAGCTCTGGGATAGCTGAGAAAGGCTGGACAGGATAACATGGAGGTGTGAGGACAGCTCAATGGCACTGCTCTGGGTTGGATTCAGCCCTGACTGAAAATGCTATGGAAAGTCATTGCTTTAAATCATCCCTAGCACGACAGCTTGGAGAAAGTGGCTGCATGACAAGAATCACCCTGATTTACCTATGGGCATGAACTATATTGATGGTATTGGCCTGGTGTGGCTTGCGGAGCCATGTCAACACCAGGGCTTATTGCCATTGGCCCCTGCTAGTGAGCCCGTAAGAAAGGACAGTCTTCAGGCAAGGTCCCTGTGTAAGGGAATGCCCCATGCACACTCAGAGTTGCCCTGCAAAACCCCCAGGTGCAGGACTCTGGAGGCTTCTCCAGGGTTGCCTTGACCATAAACTCTCGTCACCCTCTGCACTCTTTCTCCTGTCACTAACGTCCCCAAAACCTGGGTGATAGCCCTGGCGAGAAGATCTCAGCTGGGGAATCAGGTGCTTTGTTTGAACTGTGAAAGACTGGGACAATAGAGAAAGTACCAGCTGTTCAACTTGGAAACCAAATTAACTTGCATATGCCAGGATTTTTATAATTTCCTGGAGGTGATATTAGTTAACTCCTTCTGGGTGCTGGCTCTACAGATGGATACCCAGGACTGAGAACATTTTGGCCTACTGAACTTTCCCATACTTCATTCAGAGCTTTGGGATTTGTATTGCCCAAACACGCAACGCCCTTGTGCCTGAGATCTGCCCTGAGGCTCAGTACTCAGGACTCTGAACTGCTTGAGCAGTATGAGCAGGGCACCCAAGGGCAGGTCAATGCCCCAAAAGAGCATTCTTCTGCACAAGTCCATCTCTTTTGCAAAAAGAGGTTTTTCCATGTGTTCAGTGCTCAGTTGCTTCTCTTGGAGATTGGTTCATCATGACCAGGACCCTACTGTGTTCCCTCTGGCACATGCTGCTGCTTAGATGGACAAGATGTTCTGTGCCAGATCAAGTTTGAAAGCAAGAGATTTCTGAAAGTCTATTCTGTTCAGAACTGGAGAGACTGCCACAGCAATCACATCTCAGCCTCCATATTAGGCTATCTTTATGGGACAGGTAGTTAGGTCTTCCACACTTGGACCAGGTGGTGTGATCACAACCCCAGAAGAAAAAGTGGTGGTCAAACTAAGCAAAAGTCATCAATAGGACTCCCTATTAAACAGAAACATGCTGCTTAGTTATAGGGTTGGGTCTTGGCTTGAGGGAAATTGGTCAATGGAGCTGAAGGTCCTGATGGGACAAAGGACTTTGCTGTCAGAATGGTCCCCGATGATGCCATCATGACCACCATCTTTGTTGAGTGTTCCATGTCCCTGTTGCTATTTTGCTGCCTTGGCATGTGCACTTACCAATAGGTGGCACTAATGGAACAGAAATGTGAAATTGTATGCAGATTTTTCTGGAGAAAAGGATGCTGGGAATTTTCTCATACGTAGCTATAGACTTTTCCACAAGCAAGCTATTGATCACGTAGTGCTATCACAGTTGTAATTCGGTGGAATCTAGGAGGATCTTTAGGAAAATGTGACAATAGACATTAACCCAAACTGTGATAACACTGGACCTCCTGATTTTAGATTTATAGGCACATAGGAGGGATAAATATTTAGCATACCATATTTAGTTATGTGACCAGTTCTGATTCTTAACTCTGAGTAAAATTATTACTGAGGTATGGTTCCCATGATCATAGAAAAGAACAGCTTTTCTTGAATGAAAGAAGTGAACCTCTTTGCTTTCCGGTGTCATCTCTTTGGATACTCAGCAGAGTCACTTTTGATCCCATTTAAGAAGTGCTGAATCTCCTTCCCAACAAATCCAGAAGGAAGAGTCGAAAGAGCGAAAGCATAGTGTGAGGTCCAGTTCTGTCCTCCCTTGCACTGATTTTCTGCTTTGGAAAGAAGAGTAAGGACAGTCTGGTATAGATAGGCAACCACGTTCCAGTCCTCTTCTGGGAACATCTTTTTTAAATGCACATGCAAAAAATGCAGAGTTGCATGATAAACTCCCAAACTATTTATACTGGTCGCTCCATGGCATTCCTTTGGCCATGGGCAGGTTGTGATCCTGCCAAGATGATAACAAGCATTTTATGCCATTTGAAAACAGTAACTTTGTTTCCCAGTATTTTAAAGATGATGAACATTATCCTTCACATCCCTTTGCTCATCAGCCATGTGTTTATGTACCAAGCATCTGGCTACATTATTATTTATATTGCAGGAGACTGAATCAAAAAAAAAATCCCAAAAACCTCCAAGGAAATCAAACACATTTGGGCCAAACCAAAGCAAAATGCTATTTTTTTCCCATATGAACCACTGCCATAGCAAAATATTTACTGTTTATGATTACGCTGGCTTCTCATACTAAGGTTTTACTGTGAGATTTATGGGTGTGTTTTCATTTATAATACGTCAAAAGTTCTCCAAATCATGACAATAGTCAGTTAAGGAATAATTTAGTAGTGAAACATGTAGAACTGGAAACCTAAGAGCTTTGATGAATGAGTTCAAGCCTTGCAACACAATGCCAAAATGAATCATTTGATTTTTACCTTGTATTGCCCATTGCTGCGTTCAATGTCTTTGCTGTTTGTTTCCATGGAGGTGGGACGGCAGCATGGTTTTACTTTAATCCACTGCTGTTATAAGTCGTGTCAAAAATCCCTTTACAGGTGGCTCCTGAAACTCCATAGGTTATGGCTATGTAGGAGGAAGACATACCGTAATTACAGGCATGGTCCAAGTGTCCTACTGGAGCTCCTTTCTCTATTAGCATAGAGGTGGTAGACAGCACCAGGATGGTCAGACAAGTCAGACAAGCATTTGGACAGCACTTGACAGCACTCACCCAGGCAAAAGTCACCCGATGTCAATGTCACAGTTTTTCTCTCTCCTAATTGCAGACCGCAGCCAGCCTCCTTTATTTCTCTTTGCCTTGGGATCTCAGCTTCATCCAACTATGCACCAAAGAAGCGGTTCTTCGGCAATGCGCTCTTTCACTCTGGTGCTTTGTGCTTCTGTGAAATCTCGTTCCCTTTGGGTCACTTCTGTGGCTTCTTCCTGCATTTTACCTGCACTAGAAAGACTTTTCTTCTCAGAATTCAACCCATGGGTGATTCTGGCTGCACTTCTGCTCGCACCCCCCTCTTCCCAGAGCTCTTGGGAAGTGCTGTTCTTCCTTCTCCTGACCACCAATTCTGTTCTTCTGGCAGCACACAGGTGCTTCTTCAGAACTGGTAGGTATTTTGCTACAGGGAACCCTCTGATTAAAATGTCGTCAAGAAAACAAAACACATAATGGAGTTCTACAAAATTTGGTCCATTGCAGACTGGAAAATAGATGCTCTCTTGAAACATCATAGAGCATCCTGAGAACTAGTTCGCGAGGGTGTGGAGGAGGGGTGAAGAGTGGGATTAGGGTGGGACACAAGTATTTGCAATCAGGTCCTCATCAGGCTCTTGCTATAGCTCCATTTTCTGCGCAGCACTTAACAAATCAAGGAAGAAATGCCCCCGCCTAGGGTCACAGATAAATCTTCTACCCTGGACAAAGGGTAGATCTGCTTGTCAGTGGACTGATTTATTGTGACCTTATAGTGAGTCTCTCTAATTTCTGCGTGTGGCTATAGTTGCTGCTGGTGATTTGTTTCCTATTTGGATAGTCTCCGACTGCTCCGTAACCAGGAGCACTGCGGGCTTGCTGTGACCTCCCTGGGGTGAGCTTTGGGTGGCCGTAACTCCTCCTGGAAGAGATGCTCTGCACTACCTGCAGAGCATCTAAATGGACTTTTGGTGCTTAGCAGGTGGGGTCCTGAGCTGGGAGCTCTTCTTTGCCCTCTCTAAGGCCATAGAAACCTTGAGCACAGCATGGAGGATCTTGTACAAGTTCATGTGGAAGACACAGACCAAATCAAGACCTGTGAAGGCTTTGTGAAACCCAGAGCCCAGAACCAGACAGTTGTTCTGCACTAATGCCCAACACAGAGAAAAATCACCTCCTTGCACCAGTCTTCACTGTTCTTCACTGCTCTTCATTAATAGTATTTTTAGCTAGTTCTAGGCCATTCAGAGCAAGTCCATAGAGAGGTACCCAAGCTCTAGGAGGCCAGTTTGCAAGTCTTTCTCCTTGCGCACACTGGGCATCTGAAGAGGCTTGGACATCAGCTTTGGAGGCATGCTTCCTTCTCACGTGAGCCTAATGAGGTTGAAGGGCATGAAAATGGGGAAAAGTGTCAGGAATTTCCAGTGCTACTGCTAAACATCTGTAATATCTTCAACTGCCATGGCTTTCTCACACAAATTGCCTAGGACATAAGCTACCTAAAATGTATTTCAGAGACCCTGGAAATCTCTGTTGGATCTCCTATGTTAAGTAATTGTGACATTTTTTTATGTTGCATAATTTTTTTTTTTAAGAGGAAAACCCATAGGGAATTAAATTTATCTATATTTTAGGCAGCACTTTTAAAACAGATCCAAGCAATGTGAGTTCACATTTCAGACAAAACTGTTTTGCAGGATGCTACTTTGCGCAGAAGTCTCCAGCTCCAGCACTACCCTCTCTTTTATTCTTTACAAATGTACAAAGGGATAATAAAACAGCTGAGAAGCAAGAGAAGTAAAATCTCATACCCTGAGGAAAAAAGGCATATACTGCCCTGAGGCTGTAGTTGAGGCCAAAATATATGTAGAGAGACTTGGGAACTATTTTCTGTCCTAGTGCAATATTTTACCTCAGCACCAGTCAATATTTGTATAATATATATATAAAAATAACCTTAGATAGATGGATAAAAACCAAGCAAAATTCACCCCAGAAAGCCTTTTATTCCAACTGGAAAATTGCCCTGCAAATGTACTCAACACAATACCCACTACTTCACTCGAAAGTGACAGTTGCAGCTGTTAACGTGGCTACATTATCTCATCTTCGGAGACAAATTCCAGGCTATATTTCACTGTAGTCTGGTAATGTATATATGCCCTAAAGACTGCTCTCACTAGATCTGTCTTGCTGTAGAGATCTCAGATATGGCTGCATACTTCACATTTTTTTGGTCTTTTTTTTTTTTCCCCTTCCTGCTTGTTAGTTAGGGAGTGCAGGAGGTTAATAAAACCTCACGGTGCTTCCAAAATCGTGCCAATTCGGGGCAGCGGGGCAAGCGTCAGGAGGGAGAAGAGGCTGTCGGTGTCCTCTGCTGCAGGCAGGATTCCCAGGGACAGATGAGGAAGGGGGGCGGCTCCGCTCCTTCTCCGTATGTTCAGCAATGTGGACGTCAAGGTGAGGGAGAAAACACCAGGAATCTGCTTGTGTGCCTGCCGGGACCCTCCTGCCTCTCCGCTTGCCTGCGATTCCCGGCGGGATTTCCAGAGCTGCTCTAACCCCGGCTCCTCTGCAAATAGGAGCTGAGGGCTCTAATTAGGAATTCTGGGGCTCTGTCAGGAAGGAAAATATGTAAGTAAGAAAAAAATATCTCCTATTAGGATTTTAAATAGTCTCCTGAGTCTCTCCATTATTTGAGACACTTAAGACCACTTGACAAAGCCCTGGAGAATATACAGAAGCCTAGACAGGGACGGTTGATGGATGTTTTAAACTATCTAATGCTTCTTTTCCATCTCTATCCACTAAAAAATGACTAATTGGTTGCTGTTCTTCATTACCACGATTATAACAGTGTCCCGAAAGAGCCTGACACTCCCGCATGCTAGATGCTGTCTATTCATCCCCAGCTGCGCGTGGGTTGCTGCTTTTAGCCATTAATTTCCGAGCAAGCATCTGTGCCACACACTGCAGGGTCTGCAGCACGTCTTGGCCACAAAGATGTTTCTGTGAACCTGAGATGTGATCGCTGCGAGATGACAGTGGTTGCACTAACATCCCAGCTTGGAGGCAATTGCCTTGAGAGAGCCACGTTGCCTTTCTGTGTGGGCTTCCCATGCAACCGGGCTAGCACGGAAAATAAAGGCTGGTCGGCTTCAGGCCAGGAATTTGCTCCTTTAGACAAAGGTGGAGTTTGGCTCCTCAACATTTCCCATGGGGATGGAGGCTTTGGGAATGGCTGCTGTGGAAGGGAGTCTTTTGGAGGAAAGTGTGTCATCCCAGAAAGTTTGCAGTCAGCAACTAGCACAAATTGATAGCACTGGAAGAGCCCATCAAATGGAGACAGAGGAGGACACTGATAGCTGAGGAGCTGCAAAACCTGTGAAAGAGCCCAGGGAAGCTCCCATGCCCTTCTCAAGGGCAGTGGGAATGAACCAGGCAAGTGTAGCGAGGAAGACCAAGGCTGGGGAGCTCCTGCACTCGTGCACCTTCCTCCCAAAGAAGCAAATAGGGGCATGGCTGATGCAGAGCTCTGAATAAAATTAAAAAAAAAAAAAAGCATACATTTTTATCTGGCTAATTTTCTTTCCTGGAATTAGTTGTTTGAATGGAGAAATCTGCTGGAACAGGAAGTGAGAAAAGCCTCGGACGGAGTGGCTGCACCTCCCAAGCCCTGAAATTTAAGATCTTTATAAATGATCTGTTAAAACTATAGTGACGATAAGCTTATGAATCATGATCTATATTAATCAGGGCTGCTGATACGGAAAGATTAATTGAAACGTGCAGTTCTACACAAATGATAAAGTGGTAACAATTTAATATCAGACAAGGAGAGTGAAGAAATTACACTCCAAGCTTCATGCATCATTACTATGGATATTAATATTTTACACAGCGCAACAGCATCGGGAATCATAATGAAAATCCATAACTAGTGCACAGACATGATTAAATACAACAGTCTTTAGGTGCTGTTTGGTGACGGGGGCTTAGCCATATTTCACTCCTGCTGCCGGTGATTCGAGTGATAGAGTCTAGACGTGGGTGATTAAAAAGTGTTCCTCCTAAAGGCTGTTAACCTTTTACTACTGAAATGAATTTCTTTGATTTTTAAATTATGCCGCTCACTCTGTTTTTTTTTTCTTCTTTCCCCCCCAAATCAAAACCTTGTCCAGAATATCGATAGAGCGGCTTCCCCGCGCATTGACAAAGCAGAAGTCAAGCACCACGAAGCAGACGCTGGGGGGTACTGAAGGGTGGGAAGCAGAAAGAGTGGGGAGAAAACAGGTTAAAAAAAAACAGGTTTTCAGTGCTCGTCATTACGGCGGTGCATATATTAGATGCAATACCTGGCACCATGGTAGGCCATAAAGGTTTTATCCGCGGGAGCGGGGAATGGGCGCATTACTCACAAGTGGCACCCGCGCCGGTGAGTTATGCACCTCATTCCACACCGGCACCAATAAAAACTTTATGCTGCACCACGTCATGACGTCTTTTCTCTATGCTGGATTCATCAGCTCTAATGGTGGCTGGAGCAGGCCCGGGACA
>NW_010576823.1:16202-26258 GCF_000705375.1 Tinamus guttatus | reverse complement strand
CCTGACTCAGCATTGCAAAAACCCACTCTTAACGGGAGAAAAACACCTTGAGTTCTCTTTAATTCCCCCATGCTTGGAGTTTGAGGAAAAGATATCTTTCCTACTTAGTCATTCTGGAGACATGAAAAGGGTCAAAGCTAACTTAAATGTCATTTCAGGTGGCAGATTTGAAGTCTTGTAACTCATGGTCTTGCCAGCTTGGACTACACTAGTGGCTGTTGGAGGTGTCCCACCAAAGTGACCCATCTCTGCTGGAAAGGCTGTGCAGAGGTGTGTGAGGCCAACATGAAACCCACCACAGATCCAGTTTCAGTTTTGTCATTTTCATCATGTTGGCAGAGGTGACTTCTTTCAGGTGGAATAAGCTGAGCAACCAACGGCCAGCAGTCACAGACTGGGCAGTGATGCCCATCCAATGAACATTTAAGACCTGTTAAGCTAAAGCACCTCCCTATGCTGTGTAGAATTGAGATGTTTCGTGTCTCCTGGAGGTGTTGTTTGGAGGACTTCCACCTTCAGGTGCTTGTCTCAGAGGTCAAGTGTCTCAGAACTGGGACCTTGTTTGATCCATTTCTCAGAGCCCCACAAAAGACTGTGAGAGACTGTGTTGAAAGAGAGAAAGAGAGAGAGAGAAGGAAAGAAGGAAAGAAAAGGATATTTTTAGCTTTCATAGTTGGAGAAAAATCTATCCATTGCCCTCCAACTGTGGGAGAGACATCCGTGGGCACAGTGCTACCTGTGCTTTGTTTTTCTGAGAAGCAGACCCAAAGCAGCATTTTGTCAGAAAGCTGGAAGGAAGAGAGCCTTTCCCAGGGAGCGGAAACCATTCTTATCAGTAAAACAATGTGCATGTGAATATGGTCAGAATTTGGACACTGTGCTTTGTGCTTTAATTTTCATGGCCGTATTTCCTCTGAAGGATGGCCAACCTCTGGTACCATGGAAGACTGTGATGTATGGACCACATGGGGTTTGCAGCTAGATCAGTGGGTTTTTTTTTTTGGATCGTTGATTTCTGTTGACAGCTGTCATATCTTGAATGAAATATGAAGAAACTCAGGATGTAGAAAGATGTTCTTTGGCCAAGACCATGGGTGTTAACTCTGGTTAGTTGTCACAGTTGAAAGGATAAAGTTCAGCTGTTCAGGGAACAGTGACCAAGATGTGGACTTGGCATCTGCCGTAACCTCGAAGGGCAGATCACTTTGTGGTCCACTTGTGACCCACATATTTTTGGATCTCTGAGTGAAAGAATACTGAAAGGACAATAGGAGGTGCCTTGCCTATGGGGGAGAGGGAAAGGAGGCCAGGTACCGAAGTGATGGGCACATGGGATGAACCAAGCCAAAGGACATGCAGTAACAGATTTGTGGCAGTGGGAGGGACAGAACAGGAGGAGATGACAAAGCATTGATGCTTCCCTTGTCATCTGGATTGGGCATCCTTTGGATGTATCCTTTGGATACCTCCTAACACCCCCCCTTTCCTCCAGAGGTTTGAAAACACAAGGCTGAGAGAGAGCCGCTAATAATCAATGACATTAATTAATAGATGAATGGCAGAGAGGCACGAGTATTGCCCCATAAATGAAAAGCAAATCCCAGCCAAGGGAAAACGGCAAAACTGTAGCAATTTCTACTCTGTTACCCTTGAGATTTGGCTCCAGATTCAAAGGATAGGCAGGCGGAGAGGGAGGTTGGGAGGAGGCGGGCGGGAGGGGGAGTTGGCTCATATTCTGCTGTGACCCAATTCCATACAAAGCATCCTGTAACAAAACACGTCTCTATCTACAAAGTACAAGTAATCTTTGTTTTCAGTACAATACTTATCTGCATTTAGACCGACGATGGCAGCGCTTGGCTTATTTTCATGGATCCAGTTATCCTTTTTTATCCCTGTGAGCGTGTGTAAGTGTGTGCGTGTATGCTTCTCCGTGTCTCCTCCTCTCCATCCTCCTTACGGTCTGCCGTGCCTGCGCCAACAGAGCAGTGCTTGTATTAGCCGTCTAATTATTAGCCGTTGGCAGAGGTGGAAATGCTGAAGGTCAGCAGTGCTTTGAGGCTCTCCTGATTGTTTGGCACCTTAGGGAAGGGGGAGCTTGGGATCCAGTCACTATGACATCTACCAGCATCCTGAGGAGCCCCTTAGGGGCAAACAGAGAAAGGGAAATATTTGGGGTCTAGGCTCACAGCCTGGAATTGGGAGACACCAAGACCTCAGCAGTCTTAGCCTGACACCAGCCTTAGCCTAAGTCATGAATTAGCTTCACTGGTTATGCCAAAGACTCACCAGCTCTCAACTATATCACCAACTCCAATCACAGCTTCATAGTTGATAGAAAAGGGTAGATTTACCACACTTTTACTAATGTGGGGATGTGCCTGATGCTTCAAGGCAGAAGTAGTCCCACTTCCATTTTTTTTTCTCTCCATATGAATTAGCAAAGTCCAACTGGCAGAGAACACATCTTGAAACATGAATTAAAAACAGCTCAATCCACTCAGGCTATCAAAGAGGAGGCTCAAGAAAGGCCAGGTCACACGTGACAAAAACCTAGAGGGAGAAGATACCCTGTAATCCTGCAAGTCCCTGGGCTATCAGCCCTCATGGACATAGCAAGGATGAGCCATTTCTCCCCAGAAGACTAAGGACCGATAATTTTTCTGATCTTGTATTTCCACAAAGTGAGGCTGGCTAAATGTAAAGCCCCTTCAGAGTTTTAAAAACCCTATAAATCATGGAGAGAATACGCATAACACAGGCAAACCTGAGGCTTTCAGGACTTGCAGAGCAGGGACCCAAGTCAGTGGGATGTGAGGTCTTGTGGAAAAGACACAGCATATTGGGGCATCAGCTCATCTCATCTGAGGACCTCAGAAGTAGCCACATGGCCAGGTCCGATATTTCATCTTCCCTCTCTTCTTTAAATCTTGACCTATTTCATGTTTTTAAACTTTATCTTCCACTTACTTGCTTTTTGTTTGCTATTTCTATGTTCAGCTGCTACTGAATCCCAGTTTTGTTTCTTGCATTTAATCCTTTCTTTTCATCTGAATGCAGCCCTAGAGAATATCTATATTTTAAATAAAAATAAGAATAAATACGAAATGTAATACATGTAATTCCATGGTAATCATGTGTCTAACAGACTGTTGACAAATTTGCTCAGTCGGAAGCAAATATACTCAACTCCCTCCATCCCTGCAGTCAATGGCCTCTGTTTATTTGGTAATCAGTGCAACCTCCTCCCTAGAGAGCTACCTGAATTGGTGCTGATAGGCAGATGACTCGGCTGTTCTAGCTTTTCCACAGAGTTATATATTTCCACCTGGTGATTCTTCACTCCTGGCAAGCCCTTGGATTGTCTGCCAGCTTTTGAGAAGGATCTCTAGGCTATTTTTATCCCACTGGGGAACTACTGTGGGAATAACAATGTTTTTTCAACCTCTGCTCATGTCTGGACAGACATAGAAGTGGTGGATGGAGTTAAGGTTGGACATAATTTTCAGTTTAAAGCTCTCCTCTGCAAAGGAATCTTTTTTACTGGAAATATACTGATATTTTTGATGTGTTTTGACAGTCCAGGTTAGGGTTTGTGGCCAGATTTTGGAGTCATGCAACAAAGTAATTTTTGAGACATCATCCTGGAAAAGTCCATGGAGCATATTCACTCCGAGTCTTTTTTTATTATTATTTTTCATGTACAAACCACATATACAACCTTTGGATTTTATCTGCTTCCAAACTCAGCTGGAGCATGGAGATCCTTGGAGCAAAAAACATTGGATGTAGGTAAGGGTTACAACTACATGTACGTGTCTTTATGATATTGGCCCATGTTGAAAGAGAGAGCCCCTTGTTTAGCAAGTTTTGAAGGATTTTTGGGTCATCTACTCCTGTCAGTGACATCCCTGAGCCGCAGATACATGTCCAAGAGCCTGACTCTTGCAGTGGCTTCAGAGATGACATGCTGAATTTTGCTGGAGCTTTTTTGGGCACTTTTACTCTGCTGCCAACATCTCCAGTATCTGACTGATCTTTCTAATATCAGAAATGAATATGCAGGCTCTCTTGTAGCTTCAGAAAAAACATGATGGAAATGTTTGTGTTCATTAAATAAAAGAAGAGAAAAGGCATTCAAGGTCTTTAAAGAATGATTAGTGGTTGATAAAAATACTTTTATGTTATATGCTTTTTGTCAGAAGATTGCAGTAACCAAAACTTAGGTGGAAAAGTCCAGTTTAGAAAAATATTTCATTCTTTTTTAAAAAAATGTATGTGCCCCCACCCAAGCCATTTCAGATTTCTTTCTTTTTTAAGTAAACTTTATTTAGCTCATACCACAGTCCAATAACAGGGTTAAAATGTTATCTTGAAATAATTCTCAGCCTGGTAAAACTGTCTCCTGCCTGGTCGATTTTTTTTTTTTTTTTTTTTTTTTGCTTCATAGGTCCTTTGACCATTGAAAGAGGTGACCAAAGGAAAATGAGTTGCTTTGTTCCTCAGGCACAGAGTGCTGTGGGAGAACAGTGCCCATAGCTCCAGACTACCCTTTTTCAACCTTAATGAACATTACAGTTGTTTATACAATTCCTTTTTGATAAAATAAAAGCTCCAAAAATTCTACTTTTTATCATGTGCAAAATCGGCATTTTCCAGTTTACAATATGGTCTGCAAAAAGAAGGAACTCACCAAAAAACAGGAACAAGATATAAAAGAGTTAAACAGAAGAAATTGCCATGTAAACTGTCAAAGAGGGTGCATTTTTTTTTCTTTTTATTTCCATCTTTGTGTATTTTGACTTGTTTTGACAAACCCAACTGGCAACACATTCCAGTCACTGTAATGGAGAGAGGATCCTGAGCCAAGGAGAGCCTGGAGAGAAAGGGGAGCAAAGGGAAGACCAGAGGAGTCCTCTGCAAATATAACATGAAGTCCTGACACTCCCATTCTCAGCATGGGACAGGAAGGAAAGTGGCTGTAGGTCTCAAAAACATCGTTTTGGAGAAGTTGAAAGAACTATGGCTGGTTCATAAGGAAAGGAAATGAGCGGGATAGGGAAAAGAGGTCACTCCTCCTGCTCATTTCCTCTCCCAATAGTCTTCTACTTGCTAAGAGGCTACTGAAAAGAGAAAGACCGTAAATTGTTCTTTGTGTCTGCTGGAGAAAGGGAGAGGAGTAGCACCTCTAAAATGCAGCATGGAAAAATTGTTAGATGTTCAGGAAAAAAAAAAGTGTTCTGTGACTATGGAGAGAGAAGCTCTGGAATAAATTGCCTGGGGAGGCTGTGGAGTCTCAATTATTGGAAACTTTGGAGAGAGGTTATATGAGCATCCATCAGGGATGCTCTAGACCTCATCAATCCTGTCCTGGGCAGTGGGACTGGATTAGATGGCATCTTGTGTTCCTCGAGTTCTCATCCCTGCCCTCTGGCATCTTTTTGAAGCATTTTATTTGACCCCAGAGAGTAGCCCAGCCTGGCAGAGCAGCGGCAGGGCATGAACAGGTGGCCAGAAATGTCTTCTTAGAGTCTCTGACAGAGGGCGAAATTCGGAGTCTACTCATGCAGAGTGGAAAGCCGCTAGACACATAGTTCTGGGAAGTGTCAGCACCAAATCAGTGTGCCTCCAAGCCCTGTGACCTCAGCTTTGCATCATGTTTTGTCACTAGTAACCTCAGCAGCCTCCAGAGAGGCACCTGATTCTGGCACTGAACCTCTGAATGTGGCAGAATCCACCTTCCCACTCATCTCTGCAGGACCATCCCTCCTCTGAGTGGCCAGGGAGTATCACCCACATTTCTTCATGGCTTGAAAAAACTAAGTTGATGAAATTCACAGCCATTGCCCATATCACAGAGCATCCGCTTGCAGGAAGAGGTGGAGGAGGAGAGGAAATAATGAACCAGACCTGCAGACAGCTGACATAGGATGAGCTCCCTTGGCTGCCTTCAGAGAGTCCTTGGTCCTTGTGTGAGCTGCCTCTTGACAAGTGAGTCTGGAGAAGACACTATAGCCTCCCGAGTGCCATTGCACGGAGGATTGGGAATTTCCAGACCATGATGGAGCTTTCTTCCATCCGTAGACTTTGTCCTCCAAAAAAGGAACTAGTCTCAGCAGTCCTCCACTCTGAAAATGTGCTGGATGTCACCTCTGGCTTTGTCTTCCTTTAGAAAGTGGCTCAGACCAAAGGAACAGAAGGGCTGGGACAGTCATTCCTCAAAAGGCAGGAGATATCCAGGTCTGGTGGCCAGCCATATGAGCTGGTAGAAAAGCCCCATTTTGAGGCACCCCAACAGGCACCTAAAAATACTGAAAAGAGCCAAAAAGCACTGTCAATAGCAAACTGCTGCATGGAGAAGTTGCGTGTGTCTTCTCCCCACCAGATCTGGGTTAACCTCTCGGGATCCTCACAGAGCGCTGGGATTCTGGGAATAAAGAGATCGGCCACTTTTCCAAGGGGACCCAGAAAGAAAGAGAGGGAGGAAGGGGAAGGAGGGGCGGGAGAGAGAAAAGGAGAGAGAGAGAAAAGGAGAGAGAGAGTGTGGGGAGGAGGGGAAATGAAAGGATATTATTTTTTTTGTATCTGTCATTTCCCTGCTATCTCCCATATGACTTCTTAATCCATCAGAATGCTGGGAAGATAATGTTTTGGGCGAAATAACATGAGAGAGAGGATAGACTCCCAAGGACCAATATCTTTATTGCTCGGAGGATAAACGGATTATGTCAGCCATTTTCTGTTGCTGACAGCTTTTCTTATTAACCGATTTTATTTTTTAATCTTCCAGGGAAGAAATATGGTTTTATGTCACAATAAAACGCCGGTCACATCTAATTCTGCCCTCAAACAAACAGATTTCTGAAAGCCTTGCAGAGAAATTTGAAATAACTTTAAAGAGGGGGTTTTTGGATAAAGTCTTTATCCAGAGGCTTGTTCAACCGCAGTGTAAAAGGTTTAGAGAGAAGTGAGAGAGGGAGCGCATGAGAGAGAGCGAGGGAGAGGGAGAGAAAAGTCCCTTGCAGTTGTTTTTTCCCCCAGTTGATCCCTATTAAAAGCAACTCTCCATTGTGGTGCACTCAAGGAAATACAGCTCAGACGCAAGAGTCACATGAATGTTAACCAATATGGCTATTTGTGTGGCTTACGCGCCGCGCCGAGCTTAGCGATGTTGCGCGTGACACGCGGAGAAAGAAGGCAGCGATCATTAGAATCCCAGCAACCTGCTTAGCTGCCCGCTTTTGCACTCCCCCTTTTGATCTGACACTTTTTTCCCCCCTCAGTTTTGCTGGGATTACCGCTGAAGATGCTAATAAAGTAGCACGCACGTTGTAGGCATTGCGATAAGAAAGTCTGCTCTGACGAAACTTTGGGGTTTAAAGCGAGGCAGGCTTGGACTTGTTGCTAGATTCCTAGTGCTGACCTAAAAATTAGGGCGGTTTTGTTTATTTTCTCCTTTTCGCCTCCCTTTTTTTTCCCCTTCTGAAAATACTTGGATGATGGATACTGCATATTTCATGCACGTCTCATGTGGGGATTTAGAGGAGGCTCCATTAAGCTGATCATCTCCCAATCTCTCATGGACATTTCTCTTCACTGACTCAAGGAGGGGGGAAGCCAAGGCTCATACCCAAATTTACTGCTATTCCTTCGAGAGACGCTGATATTCCGCCTTTCCTTCTTTCGGAAATGCACATTCGCCCATCGGAAGTACTGTGCCTCCAAGTAGAGGTCATGGACATTTTCATGTATACTGCAGAAGTATCATTAGCTGTGCTCCTTTTTTTTTGGTGTGCTGCTGTCCCTAAGGCTCCAGATGCCTTTCCAGTGAGTGGTTCATGAGGAATCAAAATTCAAGACTGTTTCTGGGTGCTGTGCTGTTATCAATTTTGATTTTTTTTTGGCAAGCAGAGGCCTACAAGCTCTAAGTTCTGGTTGTGTTGACTCTGTACTAATAACACTGTGGGAAAGTTTCCCCTGTCCTAAAGTGCTGGGAGCACAAAATATGTTGAAATTAACAGCTTTCCTTTTACTAGTGACATGCCAAAGCACTGAAAAATAAGTGCCCTCCTGCTTCAGCTGAGGGGGACATTAGTGCCACAAAGGGCTCAGCCATCTCAGGTGCCTTCTGTGGATGCCACATTCCCTGGTGCACCAAGGGGGCTTCTCCTGCTCTCCTGGGATGTGGTCTGGGTTACTGCTGCTTAATCTGTCCTTAAAAAAAGATCTTTACCATCATTCTTAACATCCGCAGTGAGTTCCAAGACAAGAGGAAGACTCACCAGAGTCCTTTGCTTCCACAAATTAAGTTAAAACCTGGCACTGAAGTAACTGAAATTGACATGCCAAAGCACTGAAAAATAAGTGCTCTCCTGCTTCAGTTGAGGGGGACATTGGTGCCACAAAGGGCTCAACCATCTCAGGTGCCTTCTGCAGATGCCACATTCCCTGGTGCACAAAGGGGGCTTCTCCTGCTCTCCTGGGATGTGGTCTGGGTTACTGCTGTTTAATCTGTCCTTAAAAAAAGATCTTTGCCATCATTCTTAACATCCACAGTGAGTTCCAAGGCAAGAGGAAGAGGAAGACTCATCAGAGTCTTTTGCTTTCACAAATTAAGTTAAAACCTGACGCTGAAGTAATTGAAGAGCTCATTTCAAGTATGAATAATGGAGCTGTGGGCAACCTGGCTCGTAATAGCTCCCAGCTGGATGTTGACTCAGGAAGAGACTGGTCCAATATCCAGTCCATATCTCCACCTCAGCATATCCTACTATGTCCATGCAGCTCGGTCTGCAGTGCAATGTCCTTCACGGCATGGAGATAAGATAATCTGAGTTTTCTACGTCAGAAAATCAAATCAGCACTCATCTGGCCTCGTCAGCTTGGCAGTGAATCTTCCTGGAGGGACGGTAGAGATGTAGACAGACATAGGGCAAGCAAGGATGGTTATGTATTTGGTCTCTTAAAATTAAAGCATAAATTAAAGCATAAAAATAAAGCATACAAAGCATAAAGATCTCTTAAAATTAAAGGGTTAAAGCATGGGAGGCTTTGCATCAACGAACCAATCAAATACTTTGCCTGGAAACTGTTATCTTAAAGTTATCGTTGCTTTAATTTAAAGACAATTGCCTTTAAAACTCTAAATTTTCTTTGAACTGATCCTCATAACTCACTGTTAAGGCCAAATCTCAGCTTCAAACGGACATCTATTACATAGAGATAGGATGATATCTTTAATACTCCAAATGCATCAAATGATACCTGAAGCACTGCATCCAGAAACAAGGCTATGGCCATTTTGATGAATTACAAGAAAGTAAATCTTTCTTGGCATTTTCTCTTCCTACAGGTAGATAGATGAGCTGACCAAAACCTGTGAAACTGAAACTTCTCCTTAACTAGTGTTGAATACTCATCTTCCATGGCATTTTCATGGGGAAGATGAGGAACCTGGGCTGGAAGAGGGGCTGGCAAAGACCAAAGGCCAAACCTGCTCCAAGGAGGTTCAGGCAAGCGTCAAGGCACAGGGAATATTTTTCTCATCCATATCAGGATGAAATTTTCATTAATGTCTGGATGAAACAGTTTGAAGGCTTGAAATTTGTGTCACTGTTTCACAGGTGATGTGGAAGTGTCATCCCACTACATGTAGTAAGGTATGTGTACCCAATCCATACCAGATACAAGTAGCTTATATCACTCTGGGCTACATCTGAGTAAACAATTCATAACAAATCACTTATTCAGCATGTTTAAAATCTTATCATAGCCCCTCCTCTCAATTAAGGTACTTGAGTTTACAATTTCTTCTCATCCTACCACTGAGCTGGCAAAAGTCTTTAAATGAGTCATCTTCACAGGCATGCACAGTTCATCCATTTTAAATACACAAATATATTTGTCTTAAAGTGTCATGAGTGGCTGTATTCATAAGAAGACCATCTCATTTTTCTGTTGCTCATGCATTTTGAAACAGTTTAATATTTATTACGTCAAAATCCTCCTCCTCCAGTTAATGAAGATTGTGAAGCCCATTACAGTTTACATCATTAC
>NW_010576823.1:0-15935 GCF_000705375.1 Tinamus guttatus | reverse complement strand
TGGAAAGAAATATTATTTTTAATCTTCTAAGAGGTTTTTACAAACAACAGGGAGGGGAAAAATTGAAAGCCATGAAAAAAGACTTGCCAATGTCCTTTTAACCTTTATTTATTATCACTCAGTCCACATCAGCCCCTGACTGCAAGATAATTTGGAATTTCATTTTAATTTCAATGTATCACATAATTCAACACAGCTTTCCATGATTTTTTTTATTATTATTATTTTTTTGTACTGGAAACTTTAAAAATCTCTCTATAGGAAATGCATCTAAAAAAAACACCCATAACCCTTCTGCAGCAGTTACTTAATTTATAACATGAAAAGGGTTTGTGCTAAAATATGATAAAAATAAAATCAACAAACTTCAAAAAAGGAATATTCCTTAATAACATGCTTTAGCTTGAAGGGTGGCTGCTCCTCTGCTTTTCTTCAGCTTTGTCTGCTTCTTGCATTAGAGTGCAAGCTATTTTGAGATTGCCTTTTTGGAAGCCTTGTACAGCATGTTGTTTAGATTTGCTTAATGGCCTGAGTCTGGCTGTATTAATGGTGAGTTCAGAAGGAATCTGGGGCAGGCTGGTGAATGAAGGGCTCATGTCGCTGGCAGAGAAAAGCAGAGAGGACTTGGTTCCTCCTGGGCACCCAGGACCTCAGCCCCATGGGGACATGCACAGGAGATGCCCCGTTTGGTGCGGGTCCTTGGCTCCGTAGCTGACCCTTCCCACCACCACCAGGTTTATCAGTTGCTAGGCCACGTGTTGCAACTCTAATTTCTCCCCAAGGGCTGAGGACCAGCAGCTGGGGGAGAATCTTGTTTGGTGGACCAAGACCTCTTTTCATTACTTCCTCCATTCTTACAGAATTGTGAAGCATTCTTTAAATTACCGACCATAATCGGCCTCTGCCAAAGCTAAGAGGGGACTTCTGGTGGTGACATTTAAAATAGCATCTATGCAGGAGCCTGCTCCCTAACTCAGCTGGGATGAAAGCTGCAAGCAAACTGCAGGTCTCCTAGATGCTTTTCCCATTGCTCATGAGGCATGTCTGCCTCAGCTCCTGTTCCAAGATGAGTTAGGAGTGGGTTGAGTTCTTCCCAAGCGAGCATCTTTATCTCAAGCTACTCCTCAAAAATATTAAAAAGGAACTTCAGAAGAGGTGAAAGAGAAGGAACTTCTTAATACAAATGGTCCACTTAACAAATGCCTCTGTCTTGGGTTTATTTGTTGTTTTGGAGCTCCCCTGATGGCATCATTTTTCTTGCAAATTGTGACTAATTTGTAAAGAAGTTTCTCTGGCTCTTTCTTTTTTTACTATGTTTTGATTTAAAAAAGAAAAAAGAAAATCCAGAACATTAATTTACTTAATAGGACCTGACACAGATGGTGCATTTTGCCTAGGATCTTGGCACTGCCTATGGGCAGAAGGAATCTCATATATTCATGTCAGCTTCCCTCCACAGCCATGTTTATCAGGCGGCTCCTTAAGTGACAGTCACAAAAGGTTTGTTTGTACTCCAAATTACCCACTATTACAGAGCACCAAAAGGCCCCTATCTTCCATCAGTGAGATGATTGTGGAGCCTGCGATGAAGATGCCATAGACCTGCCAACAAAAAGATGGACAATAAATTGTCATCTAAGGAAAACGAAACTTTGGTCCTCAAAGTCATTCCTGAAAGAGCTCTCTGGAGTGGTGTTATTTCTCATGGATAAGTGTTCTAGCTATGGCAGAAAATAATGATTAGAAATGTTCAAAGTGTGTGGATGCCTTGGGACAGGGGCCGTTCTGCACTGCTGTGATTGCTTGCCTGCATGTGGCCAGAAGATGACACCAAGGGCGTCCTGCAATGCAGGTACAAGTGACATTAGTTGTGACAAGCCAGCTGGGTAGGCAAAGGCCAGTCTTTGGCTAGGACTTCTTTACAACATGCATCGAGTAAAACCAGATGGGATGCAGGAACTAGGCGCCAAAGATATGTATTCTGTTATCTGCTTAAAATCCAGCCAAAACTGACTCCTGTTCCTCTGCATTTCAGATATGAGCATCATGCTGCTTGCTCATTTCTCCATGCTTTGGCCTTGGCTTTGCAAGGACCTGGGGGAGATCTGCAGGTGTCTGGCTGGGAGCCAGTGCTGACCACGCTCCGAGTGCTAAGGAGGACATGTGAAGCCAACCACTGCATGGTTAGTCAGAAGCAGGAGCTGGCTGACAATTCCCTTCTGTGGCCAGGGAAAGGAGGAGGGAAGGAGACCTTTTGTCCCAGGGCTGCTTCCAAGCAACATCTCACTACCCCCAGGGTTATCCAATCTCAGGATGGATTCAGATGTTCGAATGTTGTACAAAATTACTGCCTCTGGTAGGGAACTTCCGCGTTAGTGCATGGATGGGATGGAAAAGAGAGCTTGAAGCAGTGAAGAAGGGGCACAGTGAAACCAGGTGGAAGGTCATTGCCAAGAGCATGTTGGAAAAGCTCTGTCTGAAGGTGAGTTGAGGAACACAGATTGATACCTCACCTTTACAGGTAAATAATACAATATTGGCAAATAATGACCATCCTGAGATAAACCTTACTGCTTTGTATATCTCTGTACTGCATCTTTCCCTGGGACATACAGCCAAAAATCCAGCCACAGGCACATCTGAACAGGCACCATCAAAAGGAGAATGTTCCAGTCCCTTTTCCCAGGTGTGGCTTTTGCCTATGACTTGGCCTGGCTCAAAGGATATACAGGATTCAATCTGGGGACAGCAACATCTTGAAAGTTAGTAGTGTTATACAGAAATAAAGGTGACTCCTGCTCCATTGGAGAGGCAGCCTTGTGCCTATGGAGGCTATGCCAGGGGATTTTGAAGAGGCAGCACCCCCAGTTATAGAAATGTTGTGAGCCAAATACCTCCCTTTTGGGCAACCCATCCAAATAGTCCATGAACTGTTTGGCTCCAGACAAAAAGATTTACCTTCTGAACATGAGCAACACATACCCGATCATTTAGGACGATACACGTATAACGTGGTCACGGATATAACACATTTGCATAAGGCATGTGGACATACAGAGTCCTGTCTGAAAGGATGTGGAAATACATAGAAGAAGAATAGTCAGGAATGTGCTTCTTCCTGGAGAAGTGGGCAATGAATTAGCACATGAAGGAGCTGGAGAGTGAAGAGAGGGTGGAGAAAGTAAAGGTTATTCCAAACTCTGGGGAAACAGCCTGAAGGAACCCCATTTCTTAGTCCCATCATCTGTGTGTCTCTTAGATGGTCAATGTGCCTGGGAGGCAGCTAGAAAGGGAGCAGAACAGGCAATTCATCATGCTCTGTTTAGTAAAAAGTTCACTGCTGATATGAAATTCTGATCCTTACATTTTATTAAAAGAAGTATATCTCAAAGCAAAAGATTTCAGACCCTTAGGTAGGTCCTTGCTGTGCAAACTTCCAAGACTATTTTGAGGACCGTGAAAAGATCAAGATGAAATTGTCTGGTGCCTTCTACTTCCTTCTTCCATCTCTTTTCAAATACACTCAGATCCTTTTCTTCCTCCCATATGTCCCTCCTTGTGGCATAAACAGCAATTTACAGGGGAAATACTCTTTAAAATGATCACATCTTACTTTAAAGCAAATGTGTGCAGGTTGCTATGAGGTCAACTTTTCAGATGGTGGAAATGGGCTCGAGTGGACACTCGCCAGGTTCCCCTGAGATGGAGAACAGCCCTGGAGGGTCACCAGAAGCCAGAAAAGTGTCTCTAAGGTTAGAGGTGCTGGGAAAGCACTTTTTTACCCTGGATGCCTTTTTTTTCCTGAAGGTGTGTATCCATTCTAGTTAATCATAACGTATATAGGCTCTATTGTATATGATTGCATATGTATGTCATAAGGAGGGGGGGGTGGGCCACATGTTGTGGTAGATTTGATAGAACAGCTTTGTGTCAAATGAATAGGTAGGTTTATTATAGACTTCCCTTGCTCCAAGCTTCAGATGAGAGAAATCCTATAATCCCGCCCTGCTTTAATACTGGATTAATGTGGATTTGTTAATAAAATGCTGGTGAAATCGAGAATAATTTGTAATTAACTCAAACTTCTATTCCCCGCATCATTTTGAATATTTTTTAATAGAAATGAGGAATGGTTTGAGATGTGGCACGCACTCCAGCAGAGCACTTGCAAGTGGGAGTTTTGGCAAAATAATGAAACTTTTGCAGTATAATAATCTGAGTTCATGGCAAAAGAAACTCCATCAAGACAACAATGAAATACTAGTCACAACTTGGCAGGCTCAAAGAACAGATTAGAGTGGTCTGTTTAGAGATCCCTCTAAAATTAATGTCAACACTTTTGAGAAAAAAAGTGAACTATTAACCACCCCCAAAACAACCAGCACACAAAAACCTAAGTGTTGCAACAAGCAAATACAATATGAACAATAAAGAGAGTACTTAGCAGGTTTAGAATTACAGCATTAATACTGCTCAGTTCTACCTCCTCAGCAGCATTAAGAGATCACATATTGTGTATGTGGATTTCTGAGAAGATATTTTCCTCATCTAAAATCTTTACAGGCACATAGAAAGAGAGGATTTGTCCTTTGTCCTACCAGATCAGAAGGGTAGGCCATCGATCTCAAAATCGTGTTGCTAGCAGTGGTTAAAGAAATTAACTGAAAAGACTTGGTTGTACTGTTCAGTGGTAACTGTGCTCTGCCGTGAGAGATCGAAAAAGGCAAAATAACGGGACATGAGAAAGTGCAATGGCACAAGTGAAAAGGGAATATGCATGCCATCACCCAGCTTTGGTATTGCCACTTTAGCCCATGGCGATGGAGAACGATGGAAGGGTCCTGATGAGTGTGGTGCGTCCCAGCTCAGCAGTGAGATGTGCTGTGGCTGGGAGGAGAAAGAAAATACTACAGCTTGGAAGGTGAATATTGGGAAGTTTGGAGATAACCAGCCATCCCTCGGAGGGGCTGCACTAGAGGCATTGCAGGGACTAGGGTATGGCCAAGGTGGGATGGCTCACGCTGCATAAAAGAGCATCGAACCCCAAAGAAAGGCAACAAGCCCATGCAGCACCTCACACCGACACATTGTTCAGTTTTCTATGGCAAAACAGATTTCTGTGAATAAATCTCGCTTTGACAAGGAGTCAGACAAATCCAGCATGAGTGACGCATATCTGCAACGCTCCTAACAAGGGAGGATGCTTCAGAGAGAAACAGAGAAAATCCCCTGGCCGCATTAAAGCTTGACAAATTCAACCAGTGTCATGGGTCACAGTGTGCAGCATTAACCAATTGCTATCATTCATTTCAGTCTGGCCTTGGCCACTTCACCTGGAGCTCCTATCACTGCTTGCCCTTGGCAAGCACCCTTAAAACTTTCCAACGATTGACCCCCAGCGCATCCCTCCCCTTGGATCAGGCTCACTTACAGCTGGGGTCATCTGTCTAAAATCCTCCGAGTGCAGCGTCCATCCTTGGTCTTCCTCAGCTTTGGGCATAGCCAGCTGCTGACCGTGGATAACAAAAATAAAGATGTCTTTTTATGGCTACTTCTATCCTCTAGGCCAGGTTTTTTAAAGGACTCATAACCTATAACTGAGAGTTGATATTCAAAAGAGGATTTGTTTCAGCTCTGGCTGTGGCTCTCTATTTCATCCCTGTCTTTATATATATATATATATATTCAGTCTGGAGACATTATACATCCAGGCATGAATGTTTTAATGAGAACGTTGTGCAATATAAAGCTAAGGAACTCACGAAAGCCTGTTACATCCACTCAGTTTATGAATCTGCTTGGTTTATCAACCGAAGTCAACCAGCTGGCCTGTGATTATGTTTCCCTCCTCACTGAAGAGTTATATTTCTAACCTGCCACACCTACAGTTTCAGCAACCTTGCTCCTCATTTAGGAGAGAATTGCCTGGGCCCGCTTTGCTTTTTTCAAATTCTAGAGAAAAGTCTCTTTTTCACCTGTAAATCTGCTGTGATATTCCTTCATGGCATCCTCAACGGCTTGGACCTGGCACTGGTAGGTAACATCACAGAGTCTTGACAGATTGCATGCACTCTTGCTTGCCCTGATGTCCTCCTAGCTTTGACCTAGCCTCCTGCCCTGGCTGCCACTGACTCTTGGGAGCCAGGATGATAACACCTAACTATTAGGCGCTATAAACTTATACAGCTTCTTCCACTCTCCAAAAGCTTTCCATGTTTTCCTCCCACTAATTTACTTCTTCAAAACTTTTCCATTTGCGGAAACAAGCTGCCTTGAGGAATGCTGCCCTGGTGATCTAATAAGAAAGTTGTTAGGACTCTCTAGGAGGATTTCTACATGCAAAGTCTGTTTGAGTCTTTCTGGCTGTTTTCAGAGTCATCCGTACACAGCAAGCCTTCAGAGAAGCACCGTGGGTTCACTGTTATCCCAAGCTCAGACTCACCACCTCCATCAGGAGAGTTTGTCCTTGTGGCTCTCACCCAGGCAGAACATCTTCCAAACCCACTCACAAGACTGCACTTCGACTCCCACCAGCTCTTCTGAGTGTCCTGGACTTTTTAATCATGGACTGAGGCAGAACCTGTAGCAAACGAGAACCACTCTGCCAAGTGCTGTAGACCTCTCCTCTCCTTGAAGGAAACTGAGAACAAAACCACTTGGCATCCAGCTGATCTCTGCTTTTATTTCTGTTCTTGGAGACTCATTGTGCTTTGAGGTTAGATGAGGTATTTACCTCTCTCAAATCTCTCTGGAATCTTATTTTGGATTATTTTTTTACTTGTACCTTTGCTGTTTGTCTTCTTCATACCTTTGTCATTCATTGTAGGATTTCTTTTCTCTTTTCCTTCTGGCCCTCAGATGCCCAATCTTTGTCTAAGGCTGCTGTTTAAAAAGGCACAGAGTCTGGATAGCATCGTAAGAGTGTCATGAGTGCTCCCACATCAATAGAGGCGACTTTGTACTGAGAGATCTAATAACCTTTTATTAGACTAGCCAGTACAATTGAAAGAAATGGATGAGTGTTCTGGCACACAAGCCCTTTTGTATCTCTCCAAAATTCACATTCTCTTCAAAACACTTTGCTTGAAACAGTTATCAGAGCGCTTATACAAGATGCTCTTCAGGAAGGGAGACAGACCCTCTTTCTGTTGAGAGACAATTTCCAGGTCAAAAGCTTCTCTTCTGTCTTTGTCTTTGGCTGGAAACAAGGATTTGGTTGCCTTTCGATCCTTTAGAAATTGGATGGAGTGTGAAAGAGGAGACCTTCTGTAGGAAGTTGAAGTGCTTTGTACAGAGCTCTGCTTAAAAGACACATGAACATAGCAGTGCCAACTTTACTAAACTCACTATTTTTTTGTTTTTTGCAGAAAATGATGTCTCCAGCATATAAAAAGTTAAGGCAGACGCTAAGCTAAATCTAGGGAAAGGGGCTGATTATGCTCTTGCAATTCCTCTTCCACTTCAGGAACTCAGACAACTAGCTGTAATATCTTACTGGGAGCTCCAGGAAGGAAGGGTAGGAATGGTATCCCACCCCTTAGAGCTTCTCAGACCAGTACTGCCAGACCAAAGACTTCAAAACCCTGTCGGCAGGATGAAGAAAAATAACAGAGATGCACAGGTGATGAAAATATCATGTTCTTCACATGTTCATAAGGCAAAGAGTCCTCTTCTGAGTTAAACTTTCCCAAAGGAATCACAGGACAGGGGTTCCTAACCTCCTTGGTCTAAAGGTCCTTGAATCTAACACCAGAAACATGAACACATTACTTAAAATGACTCATTCTGAATTGCAAATAGCACACTCCATAGTCTGGATCCCTGGAGAGCATCCTCCACATTTGCAATGTTTGTTTTCCTGCTTGCATGTCTGAGTCCTGTGTGGATCTGACAGAAAAAAAAATAGTGCTGAGTTCACATAAGCTCTGCAAAGTAGGAAAAGCCAAATTATTTGATATATCTCTATCATGGCTTCTTGTATTCATGTCGTCTCTAAATTATATAACCATGATCTTTCTAATCTCTCTTTGCATGGACGTCTTTCCGTGCCCTTAATAATTTCCCCTGCCCTCCTCTAGACCTTTCTCATGTCTGCACTCTGAGGCAGGGAGACCAGAATAGAACATATTATTCTGGGTGAAGGTGTATCATGCAGCTCTGTAATTCCATTAAAATGTTTTCAGCATTATTCTCTCTTTTTCGGTGCAGCTAGCATTTTCTTGGCTTTCTGGATCATCACTGCCTTTTGAGAGTCCACTGAGCCCATGGAAAAGACAACCAGGATTTGCAGGAACAAATGGCATTTTTAGTCTTTTCTGTTTTCAGGTGAGATACACTGCTTGGGGCCCAACTTTCACAAATGCCTGGCATTGGGAATGTCAGGTCTTTTAACAACGATTACGTTGAACATTGTTGTGGGATGAGTGTAGGACAGACACTTCTTGGCAGTTCGCCTTTGCTCGCTCTGAAAAACCTGGTTCACTCTAAGGTTTTCAGAGAGATGGTCAAAGTTATAGGCACTGTTTCTATCAGCAGCAGTATTCCAACTGCTCAGGTCTTTCCTGTGGAAGACCACGAGCCAGTAATGTGCCCTTATGGGAGGCATGACCTGTGCCTGAAGGTCTAGGGAGGTGATCTTTCCCCTCAGCCCTGATGAGACCACCACTGTAGAGCTGGATCAAGTGCTAGGCTCATCTGGAAAAAGAGACATGGGACTGCTGGAGTAGGTCTAGCAAAGGGCTACTAAGATGTTGAAAGAACTGGAGAATCTCTCCTGAGAAAAGGCTGAGAGAGGTGGGACTGTTGGACCTGTAGAAGAGAAGACTGATGGAGAGAATCTTATCAATGCACTTAAATATCTGAAGGGGTGTGATTGATAGGACTGGAAGCAAGAGGCATAAACTGAATCACAGACATTCCATACAAATATAAGAAAAACTTGTTTAGGAGTAACTGAGTACTGGAACAGGTTGTTGACAGAGGTTGTGGAGTCTCCGTCTTTGGAGATATTTAAAAGCTGTCTGGACACAATGTTGGCTAACGTGCTCTAGGTAACACTGCTTGAGCAGGGGGCTGGACTAGATGATCTCCAAAAGTCCCTTTGAACCTCAATTATTCTGTGATTCTGTGATCGACCTATATGATCTCTAAAGGTCCCTTGCAACCCCAACTTTTCTGGGGTTTTGTGCAACAGGAGGACTTCTTAGAACCTTAGATCACATCGTCAGCAAGAATAATTAATGTTATCTCTACTGATCATCTTGTTAATTGTGACGAAGCTTCCCATGGGTAACAAGACTAAATGAGCGATATATATAAAAGAGTTACTGCAAAGCCATTATACATTATTGTCTCTTGGTTGATTTGATGAGGATGTGATGAACAGGTAGTAATTACATTAAAAACCACTGTATTCTCAGAAAAAAAAAAGCCTCATCTAATTAAAGTCAACATGAATGGAGTCATTTCCATTTTACAGCAGTCTAAGCAAAATATCAGTTATTGAAGGCAAAGAATGCTGAGCAGCTCTTTGATATGAAGTCTCCACAAAGGTTTTGACCCAGACCCAAAGCTCTGAATCAAAAAGCAGGTAACATTGCCTTCCGCAGTTACATTTTCAGCGAGCCCTGTGTCTTTTCACACCACCATGCAGTCACATGCATCTGCATCTCCATGCATGCAGCAGCAAGCACAAGCACACTGGCAGGCATTGCAAAAACCAATTCTTTCTTAGCATCAGGAAAGTTCCTCTTTCCACTTAAATAGCTTTTTTTTTGATTCATTTTTACTTTATTTTATTTTTTTTATTTATTTCTCTTCTGTATCCTTTTCAATCTGGAAAGTGACTTGGCCTCTCTTCCCCCCATCTATTTTCCTCCTGCCACTATTCAGTTTAGGCATGAAACACAGAACTAGATTGAAAGCATTCAATGGCCATTCAATCGGAGAAGAAAAGAGCCCCTCAGAGCTTTATTAGATATGAAGATCCACAATAAAAATCAATTTCTGCCTCTTTATGCAGTTTAAATGACAAAGCACCCACCCATTCTGCAGCCATTGTGCCTGGGAAATGTAATTCAGCGCTGGAGCCGGGACCAGAGCACCACGGACTCCCTGACCTGCGCTGGCAGATTCCAATATGATACAGACCTTCGCAGATAATGACAGCCACTTCATCTCGCCGCCGGGAAAAAAAAAAAGTTATCTGATATCTTTGAGGGTTAAAAGGCTGTACGGGCAGCATTTTTAATAGCCCTCTAAATCAGCATCTCAAAAATACCTCTGCTTTCTTCCCCCACATCTTCCACCCCTTTTCGTCCCCATTGGTGCACTTGAGGAAGAGTCCTCCCTGGATGCTTAGTTGAATGCAGATGGATTAAAGCATGAACTTGATGACTGCAAACATCCCATCGATCGGCACAACACACGGGAATTTGCTCGGGGAGTGCCTGCAAGCTCCCGGGATGCATGAGGTGCTCAGAAGCAGGCTTGAGGCAAGCTCGCAGGCTCCGCTTTGGAAATGCAAGAGCCTCATGCATCCGTGCCAAGCAGATCCAAATGGGATGCTCTTAGTACCGCGAGCATCACCCTGCAGTGTGAGCTGTGCAATCCCATTTCACCTCGGTGCTCTGCATCATTGCTGCACCTCTTGAGACTCCCATCTCTTCCAAACACGCCTTCCCTCTAAATCATAAATGCGTCTTGCTCTTTTCCCCATGTAAAAGGCCAATCTTTGCCTGAATTCCTCCTGAATCGGGTGTAAAAGCTATGAGTTATTCAGGAAAGCTGGACGTGGCATATAAGCACTTTTTTTTTTCTTTTAGTTTATTGTTTTTCTTTTATTCTTACATATAGGGGCCAGAAAAGCTGTCACACTGAGCTTCACTGCTGTGTATATTTTAGTTTCTATCAGAACAGGACAAATCCACTTATTTTATTAGCAACTACGCTAACACCTATGGGCTTCAAAAAACATGCTATTTTTTGTCAATGATCACATTAGGAGGAGAAAACACAGCAAGGGAAATGAAGTTAATGACAGATCTGAGACCCACTTTCATATCATGTCCCACTTTCACACTTGGAGGAGGAAATATGTTTGCTTTGTGTTTCTAAAATCACTTTTTCTCTCATTTAAAAAAAAAATCCCCTTGTAAATAATGACAGCAAACGATGTTGCAATGGCAATGTGGTGCTTTGATGTATCTCAAATGAGTCTAAACACTCCAGTGATTCATTCTGAGACTGTGCGGGGCTCGTTCTTGCTTGAAACGTGGGGACTTGTAGATGCCGACATGGAATTTCTGGCCCCCGCAGAACTCCTGTTCCAGTTTTTGATCATACACTTCCTTCAGCATCTCTGTCCAAAATCCCTCCCTTTGTGGTATAGGGTGTTTTGAATGAGTTGTAATTCTCGCTATTCCCTCAGCCTCGTGTGGCTTTATCTTAATGAAGATGCGCTGTATGCATTTTTCAAAGCTTTTGGACAACCTTGTAACAAAATTTGAAGTAGAAGGGATGCGTTCAGGGGAATCTCAGTTTCTAAAACTGTTATTTTTTGTTTTTTGAATGTTTTGTGCTGATTATAAAATAATCTCATCCTCTGTGACTTTCTCTTCCTCCTGTAGATCTCTGGTACCACATCTGTGTTTTTTTCCCTGGGAAATGCTGCCCATCCCAGCTGTGCTTGGAAAACCTTCCTAAAGACGGAATCGCTTGGCAGAAAGCACCAACAAGTCAGGGAACTGCAGGTGGCTGACAGGGAGGTGGGATTTAAGGCTGATTCTGGAACTTATACCCCTATAAAATCCCAGAAGACATGCCAGAAGTTACATAGGAATAATGCAAGAGCGGGTATTATAGAATCATAGAATCATTATAGTCGGAAAAGACCTTCAAGATCATCGAGTCCAACCATAAACCCTTCAACACCATGACTACTAAACCACGTCCCTACATGTCTCGTCTACACATTTCTTGAACACTGCCAGGGTAATCATTAGTTGCTTTATCCAGGTGTAGGGAGATGGGGAAAAACTTTGCGCGTAAGGTTTATGGTGTAAATAAAACTCATTGGGAAAACCTGTCACACACACACACTCTCGAGAACTGATGGAGTTGAGTTCCTGCAAAGTATCTGGCATCTAAGAGCTGCCTGGAGAACGGTCTCTGACCCTGGGTGGTGGGAACCATACAACAGCAGGAACACCAACCAGATGAAGTGAGATCCAGCTTTGTTGCACTAGAAGGAGAACACTGCTGATGCTCATGAGACTTCTTTCCTCATGAAGAGCAATAAAAATGCGTAGACATCTCACAGAAAACTTGTGCCACAAGATGTGATGGTCCAGCAATATCCTGGCCATCACATTGTACATTCCACTGGTGAGTACTTTTTGGAAAACAAGTGTCAGGCATCCGAATCACCCATTGCAAAAGAAAGATTCACCAGGATCTGTGTTTTGGGAGGACTGGGATAGCGAGCAGGAGCAGAGGAACTTGTCACATGGATGGGGCAGAAAGAGCTTGTCTTCGTTACTCTATCAAAAGAAAGGCTGGAGGGATCTGCAGTGAATATATCAGGGGATGAAGTAGAAGGGAGAAAAAAGAACTGCTCCAGTGAGAGGGCAGCAATGGCTACAACAGAGTGAGATAAAATAACCAGGAATAAATTCTGACAGGAAATCTGCGACCATAAGAAGACTGGAGCAGTCTCCCCAAAAGGCTGTGAGCTGGTGGGAGGCAACTAAATAAATAAATATTTAATATATTTATATTTTTATATTAAAATGAAACTAGATTAAATTATGAAATGAATCAAATGAAGAGACACTCCTATTTAGTGGACACGAATGCTTCCTTCCAGTTCCATGCTTCTGTGGCCCTAAAAGACTACACAAGGCAAAATGTGGCTCAATTGTCTGCATATTTATATATATATATACACTATATATATATATACTGTCTATATATGCATACTATATATATACTGTCTATATAACTATATATAACTGTATATAACTGTATATAGTGTGTATATATACACATAATATATATATATAAATAAATATATATACACACATACACACACACACACTGTTTGTACAGATGGATTATCATCAATATAATCAAGGTCAAAGCCATCACACACTCCCAGCCCTGGAATGTTACAGTGACAGGAAGCTGGCGCTGTAATTTAAGAGGTTCCCATTTTTAGTAGACTTTTCTCATGTTTGTCATCTGTCACCTGCTCAAAACTGTTAGCAACCTAGGGCAAACATCAGGATTACCAAAAAAAACCACAAAAAAACAGTGAGACAAAACCAAACATCTGGGTAAACGGTGTGCTCAAGACAATAGCGAGAAGCACGTTCAGCTGATTTTGGCAGGAGCAGCAATGGGGTGCTGCAACATGGGAGGTTTTTTCTCTAGTTGCAGCTTGCTCACAAAAGCCAGGGGAGAGGGATACACCCAGATTGCAGGGCAATGTGTGCAGTGGTGAGGAGTTGCGAGCAGTTTGTCTGCTCCCCTTCATGGACTGAACGGACCTGTGATGCAGAGCAGCACTGAGAGCAGTGATATACGAGGCTGGGTGCCAAAGGGATGTGCGGAGCAACAAGAGGGTTTGCCTTGCAGCAACACACCTACGTATGCTAGGAGAAAACAGCAAAAATATACTCATCGGGTTCATAAAAGAAGAATGCATGTGGAAAACTTCCTGAGTTTGGGGAATGTTTGGGTTGTGAGGAAAAGGGCAACCTCTGAGTAAATGGTGTGTCTTGGAGCAATGGTGAGAGCAGATCCGGCTGCTTTAGATAGAAGCAAAGATCTGGTGCAGCAATGTCAGAAAATTAATTAATTAGATCACCAAAGGCTAATAAGATGCTATGTAAAGCTATAAAGGCTTCAGTGAAGCTGAGTGTGAGTGGCATTGTCCATAACAGCATTTAAATGTCTATTTTCCCCTTGGTCACTGGCTGACCCTGTACTTAGACATCTGACTGATAGATGACCACCGGGCAGCACGTGTCCTGTCTTACACCGTGACCCTCCATGGGCATGTTCCTACCCTATGGCAGGAGAAGTTTGGCTCAACTTTCCCCAGCTTTCCCTGTGTCCTGAAGCACCTCAAATTCAGCTGAGTTTGCCAAGGAGTGAGAGAGCAAGAGCAGGAAGGGTGCAGCATGCGGGAACTTGTTCCACCTCAATAACATGTCTGAGGCCTGGGAGAAGAGGCAGCTCTGGTGCTCATAACAGAGGGCGCAGGACAAATCACTGCTGTTCCTGCGGCTGAAACGAAAGGACCACAATCCCTAACACTATAACTAATTAGCACAGGCTGAGGATGGAAATTCAAAAGTCGTATCGGATCCAGCTCTTCTGTTATTGGGCCCATTTACAAGCTCGGCCATCAGGGGAAAAAGGGCAGTGAAACTGCAAAAAGAGAAGTTCTGGTGCAGAAACTGACCCCTTTCTAAGTCTAAGTCTGAGAACTTGATTAGGGTTGTCCGCTGTGGCACTGGTTTGGCGCAGAGATACAACCAGGGTTGTGCAGGAGGCAGTCTGGCCTGGTTCAGCAAAATCCACCATGTAGAAACACCCACAGCAAATCCTGCTCCCTGCTCTTGCTGCCTCATGTCCTAGGAGCTGTCTTGTCTCTGCCTGGCTCCTTCTCCTTCTCCCAGCCCCTCCAGGCTTGAACCCAGAGATCCTGTAAATCATATGACAGACTTAATCCATGCTGGCTACATGCCCCGGCCCCAACCCAAATATTCACCTGGCAGAGTACCCCAGTAGGCAACGGTGATTCAGCCTTACATAAAACAGGAAGAGGCAGAAAAAGTGTCTCTTCAAGGCAACTTGCCCTGAAGATCCAAGATAACTGCAAACCAGAGGTCTAAAACTAAGAGTGAAAAAGATCTCTGTAAAACTGACATTTCTGTAAGATATGATGCAAGGCGGCACCTCTGAAGAAAGCAACTGGGGCAGCGCTCCACAGGGGCTGGAGACTCATGTACAGCTTGTCACATTGTCAAAGGAGGGTCTGCACATCAAGCAGGAGTAGCTGGGATATCCTGCACTCCCATCCACAGCACCCTGGAAGAGGTCTGAAACCAGGGAACCGGGGGGTCCCGGGAAGGACCGGGGGGTCCTGAGGGGCAGTGAGTTGCGCAGGAGGCAGCTGTGCACCCCTGCAGAGATGAAAGGCTGCATATGGATCAGCACAGCACATCTGGAGTTTTGTGGGCTGTGTCAGGCTCCCTAGCAATTTGATTTTGGGTTTGGTTTTGATTTTGGGTTTTTTTTTTTGCACCTTTTTTGCATTTTTGTGACCATATCTGGAGTTTCGTGGGCTGTGTCAGGCTCCCTAGCACAAACAGAAGTTTGGCAAATGGTTAAATAGTTAAAGCTGGATAATGCCATTGAACATACAGGCAAATGTGTTGCTAAAAAAAAAAAAAATTAAGGTAGACCTGTGCATTGAAGCTCTCTGGCTGGTAGGTAGAGCAAAAGTAGCTCTGCTGCGAATAAAGATGCACTCCCTGCACACAGATACTAGCAGCCAGCAGAAGCTGAGTCCAGGAGGTCCTATGAAGATCTGGAAACATCTTCAGAAGCACTTTACTTTTTATAATTCTTTCACAGTTTCTGAGGCCATACTCATGTTGATCACATTTGCATTTGTGTCATCACCTTCTTGTTCTTTTTCCCTTAACATCCTAGAAACTAAAAATAAGCTTTTACAAATGATGCCCAAAGCAGAAAGCCACCAGTTCCACTCCTGCTGCAAACATTTGCATTTGTGTCATCACCTTCTTGCTATTTTTCCCTTAATATCCTGGAAACTCAAAATAATCTTTTGCAAATGATGCACAAAGCAGAAAGCACCAGTTCCACTCCTGCTGCAGCCACCTGCCTCCAGGAGCCAGCTTCGC
>NW_010576822.1:6014-16581 GCF_000705375.1 Tinamus guttatus | reverse complement strand
CTTTTTCGGGCCCCCCCCAGCCAATCTGCCCCAAGCCTGCAGCACTGCATGGAGTTGTTGTGATCGAAGTGCAGGACCCGGCACTTAGCCTTGTTGAACCTCATACAGTTGATCTAAGCCCATTGATCCAGCCTGTCCAGAGCCCTCTGTAGAACCTTCCTACCCTCAAGGTGATCAACTCTTCCTCCCAGCTTGATGTCGTCTACAAATTTGCCGAGGGGGCCCTCAATCCCCTCATCCAGATTGTTGATAAAGATTTTAAAGAGGACCAGCCCCAACATTGACCCCTGGGGAACACCACTCGTGACCAGTCACCAGCTACATTTAACACCATTCACCACCAGTCTCTGGGCACGGCCATCCAGTCAGTTTCTCACCCAGCAAAGAGTACACCTGTCTAAGCCATGAGCTGCCAGCTTCTCCAGGAGAAGGCAGTGGGAGATGGTGTCAAAGGCCTTCCTGTAGTCTAAGTAGACCACATCCACAGCCTTTCCCTCATCCACTAGACGGGTCACCTGGTCATAGAAGGAGATCAGGTTGGTGAGGCAGGACCTGCCTTTCATGAACCCATGTTGGTTGGGCCTGATCTCCTGGTTGTCCCGCACATGCTGTGTGATCACCCTTAAGATCATCTGCTCCATAACCTTCCCCGATACCGAGGTCAGGCTGACAAGCCTATAGTTTCCCCGATCCTCCATCTGACACTTCTTGTGGATGGGTTTCACACTGGCAAGTCACCAGTTGTCTGGGACCTCCCATGTTGATCAGGACCGCTGATAGATGATGGAGAGTGGCTTGGCGAGCACTTCTGCCAGCTCCCTCAGCACCCTCTGGTGGATCTCATCTGGCCCCATAGACTTGTGGGTGTCCAAGTGGAGTAGCAGGTCATTGACCATTTCCTCATGGATTATGGGGGGTTTATTTTGCTCTCCATAGGTGTCTTCCAGCTCTGGGGGCCAAGTACCTTGAGGATAACTGATCTGAATGTTAAAGACTGAGGCAAAGAAGGCATTAAGTACCTCAGCCTTATCCTCATCCTTGTTTTTACTTTCATGGAGACTTACCCTTTCAGTGCATGTCATCTTGCCGTGGAAGTAGGCCAAGATCATGTGCATGGTCATCTAGTGCACTTCAGCTGATGGCCGGTCACATGATCTCACATTTGCTCATGTGTCCATACCCTTGCTGATTCTAAAATCAAGATCTTTCAAAGATGAGATAGAAAAGTAAAAATAACTATAAGTGTCTGCAAAAAAACACCCAAGCACTCATGAGTAGGGTGTGCATGTATTTGTGTGTGTGCGTGGGTGACGGGGAATAGTCTTTTAAAAATGTATCTTCAAAGCAGAAATTTACCTGCTGGGTGCTCTCTAAACAATTTTCCTAGCATGTCAAAGGACAAAGCTGTCTTATCGTGAGAATTTTGAAGCACTTCTGCCAGCTCCCTCAGCACCCTTGGGTATATCCCATCTGGCCACATAGACTGTGAGTGTCTGAGTGGAATTGCAGGTCACTGACTGTTTCCTCCTGTATTATGGGGAGTTTTCGTCTGCACTCTATGGGTGTCTTCCAGCTCAGGGAGCCAAGTACCTTGAGCATAACTGATCTTAATTTTAAAGACTGAGGCAAAGAAGGCATTAAGTACCTCAGCCTTATCCTCATCCTTGGTGTCAATGTTCCCAGTTGCATCCAATAAAGAATGGAGATTCTCCTTGGCCCTCCTCTTCTTGTAGAAATTTTGAAATTTGTAGAAATATTTTTTGTATTAAACAATAATTTGTATTAATATATTAATGACCTGGGTGAAGGGACAGAGTACATCCTGAGCAAATTTGCTGATGATACAAAACTGAGGAGTGGAGTGATACCTTTTTTTTTTTTTTTAAACAGTTGGATTTTATCTTGAAGGTCTTTCCCAATGATTATGATTCTATACACCAGAGGGTTGTACTGCCATTCAGAGGGACCTTGACAGGCTGGAGAAGTGGACAGAGGGGAACCTTGTGAAGTTCAACAAAGGGAAATACTAAATACCTGGGGAAGAATAGTTCCATGCACCAGGGTAGGAGATGACCTGCTCGAAAGCAACTTTGCAAAAAAGAACTTGGGTGTTCTGGTGGACAACAAATTGAACATTGGCCCTTGTGGCAAAGAAGGCCAATTGCATCCTGTGCTGCAGTAGGAAGAATGCTGATAGAAGATCAAGGGAGGTGATCCTTCCCCTCTACTCAGCAGTAGTGAGGCCATACCCACAGTACTGTGTCCAGTTCTGGCGGAGCAAGTCCAGCCAAGAAATGCAAAGATGATGAAGGACCTGGAATATCTCCCATATGAGGAGAGGCTGAGAGAGCTGGCACTGTTTAGCCTGCAGAAGAGAAGGCCGAAGGGGGATTTTATCAATATTTTTAAATACCTGATGAGAGATTGTAAAGAGGACAGAACCAGACTTCAGTGATGCCCAGTGATAGGAGAAGAGGTGATGGGCAAACTGAAATACAGGAGGTTCCATCATTCCATATGAATGTATGAAAACACTTTTTCACTGTAAAGGTGGTTGAACCTAGGAATCCATTGCCAACAGAGGTTGTGGAATCGCCATCCTTGGTAATATTTAAACCCTGACTGGACATGGTCCTGGTCAGCCTACTCTATCTATACCTTGTTTGAGCAAAGGGGTTGGACCAGATAATCTTCAGCAGTCCCTTCAAACTCCAACTGCTCTGTGATTTTGTGATTCCCCTGAGACACACACATGACTCCTCTCCTCCCCCATACATGTATATGTACACCCCATCCTCCAGTTGCTGGCCTTAGGTATGCAGTCCATTCAGTATCTGGCCCCTGGATATTGTTTATCCTCCTTTGCATGCCCAGGTACCAGCAAGCCTCTGGGGCTTGCAGCCCTCTGATGCCAGCTACCCGCTTACTTGTCCAGACATACAGTGTGGCTCCCTTCATTAAGTGAGCTTAGAGACACAGTCCATTCAGTAGCTGGTCCCAGTTCCTTGCTCTCTCCTGTTGCCTCTTACACAGACATGCACGGGCACACATGCAAATGCCTATCTCAGTCAACCCATAAACATTATGGTCTCTCTGGCATTTGACCTGGACCTTCTGGTCCCTCCACTAACCAACTACTCCAATTGTCTCACTCTGATACATACGCACCTACCTTGCTCCCAAGCTACCTACCTTACTTGTCAGTTAGTTCAGATTGATATTCGCTAGCGATCGTATGCTGACTTACCCTTGCTCATTCCAGTTGCTGGCACCACAGACAGGCAGGGCCCTATGACCCATGGTCTGACTCCACTTGCTGATACATAAAAACATGCACACACCCACATGTAGCATCACAGAACAGTTGAGGTTGGAAGGGACTTCTGGAGATCATCTAGTCCAACCCCCCTGCTCAAGCAGGGTCAACTAGAGTAGATTGCCCAGGATCCTGTCCTGATGGCTTTTGAATATCTCCAAGGATGGAGGCTCCACAACCTCTCTAGGCAACCTGTTCCAGTACTGTCACCCTCAAAGCAAAAAAAATTTTTCTCGTATTCAGGCAGACATTCCTGTATTTCAGTTTGTACTCATTGCTTCTTGTCCAACCTCCAATCAGGACATGGCACGTGGTGTAGATACTGTCTGTAGAGGGTTTCTGCTGATATCTTAATCTTTATTTTATGGGGTTTTCTTATAAGAAAATCCTATAAAATAATAATTCTGTTAATCATTTCAGTTGTCAAAAAGGGATATTCACATGAGAACCTGTTGCTTCACTTTGAGATAAAGTCCAGGACACACAGGCGGTGTAGTCAGCAGTGCCAAGTGGGAGGTGCCTGCAGATGTGGTGTTTTTTTTTTTTTTTTTTTTTTAATTTAACAGCCAAGTTTACTCTGGGGCCAAGGGTTATATGCAGCACAGCACAGGCCTGAAGGCCAGCATAGCACAGCACAAGCTTATGTCTTCTCAGGTTAATTGTTATGTGGATCCCTAACTCCTCACTGTACGATGGGCTTTTGGTTAGGATCACTCCACTCTACCCCTTGATCCACATACAGTTAACCTTTCCTAATGATATTTTAATTCACAGATTACATCAGTAAGCTTTTAAGCTACTAGAAAGATTCCTACATACAACATGATTGCTATAATTAATAATACAAGTGTAGTGACAAATAAAACAAATATTGGTTGCCAGAATAGGTGTAGAATAGCAGTGGCACTAGAGCTAAGACCACTAAAGATGCCCCTCTGGGTTCTACCCCTAGTACCATGTCCCATATGATGATGATATCCAAATTTTACCGAACAATCCAGTTGCCTGTGTGATATAAACAAGGAGGAGCTTTAGTGTGGCTGGAGGAAAACAACATCTGGCACTTCATATTCACTGATATGAACGTGAAATCTCAGCAGCCCACCATTGGTCCATTTGGCCTGTAAAATGAGGCCCATTGTCTGACTGGATACAGACAGGTGGGCCTATATACTGGCTAAGTAATTGCAGACCTTTCAGTGTCCCTTTCTGGCTGCCATGTGCAGTTGGGGACACAGCAACGTAATTGGTATGTGTGTCCAACTTTACTAATGTGTACTGTAATCCCTGTGCTTTTGGTAAAGGTGCAGTATAATTCATTTGCCTAGTATGACTAGGAACAGGGCCTCCGTGAATCTGTCCATAAGGCTGCTCTGGTAGCTTTTTAGCTTTAACTATTTTACAAACTGTGTGCTGCTGTACTTTTTCCTGAATGGCTTTCCAGGCACACAAAATGCTCTAGCTTCAAGCCCATTTATACATGCCATCAACATCCAGTTATCGGAACTTCTCATGGGCCCATTTAGTGAAAGCTTCCTCATCAGGAGACAGAGTATCAAGAAATGGGGTAATACTATTAATTTGGGCTAACCAATCTGCTATGGTAATGTGCTCCCTCTCTTACCCCAAACCCTGGGTGAAATGAGCATCAACATGTCTAACCCACAAATTTGAATTCACACATCTCTTGGCTAACTGCTCTCATAAGTCCTGACTCCACAGTGTTTTCCCATGTATTGTCTAGCTGTCTGCTTGCTACTTACTAATCTACATGGGTAACCCTTTATACACTGCCCAAGAATTACTATGTACAAATTTGGAGTTGGGGGGGGGGTCTCCTCTAATATCATGAAAACGGCCATTAGCTTTGCATACTGACTGCCACTTGCCTTGCATTGCTGAGTCTAAGAGATTTATTTAGTGGGATTAAAGGCAGCAGCTTTCTACCACCTCTCTCCCTTAACATATTTCATTGATCCATCTGTGAACCAGGCATATTGTCTCTGTGCAGGGGTGAGATGTTCACACAGTGGGACTTCCTGAGGGAACCTGGTTTTGCCCACATGGAAATATACCATTTCCATTTTACAATGATGTATTATTATGCTCTTCTGATTCTGTAGTTCGTATTGTTAGATAAAACCCATTGCAATATAGGCAAGCCAACAATTAGAGTAACACTCTCCCTTAGGTGCTTCTTTGGTTTCTACCAAAGCCCAATATGCAGCCAGTAACTAATTTTAAAAAGGCATATAGTTCTGTGTGGAGGGAGGGAGAGGGTGTAACCAGAAGCCTAGTGGGGATTTGTCTCCCTTGGCCTCTTTGCCACAAACTCCAATGTGCTATATTGTCAACTGATACTAGGACTTTCAGTTCAGAAGGTTGCCTGGGACCTAAATTAACAAAATGGGAGATATGACATTTAGCCTGTTCATGAGCTGTTCGTCTCTTCCCCCCTACAAACTGATTCTTCTTTTTTGCTACATTATACAGGGGTCCTAAAATCTGTGCTGCGTGGGGAATAAACTGGCACCAGTACTCTAGCAGTCCCACAAAGTGCTGCATATCAGCTTTTTTGGGGGGCTATGAAATATCTGTTTTGCAGCTTTAGGCATGATCTGTCAGGGTCCTTGCCAGATGATGCCTAAAGACTTTACTTCAGTTGCTGGCCCTTGTACTTTCTGCAAATAAATTTCCCAACCATTCGTAGTGTCAATAACACTACTCTGTGTCTCTCCAACATCCTGTTCAGTAGGTCCAGTCAACAGAATGTCATCAATGTAATGGAACAGCTTACACTTTGGGGACAGATTGCACTTCTCCAAGTGCTGAGCCACAGTTCCATGACAATTCATGAGGCGGCGCAGCTATCCCTGAAGCAGCACAGTAAACATATACTAATGACCTTCCCAGGAAAAGGCAAGCTGTTCCTGTGACTCTCTAGCAATAGGGGTACTAAAGGTGGCATTTGCCAAGTCAATAACAGCATGCCAGGTGCTTGCCTTAGCCTCTAACCACTCTAACAGAGTGACAATATTGAAGCAACAGCAGCCCTGGGAGGGGTGACTCTTCAAAAGCCAGTAATCTATGGGCACACACCATTCACTTTCTTTACAGGCCAAATAGGGCTATTAAAAGGCAAATGCATCTGCCAGATAACCCCTGCTTCGCACAACTGTTTAATGGTCAGGAAGGTTTCAGCATGCTCCCCCCAAGGCAGCTGGTACTGCTCTGATGTGATAGGCTTGGGGGGGAGGGGGGCTGTCATACAATGGGAGCGTCCACAATTCTCACCATTATGAGTGCTTGTACCCGAGCTGATCGGATTCCAAAGGAATATTTTCCCCCAATGGTATTTAAAGTCTTTCCTAATAATAAATTGTGACTTATGATGTATTTGGGCACTCTCATAATCCATACTCAAGCTGTAAATGATGGAGAGTTTTCTAGTTGCAAAGTTAGAAAAGCTTCTCAAGCTGGTTCTTCTGCCCCTGAATGTGTTAATACTCTTCACCTTATTCTTGGGGTAATGGGATGGATTTCTATGAATCATGTTTACCTCTTCTCTAGTAGCTATAAGAGCTGTAATCTGTTGCTTATTATGCCAGCTCCAGTGTATTACAAGGGGAACATATAGCTAGCTCCTTTTATTAGCTGTACTGGAGAGAGAATGCCTGTTCCCAAGTCTTGTTTCTAGGGAGAAAGGTTGGGGGGGGAGAGCAATTAAAGAAGACATATCATTAGTGTTAGAAAAAGTGAGTGTGGACAAGACTGATACTCCACTACCACACACTTTCCTTCACCCCTTTTCCTTTGCTATTACTTGTTTGTCCAGGCCCCATAAGTAAGGAGTTGGTTTGCCATCACAACCCTAGGTAATCACAGCCTTAGGCATTCCCACCTGTATTAGTTTAATGCCCTTGTAATGCCCTAAGCCTCCTTTCTTCTTCAGCTTGATGATCACAAAGATGGCCCAGTGATTTGGTTAGGTTGTGATTATTTCAAATAGACTTGTTGGAGATGAGGTCGTTTTCAATATTTTGCTTAATTAGTGAAACTTGTGCTTAAAACAAACTTGGTTATTTTATGGAGAACTTATTTATGAAATGTTTCAGCATGAAAAATATTGAGGTTTAAAGCTTTGAATAAAGTCCTCTTCCAGATGTCCTTGTCTTCTCATCCTCTCTCTTAATTGCATTACTATTAAAATATTTTCAAGAAGCAAGTTATAGGAAAAGTGTTCTTGATGCCAGTAGGCTGTACCTATGTTATGAACCTGCCTGAGTCGCATAAGATTATATTCTAGAAAAGTTCTTTTTTTCACTAAGGAACTGTGAAATGTATCCAAAATCATTTTGTGTTAAAATGTTTAAATATAATAGATAGCAGGTACATGGTTTATGTATGTATTTTTTAAAAAAATCTCTGTCCATTGTCACTTGCTTCCTCTAGGTGCTATGAATGTGCAAAGACATACTCACTTTCTAGTCCCTTTATGAAGAGGTAAGTATATTCTGATGGTGTGTATCATGTAGAGCTGGTAGTATACTTTTTTCCACCTTTAGCAAGAAAAAAATTGGAATCCTGCATCTTGGAATAGTGATTATGAAGGTCTTAAAATGAGGATGGAAATGAAGTAGATGGAAACCCGAATATTAGAGAACCTTTTTGTAGGCTTATTCAAGCTCTTAGGCTTATTGGAGTTAGGCTACTGTACAGAAAACACATATTTAATAAATTAGATGCATTGTTTGAGCTCAGTAATAATAAATAATCATTGGTGCTTAATAGTTGGCCAGTTTAAATCCAACTTTTCTGGTAGCAAAGAAGGCTAGTCTCAGTTATGCTCATAAGTGAAGACTCTTTAGTCAAAGTGCCATATTTCCTTAAAATGGGTAATAGTATTCATAAACTTTGAGAAACTGTGTTCTTCCTGCATTTCTCCCTCTCTTCCCAAAGTATAAGGGATGTCCGTGACTGATTTCTGCCTTTAAGTATCTCTCCATGACTACATTTGAATGGATTTGTTAGTTTTTCTATTATGTTTTTGAGTGGTGGATATTTAGTCTTTGTGATAAAGTAGGTTAAAATGGATTTTTAAACATTAGTGTAGTTTGAGGACTTCTAGATTTCATAAATATGTTTTTTAATTGGAATAAACTGTCAATATTAAGGGGATGTTGCTAAATATCTAACAAATCTTGCTCTGGATTTCCTTAGTGGATCTCCTGTGCTACCCTGGATCTAAGCTCTTACAAATAGGGTTAGACTGCTTGTGTGTGTGTGTGCTTGTCTCTCTCCTCTGATCTGCAACTGAAGTCTGTATCTATTTGCTGGCAATTTGCTTTGCTATCTATATATTTCATAAACATAGTGTAGGTGTAGGTTTCTCAGGCTCTCTCTAGGGTTATTGTACATGCTTTAATTAAAAAAAAGACAAAACCCTATAATAAATACATGTTCTATATTTTAGCAAATATTTTAACTTATCGCTTCAGAAGAGATCAGATGAACTTTGCAGTGGTTTGTAATTCTTGCAGGTGTTCACTCCTGTTCTGGACTCGTATCTGATAAGGGTAATGTCTTGCATTAAAAAAAGCATTCGGTACAGATGAGAACTACAGTTTGACAATTTATCAAGTTACTAAGAGCAATCCTTGCAGTATGAGTACTCCCTAAAATAAAATAAAATAAAATAAAATCCATGTTAAAATACTAGCACTTACTTGGACCAGAACATGCTTGTGTTAAGGGTTAGTATCTAGATAAAAAAGGAAGCGTACTTCACTCGTAGCTTTCATAATGCATCATTATTTTCCTGCATTCAGAGCAGGAACCATATGGTGATATAGGACCAGTCTTACTTTTTTTGTTTGCTTCCCTCTCAAGATGGATGCCACTCTGTCCTTCCATCGAAACTGCAGCATAACTATATCCTCTCAAAGTAAGGGGAGATATTTAATACTCCCTAAAAAAAAAACCATCATTGATTATAGGTTTGTACTGTGACATTTTCACCATGCTCTGGTGATAAGACTTTAGTTCAGTTTCTTCAGCCATAACATAAATTAATCCATATTTTGCTAAAGGCATAGATTCTGTTGCAGCAGGTGCCTCTTCAAGTCCATGCTCCTCTATTAGAGAATCACAGAATTTTTGAGGTTGGAAGGGACCCCTGGAGATCATCTAGTCCAACCCCCCTGCTCAAGCAGGGACACCTAGAGCACGTGGCACAGGGTTACATCCAGGCAGGTTTTGAAGATCTCCAGAGAAGGAGACTCCACAACCTCTCTGGGCAGCCTGTTCCAGGGCTCTGTCACCCTCACAGTAAAGAAGTTCTTCCTCACATGGAGATGGACCTTCCTGTGTTTCAATTTGTACCCATTACCCCTTGTCTGATCACTGGCCACCACCGAGAAGAGTTTGGCCCCATCCTCCCTACATTCTCCCCTCAGGTACTTATTGATCAGATAGATCAATAGATCAATAGATAGATCAATAGATCTATCTGATAGATAGATAGATAGATCTGATAGATCAGGTAAATATCGATCAGATCCCTGCTCAGGATTCTCTTCTCTAGGCTAAACAGGCACAGCTAGCTTAGTATTTCCACATAAGATAGATGCTCCAGTCCCTTAATCGTCTTTGTCACTCTACGCTGGACCCTCTCTAGAAGTTCCAGGTCCCTCTTCAGCCCAGAACTGCATATAATATTACAGGTGCAGCCTCACCAGAGCAGGTGCATATAATATTACAGGTGCAGCCTCACCAGAGCAGGTGCATATAATATTACAGGTGCAGCCTCACCAGAGCCGCTTTGCTTTTGGCTTTCACATCGGATTTGAATACTAGGTGGGGCTCGGCTTTGAACCCATTCTCTCTGCACCAGATCAAAAGCTTGCAGAGGGCCTGTTCATCAGTAGCTTGCTCCAGGGATTGCACGAGCCTATTCACCAAATTTCCGTAGGACTTCCACAATCCCTGCTTCACCATGGTCTTATCATCATCTAACATTGCATCCCATAGCTTATCACCCAGTTTTCGCCACTCCGATAATTCATGCACTGTATGTGGGACAATAAAGCAACTCTTCGCGTACCTCCATGCTAACAATCCCGGTAATTCTTTCTTTAAGTCAATTCCCTGTACGTTACATTGTTGTAAGGTACGGGTAAATAATTCATACGCCACTTGCCTATCCATTCCTGACGTCAGCGCGCTGTTGCAGCTCTCCAGGCTCCGGTGGCG
>NW_010576821.1:0-17830 GCF_000705375.1 Tinamus guttatus | reverse complement strand
GAAAGAAAGAAAGAAAGAAAGAAAGAAAGAAAGAAAGAAAGAAAGAAAGAAAGAAAGAAAGAAAGAAAGAAAGAAAGAAAGAAAGAAAGAAAGGAAGGTGAAAAGAAAGAGAACCCCATTTTTGGAGATGTAAAAAATAAAATAGAAAAAAAAAAGAAAAAGAATGTAAATGTTTTACATCATTATTTCTTGTAATTTCACTCAAAATATTATCCTGAAAAAAATATTCTTATTAATTTTATGCAGGGGGCATAAAAATAACTGATGAGTGCGAGAATATAAACCGTATGGTTAGTGAGGCAGAGGTGATAATTAGAACATGCTGTACTACGCAGTAAACAAAGCTATTATGAACGATAGAGTTCTTTATAGAGTATTTAAAAGGGGGATGGATATAGTATACTTTCCCCTGACTGGCTTAAAAGCTCTGTCTGTAACTACCATGAAAAATAATAAAAAGAAGAAAGCAAGCAATTCAGAGTTAATCATTCAAAGGGTTGGTTTCTAGTTAAAAAACAACTACAAATATTATCAATACTTATTTGATTCTAAACTAATTTATGTATAACATATTATTTGTTTCCCATTTAGTCATATGTTTGGAGAGGATAAATCATGTCATATCTTCAAATACAAGCTTGCGGAAGAAAAGTACTATAGATTTATTTTCTTAGTAAAATTATCATTTTGACATTGTATGAATGCTTTGTTCTCAGTGTCAGAGACACTCATGTTTTCTAAATGCAAATACAGTTTATTGAAAATAGTGCCCAAACAAGTGGTTAATGCATGAGTATGCAGAGGTCAATGCTGCCTGGGCCAATCTCAGGGAGGGAATGTGCACACACTACTGTGGTATTTCCATTCTGCGACAGGAAAGTTTGACCTTCCTGAGTCTCTGTCTGATGCTCCCTCAGTTCTGACACTGTCAGTACAAATTCTCAAGTCAAGATCCTGGTGACATATATGCCATCTTGTTGTTCCCTGCACAGGCAGTGAATACAAGGAATTTGTACCCAAAATGCAAATGAAAAAAATGAAAATTCCTTTTTGTTTCACTAAATGCAATGATGAGAAGAATAGATTTAAAAGATATGAGAGCAGTCAAGGATGTCATAGAAGAGGAGCATATAATGATAATAAGCTGCATGAAGGAAAGCAATTGGATTGACTGGATCCTGGATCAAATTTCTAACTTAAATGAGAAATACACTCCTACTGAGAATGAACCATTAGGTGGAAACATGATATATATAGTCATCAATGGATGGAGGGGGAAATAGTCAGGGATTTCTGAAGAGAAAGAAAAAAAAGGACCAAAACTAGGAAAGACGTATAATCACTATACAGTAGGAAAAAAAAAATGGTACAGCATTATTGAAGAATCTGGGCCAGTAAAAGTGAAAACTTGTTGCCAAGTACTTGTGATGCATTGGAATTTAAGGATGGGAATTTTTCAGGGAGAGATTTATTCTGTTATTTGATTTGGGGATCCCACAAAATGTTAAAGATTATAATTACAATAGGAAAGGTAATTTAAACTTACTGATATCTTGGTGAAAAATAGCATCCTAAGAAAGAGAATATTTCCCTGCCATCACCTCCCCCAATCTTTGATGTTAGAGAAAATCTTAAAAAAAAAAAAAAAAAGAAAAAAAAGATATGTTTCCATCCTTGCAGTAAATAATTAAACTAAGATTCTTAAACTTTTTATTACAATTACATTACATCTGGTGTCTTTATTAGCATGCAACTGTCATAAACCAGTGAAGAAGTATTTTGAGCAATATTCCCAGAATGATCTTTAATTCATTTAATTTCTTCACTTTTTCCATTAAGCTCTTGTTGCTATTTTCATTAACCTTTCTCCTGCAATTTAATTCCTTAGGGATTCTTTTTTTTTTTTTTTTTTTTTTTTGCTCTTCCATTGTGACTGTGAACTAAATAAACCCCTAAAATCAGACCCACAGTAACCGTAAGATGAAGAGATTCCCTTTACATCCCCTGAAGTCAACACACTTCTGACTACAGAGAATCATTTGGAAATGAGTGGCTGATGAAAAGTATCTCTCTGCAAGACAAAGGCAGTTTCCTTGTGGATTAGGTGATGTCCTTGACCTTTTCCCAAAAGTAGGTGCCCACCTTGCTCAGAAATCATGTAAGGATGAGTTAAAAGTACAGCCTGCAGAGACGATACCCATTTTTGTGAACAATCATCTAGATCAAGAGACTAGATTAATAAAGTGAACAAGATGTGTGAGGCTCAGACTTATTCCTTCTTTTAGTAGCAATCCAAGCCAAATCAAGTTAAGCCAAGCCAGCCTCACAAAGAACATATCTTAAACAGTAGGACTATGAATTGCTTTGCAAAGGAAAGGGCTTGTTCAGAGCAGTCTAAGCAATTGGAGACTAAATATGGAAAGAAAAAGACCTGGTTTAAAACACATTTCCTGTGCAAGGTGCTCTAGGTGTCCCTGCTTATGTAGAGGGGTTAGACTACATGATCTCCAAAGGTCCTTTCCAACCTCAACCACTCTGATTCTGTGATTCTCTGACTACTCCATGATGTTAGGCATATTATCCAAAGTCTATTTCATATGAAACAATGGTGGTTCCCATATAAAGGAACTTTATGGCTCTAAAAGAAAACTCAGCCCACAAGCTCACTGTGGTAAAGTCTGAGGGCGTGCTTGAACCACATTCATAAGATTGATCTGCAAGTAATATATAGCAGGAATCTTTTCCTTCTTTTAAAACATAGGAAAGGGAAGAGAAGGGTGGTTCTCTCTCTCCTCTTGCTAGGGGTTTGGATTCACATGGCCCCTTTCCTCTTTCCCAGAAGACCATTCGAACTACTGTATTACTGGGTATTCTAGGAAATGTAGTCTCTCATTCTCTTCCTTGAAGTTATTCCATTTTGCAAGACAAAATGAAATATTCATCAAGCCAGGCAGAAAGAATGAATTCCAAGATCCATTTGTCTGTTGGGTTGGGTAGTCATGTGGGAAAAGAACACATGGGTTCTGGTCCCTGCTCCAATAAATACTTAAAATGTATCAGCGTATAACTCTGGGAGCAAGTCCTTCACACAAGGCAGGTAGAGACATGCCAGTTTTGTGAATCTCATGAGGATTTAGGCATAAAATAGATATCTCACTTTGTCAAGACTTGAGTTCTTGGCATGCTTAGAGGCAAAACTTTAGACACCAAGGAAACCTTGCTGTCAGAAAAACTCTCAAGTTTGCACAGCAGCAGCTTTGGAAATCTGGGCTTTAGAAATAAGAATATAAGATCTTAGTATACCTAACCCTAATTTTTGTTTTTATTATATGTTATTGTTAATAACTTTGTTTTCTGTTAACACACACACAGCTTGCAGTGGATTGAATGTTACTGTAGCAAGATGCACAATTTTCCACATTCTGGTGTCTAGAGGTAAATCTCCTTTACAGTGTGTGATGGAACATGCTCATGCAGTTACGCACAGGACATCCAGGTTTTTGCAGCTGTAGCTACAGCCATGTGCATGTGAAAGCATGGCCAATTGTCTCTGCGGGAGATATTTAATGGTTTTGCTACCAAACATCACAGAAGGTCAGGAGGGAGATGGATGGTGATACACTAACAAGCAAAATTGTTCTAACAAAGCATCTGTGAGCAACTGCTTGATCAAAATGACAGACATCAATCAGAATAATAACTTCAAATATGAGATTTTCGATTAGCAAGGGAACATAAATGAATGCGTCGGGAAAATAAGCATAAGGGATTTGGGAAGGAGACAGCACGTACATAACAAAAGAGACAGGCAGCAGGAAGAAAAATGGACTGATATACACAAAGCAATGTGCACAGAAGCAGACTTACAAACAGGTCTGCTAGGAGACGCACAGATAAACAGAAGCATTACAAATATTGTCTCTTGCTTGCGCACAGAAAATTCTTGCTGGAGTTTGTCCCGATCCACTGTCGGGAGAGGTTTCAATACGATCCCAAGAGTGAGATTAAGACACAAATGGAGTCAAATGTCATACAACCTTGTTAGTTTTATTCTCATAAGCACGATAGGACAGAGAGAAGGAGAAGACGAAGAAAAAGAAGAGAAAAAAGAAAGATAAGCAATAAATGGTAAAAAAAAAATGGTGTGTCAACAATGTCAAGACAAACACAATCCCCAGCAGTCTCTTAGAAGTTTTGCAAAGATCTTATGCTGCACTTTGCACTGAAAGGTAAAAAATAATAATAATAGCAATAATAATAATAATAATTCAGCCTCTCTGCTACACTTCCTCTCCCCTTTCCAGAATTTCTCTAACACAAAACTGCCTGTAAGAAATGTTTATCAGAATTGTAATCAAAAGGAGCAGCATATTCAGGCTGAGTGCCTCTTTTGCCATTTACCTCTGATGTTGTTATTTGCATCAGTGGAAAATGTGTGTAAAATGTAGCCCGATCAGAATGACAGCATTTTACTTCCACTTTGCACGAGATAATGGGCAATGAGGAGTCAAGGCATAATTATCAAACTTTTAAAATTAAAGACACCACTTCTATCTCAGGAAAACCTTGGTCTTCAGGTTTCTGAAAGGTGGAGGATATGCCAGGGAAGTGTAAATTATATATGTGGTTCTTGTACTGTCATCAGGATAACTCCTATTGGACTGGATGCAGGGATAGATAGACCTTTAGTCTAACATGGCATGGCCACTCTTAGATTTTCACAAGCTACTTTTAACTAGTGCTTCAAGCATCTTGGTGAGTAAGAAATAAACTATAGACTAGTCATCCTCAAGACCTCTCTGCTGTGACCTTGTATTGTCCTGCTTCATGATAAGTTTGTGAAAGCTATGAAAGCTATTCAGAGTGTTAAAACATACTGAAAAGCCATAGAAATAAGGATTGCAAAAATAAATTAAAAAAATGGAGAGAGAGAGAGAGAGAGAGAGAGAGAAAGAGAGAATGCAGGAGGAAACTAAGGCCTCATTCCTGTGAACAAACTTGGATTTAGGAGCCTGCTTGTATGAATCAAACCCCACACTGTTCACACTGCAGGAGCAGTAAGATAATTAATGTTTCATCTTGGAGAGATGAACAGGGCAAGAAGGAGTGAGTGTTACCTGTTGTCAAGTTTTTTGGAGAAATGTAACACTCCTTCATGAAAATGATACTTATTTTGGGAATATCAGGTCTGGGTTCACCATTCAGCCAAAAGCATTGCAGAATCACAGAATGCTTAGGGTTGGAAGGGACCTCTAGAGATCATCTAGTCCAACCCCCCCTGCTCAAGCAGGGACACCTAGAGCACGGGGCACAGGGTGGCATCCAGGCGGGTTTGGAAGATCTCCAGAGAAGGAGACTCCACAACCTCTCTGGGCAGCCTGTTCCAGGGCTCTGTCGCCCTCACAGGAAAGAAGTTTTTCCTCACATGGAGATTAAACTTCCTGTGTTTCAACTTACACCCGTTACCCCTCGTTCTGTCACCAGCCACCACAGAGAAGAGCCTGGCCCCACCCTCCCTACAATCACTCCTCAGGTACTTGAACACGTTAATCAAATCTCCTCTCAGCCTTCTTTTCTCCAGACTAAACAGGTCTAGCTCGCTTAGTCTTTCCTCATACGATAGATGCTCCAGTCCCTTAATCATCTTTGTGGCTCTCTGCTGCACCCTCTCTAGAAGCTCAATGTCCTTCTTGTACTGTGAAGCCCAGAACTGCACCCAATACTCCAGGTGCAGATGCACCAGAGCTGAGTAGAGGGGGGAGGATCCCCTCCCTTGACCTGCTGGAAACAGTCCTCCTGATGCAGGCCAGGATCCCATTAGCCTTCTTGGCCATGAGTGCACATTATTGACTCATGGTTAACTTGTCAACCAGGACTCCCAAATCCCTCTCTGTGGAGCTGCTTTCCAGCAGGTAATTAGTTATTACTGACATCGTAAGACAAAGATAACTGGCCTTTTTAATGGGGCGGAGGAAGGAGGAGCCCCTCTGTTTCCCATATAGGAATTGGCTACCCTTTAATTTGCAAAAGAAGTTCTGACAGATCTAAATTTAGACTGCGTGTGTGCTACAGACAGCGATGCAAGCAAGATTTTGTGTCATAGCCATTGCTGCACACCTATGCTTCATATAGGATGGAAAACTTAAATATTTTATAATATAGGCTGTCCTCAAAGTGAAGGCAACTGGAAAAGTGGCACGAATTGGCACAACTGCTTCTTGCTCTTTTTCTTGTGCATTCTTCTACATATGCATTTTTGCTGGAGATATATTGAAGATTCTGAAGACAGAATAGAGGTGTATCAAAACCTGTTCCAACAGTAAGGGAACCTGGAGAATTGTAGTCTAGATCAAATAAAGATATAAGACCTGATACCTGAGAAATACATACAGAAAAAAAGAATGAAAATAAATAGAAAGAAAAATCCAAGCCCATTAGCAGGACACTGGAACAAGTATTTGACTATTAGCAGTCAGTCATTATCACATGATGAATGACAGCTTGTGTGAAATGAACTGGTATCAGTCCAGTATGCAGTGGACGAGTCTGCAAAACAGGAATGGCAATGTCAGTAACTAATCTACCTAAGCAAGCAAACCCATGATGTGCCACTGAAGATAACAGATTCCAATTTGCACAGGCACATCACAGGGCTACTTAGCAATATTATCCAGCTTTTGCAAAGGAGCCAAAATGTTAAAGGAGCTATCATCAGCTATATGTATTTCATTGCCACTGATTGATATAATGATGAGCAAATCTCCATTCCTCTAAGAATTATGGACCTAATTCTATCCTTGGTACTTTTTTGAGGGTCTAAGGGCAGAAATTTGGTCCATCATTTTGACTAATTCAGGTTCGGTTCTATTTGCAGTTGTGATTTTACTTTCTCTCTGGTGGGCCACTTGCCCTGTTTTATGCTAATTATCTGTCAAAGTGTCTCACAGCTCCAGAATTTGGTTTCCCCTTGAGCAGCTCCCAAGTTTATTAGTTTGACCTTATCAAGCTTCTTTTAAGGCAGCTTTCAATGTCAGTCCAAAGTTACAACTGCCCTTCAGTCTTATTTTCACAATTACACCTCTTCCAAACTCTTCATTGTCAACCCTGCAGCCTGAGTCTCTCACCTGAGACATTTCTTTAAGTCCTGGGCATTCATGGTGAAGAAGGAGAGGGAATGATGGGAACACAGTGGAAAATCAGTGCTTCTCCTCCACATGTTACTCTTCTTTCCTTCTTTTGTCAGTGACCTGTCTACAGGCAAACGAGCACTGGTTTCCTCCAAAACCCGTGCTGTGAATCTCAGAGGCAGAGCAATTTATGGCATGAACAAACCTCCTGTTCTCTCTTTTTGTTTGAAAGCAATTTTCAAGTCCTTTTTTTTGTTCCAGCTATAATAAGAACTTTTCTTACAACAGGAACTGAGAATGGAGGGGTATTTTCCCAAAATTCTTAGCTCAGTTCTTTGACCATGTTATTTATAAATTTACACATCTCTCTATATATAATAGATATAATAGATAATATAGATATATATGGGCAGACATCCTCCCTGTTTCCTATACCGGATCTATAGCAGGGATGATGAAACTGTCTTCAAAAGATTATGCTACTTTGGCCTGTGATCTGTCTCACAGTATGTGTATTATGCATATAAAAGCTTCAAGTGAAATCATTTCCTGGTGCAAGACAGCCAAACTGGATAAAAATCACTAGTGACACACTTTTCCATTACTGGAGGATATGGCACTGGGTCTTCTGGTTTTCCCCTGCCAGCATGAGAATCTCAACTTTTGTATACATTTGCTAGCCATTCTGGGAGCTTTCATCACTTCCCTATTTTTTTTCACAGTCCAGTTGTGCTCTCTGTCAAGTAGACTTTCTTCCTGTCCCATAACTGCTTGTTGTTTGATACTGCACTCTTCTAAAATATGTAACTATTTCTTCTGTGCTTAGCTGGTTGGTGAGCTGATAGTTTTAGCTAAATGGTTGCTTTTGTAGCATGTCCCAAACACATCCCAGAAACATCCCTTTCATAATATGTCTTTACAAACCCAAACAGATAAAGAAACCCTTTCTATAGGCTTGTAAAAAACTACCAGAGCACCCTGTTAGTCAGCATTAGCCAAACAGTGCAGATTTTTTCTTTTTCATCTTCCCTCATGACTCATTGCCTACAACCCCTTCATCATTTTGTTTACTTTGCACTGAAACATTGCAAATTTTGGACCGCTCTCACAACACAAAACCTGCCTTCTTTCTCTTCACTTGAGCAGTACACAAGGGTAAAGGATAACAGTTTTATCTTCTTACACGGTCTACTTTCGAGTTGCTGTTTTGGGGCTGTTTTGTCCTATTCCTCTGCCCCTTCACCCAGTTACTCTCACTCATTTCAGTGTCATTTTCCCTCCTGTTCAATCATATCCCCTCGTTTCCTTTGAAAACCAAAGTAATAGTGTCACTGTTACCAGCGATTCTGCGGCATCCAAAAACAAGTATCCCACCCATAAAATGGGGCCCAGGTGCACACAAATCAGCAGGACACACAGCAGGATCAAGAGGTGGTTTCTCTTTCATTTTCCCTGTTTTCTCTAGGGGTTTAGGCTTCTGGTCTACATTTAGGATGACTGCTAATTCCAGTGAAATGGCATTATCTCAGGCCTCTCATGTTCAACACCTGAAGTATAGCAGAGATTTTTTTCTGAATTTTGAAGTCTTTTATTAAAAAGGGGGATAAAGGTTCGGTTTAATGTGATAATATTATAGCTCCTACCTAATAAATGTATAATTAGATAAATATATGTAGATTATACATACAACAGGCATTAATCCATTTAATATGTTGACTGTCTATACTTAATTATGATAATCTCAATGTGCTATTAAATAGACAAGCAAGACAAAAGCCTCCCTGAGAGATTTGTCAGTAGTATTTTAAGAGCTGATATAGTTTACCTATAATCCTTCACTAACTCATTAAAGTCTGGACATAATACTTTTTTTTCCTCAGTTCTCTCTTCTAATCAATCCTTACTTCCCTTTCATAACTTACATACTTACAGTTTGTGTTTCTCTGGAACAAAAGAGCCTTTATTATTGATATTAATGAGTGATACCCACCCAGGGCTGAATAGGCCTCTGAATTTGATGTGAAGTGGCTGAAAAAAAATGTCTCTTCATCTCTTTAGTTTCTATGAAAGGATCAAGACAAAAAAAAAGTAACAAATACAAGTTGAAAAGAATAGTTAGTAACTCATAGAAGATCCATTACATTTCAAAAATGAGGGTTACACACTCAATTTCCTTCTCTTTTTATGTATAAAGTGAAATAGACAGAACTCCCACACATTTCTTTTTCCTCCAGCCACTTTGGATATTGTTCACTCTTGTTTTCATCTTTGCCAGGGATAAAAGGTTTATCCCACATATTCCCCAGTGAGGACAGAGCAAAAAATATACCTAATGTGACTGTCCAATGCATTGACATTCATATTTAGTCTCTAAAGTCAAGGCATTTCGAGGAAAGGGGAGTACAATTTGCTATGCAATTGTGAAAGAATCGCCTGAAAAAGGGGAAACTTAGAGAAAAATAGGGCCTAACAGAACTTTTGGCATTACAGAAGCTTGCTTGGGGTGATACACAGTTGCCACTTCCAGGATGACTGGTATGCACAGACTCTGCTCCTCCATGGTTCCCTAGGCAACACAATCTGCCCTCCTCACAGCTGCAAAGGGGAGTAACGGAGGATAGAGCAGAGTGAAGACACCACGGCAAAACTCTGTTGCACTCCCTGTGCTGGGCCGCTGATAAGCCGCACAGTAGCTGTCCAATGGGAGATATACAATAACATGTCCAATGTGGAGCCAGCAAGGGTTGCAAATCACTCCTTTTGGATGAACTTTGCTTCAAATTTGCTCATTATAATGTCAAAACACACCTCCATCCCAAAAGTTACCCACCTCCGAGGTACGACCACTCCTCACTGAGCATGCGCTCTAGATATTCAATTGACTGTACCTTTAAATGAAAGCGAGAAACTTTTTCACCAATCAATAACAATATTAAGTATGACTCTCGTCACTCAAGCTCCACCTGAATGTAAAGAGAAGTATAAAAGGTGAACTCAGGATGAAAAGGAGGGAGGGAAGAAACCATCGTAACTCTTGGGTGAGTCGACAGGCTGATCCCCCTTTCCTCCCCTTGCGTCGGGACGCCGCCTGAGGAAACTCAAGACTGAGAGCCCTCTCCCATCTTCTGGGGTGAGTGATGATTGCACATTTGAACATCAGAGCTAGTTAAAAACCCCACGCTCTAGTAGAGAATTTCCTGTACTGACACCCAAAACCTGCTTTGTAAATGTTGCATTTGAATAAATCATGCTGTTTGTGAACTCGACTACTTGTTTGGGGGGAGGAGATCGGACCTAGGGTCCACAGACTGTTCGTGAATCCGATACTGCCAGTCAAGTGTATAGCTAACACAGTATTTGATATCTCCTTCCCCCACTGCCACTACGGCTTTCAAACTGCAGCATTTTACAGTAATGCACTGAGACAATCCTATATCTCTGACTGTGTTTCATGACAGATCTTATAAAAGATCGTAAATTACTATCTGTTGAAATATATGAATTTAATGGATTCTATTAATGCACACACCTGCACATAAGAGATTTTGCAAGTCAGAATATGTGATCAGTCAAACAGCTTTAATAGTTATTAATTACCATGGCTCACTATTTATTCCTCACCAACATAGGAATGTTAAGGTATTTTAATACCTACATTTGTGGATGGCATGCATAAAACAAGGGAAACAGCCTTTTTCTTCCTCTCTGCAATCAATCAGCCAGTTATCCAGTGCTTTAAAATCTTTGTCAGACATTTTCTGAGAGAGGATGCTTATTTTTCTCCATATATTTCAAAACACGAGGAGATTTCTGTACAAAGACTCCCATTCTTCTGATTCTGTGTTACTTAGGTAAAATCCAGAAAACATCAGTTTGAGCTTAGTGTGAGTAAAAGATTTCAGCATTTGGTTCAGATTTATTACAAATCATGTGAGGCACTTCAAAAAAAAATCCATAATGTTGTTGCCCTGTCAAATGATTTGTTCAACTCCTAAAATACAGCCTTTCAGTAAAAGTGAAAGCCTCAAAACTCAGGTGTTGAAATTAATTTAAAAAGCCAAAGTATTACACAGTAGACAGACTTAAAACTCACAAACCCGAGCTATTGCCACACAGTGCCAAATTCAATTAAAAATGTAACAAAAACGCAGGGCTAAGAATCCCATCAGCCCAACAAGGTTAATGGATGTCCTGTAAAACATCCCGATGAGTCTGGCCTCCAGAGTTTGAAATGGGCACTGCACAAGCAAGTGAATAAAATCATGCCGTCATCTGAGAAAAATTTTAAATACACTCATACCTCATGTCCTGTGGCTGCATCTGAGTAAACCCAATGGGTCTTGGCTGCACAACAGCATGGCATAGGCGATGGCAGATGGCTTGGTACTTGGAAGAAGTGGTCTGCCCCTGAATTCCTCTTGGAGCCTCAGTTTCCATATCTGTGAAACAGATTAGTGGGTTGTAGCTGTCCGATTTAAAGGGTTTTGAGATCCACTGGTGAAAAGGGCAAATACTACTCTTAATTGCAGAGCACAGACTTCCTTATCTTGCAGTCTTGATGGCTTGTAGCAGTTCTGATATTACACATACCGTTTTTTCGGTGATATATACAGCAATACGAATTGTAAGGAAGAGCAATTCAATTGTAAAAACGTGAATCACATTCCTTTATCCAAAACTCACTTGACCTCAAGGGGTGAAACAGCGGGGTTTAATACAACAGAATAGCCCAGGGTAAAATAGACATAGAGAAGCAGGTTAAGAATGTCAGCTGCTCTCCTGTAACCGTCCGCATCCACGCTCTCACCCAACATGAGATGTGAGGGAACAAATCCCTTCTCTCAAGATGGCAAAACTGTTGTGTGCTTTATCCAGGGTTAAAGTGTGCAAAGAAGCAGTTACACAGAACAATACAGTCTTCATCCTAACTCATATTTGTCACTTGTTCTAAGTCTTCTGTCATACAAAATACTTAAGATATTAGTGGATTTTGCTTGTGGTTTGTTTCTTTGTTTTCTTGCACCTTAATGCATGGGATTCTTTGACCTATATTTTTGATAAATAAATATATATTGAGTATGTTATTGACCATACATAGATTGTCATAGAATCTACTAATTTTATTTCATAGTTCAGTGCTTTATATTATTTTTATATAAGATCTCTATTTTATTACTGTCACACCAGACATGCATAGAATTTAATGCTCCCAATGTTATCTCCCCAAGTATAACTTGTTGACCTATATCTTGAATGTTGAGTACTCTCAACCAAACCCTGGTTTTCTCTTTGAATTAGTGCCAAGACCTCAGAAATTAAGGAAAAGATAGGCACTGCCGAGCATAACAAAATTGAGATTTCCAAGACTGGAATCCACTTTAAAAATTCAAGCCTCCTTGTGACAGCCAGCCTGAGCCACCAGCTTATCAAAGTGCAAAGGGATGGAGTGAAATGAATATATTAACTGCCAGGACTGCATTTGCAGTACTTGACCACTATGCAGGTTTTCTATGGATAATGGCAATGGGGGAGACCTTGGTTCTTATTCTTGATGAGGACCCTTAAACAAAAATAAATGAACCATTTCCAGGAGTCCTTTAAGTGTCTGGAACTTTAATATAAGTACATACATGGTCTCTGTTAAATGTGCCTCTGAGTGCCAGAATCTTTCAAAACTTTAAGAAATTGATACAAAATCTTTAATAACACCAAGTCACAAAGAGGGGCTGAGTAGATGGCTCCGAGGCCATTGTTAGAGCTAACGTTAGCTGTTCTTCTGGGTTGCTATTCACTGTATTTTTAACTCAAGAAAATACTCTGATGGAATGGCCAGAGTTTGCCTTACACTGTTCTATGTTATGGCATGTTATGCTTTATGTTTTGTTATATTATACTATGTTATGCTTTAAGTTTTATGCTACATTTTCTTTCTGACATCTCAGTAGGCTTTGAAGCCCAAGTCCAAAAAAACTCCTGAGAGTGTTTTAAAAGGAATGACTTTTCAGTTATACCAGTCAGATGTTTACAGCTAAGAACAACTTTACATACATTCCTGAATCTGGGTCTAGGTTTGTGGAGTTATTTCCTGAAATAAGGAATGATGCCATGATTGCATGATTTAACACATCGATGCTGAGACAGAAACTCTGGATAAGAGCGCTTCCTTTTCAAACATTATTTTTTTTCTACATCAGAGGCAAATATATTAGTATCACTCTGCAGCAAGACTTTTCGCATTGTTGTCACAGCCTGAGAGAGATCAGTGGCATCAGCTGTTGAAGAAAGACAGTGTTAGAAGAACCGAAGGAGGTTGAGGGAGAAGGTGGAAAGGTGATGCCTGGGTGCTGCTCTAGCACAAGATACTTTAGATGGCTCAGGGAAAAATATAAATGCCTATGTCTTGTGTGACTTTCCTTAAAATAAATGAGGAAACAATAAGCAATCAGTAAGAAGAAAAATATACCGAAGAAATATTTAAGAGCAGAAAATTGTAACTTCTTTTACTGATTTGTCCACCTTGTTGCTTTCCTTTTAGGTTGCTATTAGCAAGTTTCTTTATTCAACACTGATGAATTTCACAAAAATAATCTTTCAAGTACAAAGAAAGTTCATTTCATTTTGCAAGGAAAAAGTAAGACTGATTCTCAGCTAGCATAAACTGGCCTAATTCCATTAACTATAACTAATCTAGTCCAATTACCATTATCTGAAGATCAAGACTTTCAAGTGAATTAAGGTTTTCATTGACCTATTAAATAAAATAAAATAAAAAAGATTATTAATATGCATGTCTCTCACTCTAGTAACTATCTCCATAACACTTCTTCTTGCATACATATAATAGTTTCATAGACTATTTGGTCCACATCTTAGCATGTTACATTTCTTAACAAATTTGAAGTGATTATTAAAATATATATATATATTAAGAAACAATTAATATATATGTATTTTCATCCACCCACTCTTAGTCTCATTTCCAAAAAGATGTAGGCAGAATATTTTGAAAATATGTACTTTTGTGCATTTGTTTTATTATGGGTATTAAATTAAAAACAAATTTTAAGTCCTAAAATTGCACAAGATCCATTTTTTTTCCACTGATTACGATTGCAATTAGCTACCCATATATGTAGGATGCTCTTTAGAAGTATTTATTTTCTATATGCTAACTGCTTCTTTAGCACCAGCAGAGGCTGGCCTAGTGCAGCAATCAATGAAAAAAAAATCAGTAGTGGTATGCTCTGGAGATTCAGAATCCTTATCATAGGATATGCCAGCAAATTCATGAAAATACTGCATTTCTATGACCAGATCTGATCACTGCATGTGTCAAATGGATAGTCAGTGAAGTACCTACCTAGATCAGATCATATTATACAGTCTCCAAGGCTCAGAGTATATATATATATATTTCATCTTGCACAATACTGAGCAAATGGACCTCGATTTTCAAAAGCTCTCAGCAGCCAATGTGCTGAAATCTTTTCAAGGCCTCTCCTGTTGTAGAAAAGGGGAAAAATAGACAAGATACTTTTACTGCCTCAACAACAGTCCACTTTTGATGAGCAACCTCTGAGATAATGCACTGTCCACCAGGATTCATTCTTTGAATGGGATGAAAACCCAACGCTCTTATCTTTATTCTGGATTAAAAAAATGCGTTGATAACTATGATCCAGTAGGGCGTTATTTTTCTTATTGAAAATATAGCTGAATGTAAATATAAACATACATATACTTATCTACATACGTATGCTCATGTGCATGTGTAATTTGGTGTGATGTAGAAAAAGCTTTTAAGTTTTTTAAAGTTCAAGACTTAAGAGAACACTAAAGTTCATAGACATTACATGTGCAAAGATTGCTATCTACCACGATATCTCTTCAGTGAGTTTATCTCCCTCTGAGCCAGAAAAAAATAAAATACAACAAAATAAAAATAAACAAACAAAAAGTTTTATTTTAAAATAGAAAAAAAAAAGTGAGCAGCCATCTATGGAACTTTGATGATGCTTTATTTTTAACCTTATCACTTTATTTTAGGCAACTACACAATCAGAAAAGAATTATACATAGTAATATCTTCTACTTCCATTTCATTTTCCTTTTCCTCCTCAGAAAACAGGCACAGAAGCTGAAGCTTTGTATTTCAGGATTGAAGCTTGATCCTAATTTTCACAAAATCTTAGGCACTCAGATACATGAACAGGAGGCTACGAGCCTTAAGATGTCAGGCCTGTTCCTCCACACTGTCAATTTCTAAATTCTGCTATATGTTGATGATTGGAGTCACTGTCTCCATTTATTTCTGCAGAGGAAGAGGATGTGTCTGGATTCCTAGGATGCAGAACAGTACTGCAAAGTTGAGCCCAACAGCAGGGCCAAGTGGTGCTGCTGTGCCCTTCCTCTTGATGCATCTTTCAGGGCGCTTCCAGAAAGCAATCTTTTCTGTTCTACACCAAGATTCCCTCCCTGAAGAAAGGAAATCGTTCACTCTAGATTAGATCCTGAAAGCAAAGTCAGGCAGTGCAACCAGTTGGCCCAGAAAAATAGCAAGGAGCAAATTGACTTAGCCGGGGGATACTGATGACGCATTGTGTGACCTTGGGTGAATCATTTTCTAGGCTTGCCTTTTTTTCCCCCCGCAAAATGGGAATAATGATACTTCTGCACTTTGATTGTAAAAACGTAGCATAAAAATAGCTAAACAGGTCACATAGAGGTTCAGTGTCTCATCTCTGACAGTGGCTAGTAGCAAATCCTGGAAAAAACAAATAATAGCAAAGCCAATAATATTGTTCTTTGTTTTCCCTCCTTGGATTCTGACAATCTGGACCTAAGGATTTTCAGGGTCAAACATTGAATCTATATTATTTTGTTTAACATTTCAGAACAGACATTTCGTGGATTCATCAAATGAATATACTTAAAAGAAATTTATTATAGATAATATAAGAATATTATTTGTAGTTTTGGCCTACAATGCATTTTGTGGCAATGAATTTCACAGCTGAATTTTTTGTTTATATTTTGCTAGCATAATATAACAAAACAAAATGAGACAATATTTCCATTTGGTTGGTTGAACCTGTGTGTCTGATAGTTAAAAGAAACAATAAGAAATTCTGAGTAAATGCTACATATTAGTAAGTCCTCTATTTAGACTAAGAAATTATTCTTATATTTCCTGAGTCACTTTTTAATGGTAAAAGTGGCATATCAAAGGATAAAACAGACGTTTCCCCCAACACACGAGATTAATCTACATCAGACTTTGGCAAGGGGAGAAATTCCTAGGTCTTTTTATATTTCTCCCCATACCACTAGCAACACATAATGCAAAGTTTCCTTTAGAAGAACATTCTTCTAAAGAAGAATACTAACTCTGAGGCTTCAGAATCAGCTTTTTGGATCTATCCCCACTGGTTTAACAGCAACCTCTCCTTCCTCTTTCTTTCCCACTTCGTCCTTCACCCTGTTCCAAGGGAAGATATGCTCACAGAGAAAATTGATGATTAACTATTTAATATATATGACATATTAACAGTTTTTTTAAAAGACAATTTTTAAGATAAGTAACTGGAATAATTTATTACCCTGAGCTTATGCTCATGACAGTTCAGCCATGCCCATCTCTTTCATCATAAAAGCCCTTCATATTTTATTCTCTTCTTTTATTTCTTCATATGTCTTCTTAACTTACTAGGACTCACAGGAGACAATTTATGTGGAATTTGAATTGACTTTTCTAGAGGTTCAGACCCGCATTCCCTGCCCTGAGACCAGGTCGCTAGAGAAGGTAGAAGTTGTGATTACTTCCTGCACTCTCTGAGGGATATGTCTGCCTTGTCTAAGGCATCAAAAAGCTCAATATCTAGATGTGGCTACGTCAGGATCCCCTTCTAATGTGTATCCTGAGGAATCCAAGGGAGGAGAATATTTTGACAGTAAGGAGGGAAGAGAATGTTTAAAGGGCAAAAAGAAGAAAAGAGGGTTTAACTACACACCAGGCAAATGGATTAATATGCTCAATGGAACAGCTAAACCCATATCAATGAAAAAAATTCTGAGTCATATCATGTGGAGGCATAGTACCTTGTCAGTAGATAATAGGTGCCTTGTTAGTAGATAGTTAATCGCAAGAACGCCTTAGCAGTGCACGGTTGATGGGCTGACCCGCAAGGAGTCTTATCAGCAAGGAGCAAAGCAGGAAAAGGAGGAGGACAACAACAGCATGTGGAATGTCTTGTCAGCCGATGAGGAACAAAGCAAGGAAAAGAAGATAACCACAACTGCACGGCTGGCAAGATGCTGATTGATTGTAATCTTTGCAACACTTGTGTTAAAAGAGTATAAAAGGAGTTGGTTTGAGAATAAAGTTGTCTCACTCTGCATCCCAGACTGAGTCCGTTCTTTCGCAAGGTGCAACAAATGGCGCCCAACGTGGGGCACGAAGACTAGCTCTCTCTTGGCTGCACCGCCCAGCTGAACTCCCGGGATTCACGCTGAAAGGAAGCGTAAGGATCACGCTGAAAGGAAGCGTCCTTTGTGTGCACACCAACACCTCTTGAAAGGAAAGAGGTAAGCAGCTGGGGACTATGGGGCTACACTTAACGAAGGAACAAAAAGATGTTTTAGAAGTCTTTTCTAAAATCTTAAAACAACAGGGCAAAAAATTAGATGAGGAAGATCTACAAAAG
>NW_010576819.1:246790-259942 GCF_000705375.1 Tinamus guttatus | reverse complement strand
ATGGCCTCTCCTTGATACCAAACAGCTCTGCCATGGCCAGGTGAGGCAGTTTGGGGTTGTTCTTCCTAAAGCAGGTGAGACCTGTCAGGTGCAGCATGGTCCTGACCTGCTCTTTCCCATGCCCAGCTCCCCGGATGCTTTCAGCCAGACCCATTTCTCCAAGAGGGAATCTCTGCATGTCGAGGGGTCCAGGTGAGCTTATTGCAAAGTCTGGGGTCTTTTCTACTTACTTCGGTCCCCTAGGACCTACCCTTTGCATATATTTACACTATGAGGGCACAAACAAGTTGCAGAGCAAATGCAAGTCCACAGACTCATAGCTCAATTTTTCACCTGATTTTTTGGTTTTGACCTGGTTACAGCTTGAACTCGAAGCACCTGGAGTGTAGGTCACCTCTTGCACACCTTGGACCTCTGGTGCCAGGAGCAGCGAGCACCAGGACGACCTCCCTGCTGCAGAGGTAGCTCCTGAACCGGGCGGCTTGTTCCAGCTGCCCCTCACAGCATGAGGGATATGAATCCCTGAATCCCAGCCACGCTCCAGCATTCCATAAAACACAGAGCTCCAATTACGCATGGCTTGGCTCTGGGGAAGCTCAGGAAGGGGCAGGGAGCAGCCCTATCTCACAGCCCCAGATCTTCAGTCTAAAATAAAACCGCAGAGTGAAGGCATATTGTAAGGACATGTGCTGGTGCTATCCTAAAGCAAACCCTGGTTGGATTAGCCCCAGAACAGACGGTCCTTTTTCCTCTGGCAACAGAAACGGTCATAATCCAAACATTACTGACCCCAACACCGCAGGGCAGAGAGCAAAAGCGTATTTGGAGCTGAAGGACTCGCTAGTGCCGTCTTCTCCACTGCCAGCTGTGGCAAAGAAGAGTTTGTTGTTGCAGAATACTGCAGCCTCCCAGTCCACTCCCTACCCGCCGATGGCCTTGCCTGGCTCGGAACATGTCTGTCCAGGTGAGCATGGGAAGGTGTTTCCTGTGGAGCCACTAACCAGCGGTTGAGCAAGCGTCGCTGGATTGAATGCAGGTTTTCCCACTTCCCCAGCCCTTTCTCTGCTCTCGACCCATCTCCCAGGAACCTTTTTCTAATGCTCCCTGGGGTCCTTGGCCTCAGGCACTGAAGGGGTGGACAAGAAGTGGTCGACTCCAGGCTCCAATCGCAGACTGCTGAAGTGAAGGTTGGGCTTGGCGAGGGAGATCTTTCTCCAGGAGCCCTTTGGAGGCAGGAGTAAGAGGATATCTCCAGGAGCCACCTTCAAGGCGTTGAGAAACAAGTAGCCGAGTGAGCGTGAGTCCATGTGGGTGAGTCTGAATGGGATGGGGGGCTTCTCAACCATCGGAAAGGGGCATGTGGAGATCCAGAGGATGGGGGAGACATGGGCAGGTGCAGCCTGGGAGTGAGGTGCCCGATACAGGGTCACGGGAAAGCGGGATGAGCCCAGGCTTGGTGCTGGACTCGCGGAGGGTCGGCCAGGCTGAGCACAGCGTGGTTTGGCATGTCCCATAGCGGACTTTGGAGAACTGATGTCTCCTCTGGGAGAACCGGGACCCAGAAGGGCTGGAAAGAAACCCAGGTGGTTCTCACCAGTCCTCATCCTGCTGAGGAGCAAGGCAAGAATGTCCCTCTTGCTCTGACCCTCTGCAACTCACAGGGGCTTTAGCCCCTGCTCATCTGTGGGGATCATTGGCCACATTGGGGACTGATGGGACTCCTCAGTGTCCGACTGGGATTTATTCGCGGGCTCTGTGCGTGGGCAAGTTGTTTTGCGTCTCCTATAACCAGCGGGGCAGGTTGTCCTGGGGCTGTGTGTGTCTGTGGATCCCAGACTCCAGGTCTGTGTCAGGGCGGTGCTGAATGGAGCTGGGGATGGGGCGTCCAGGCAAACACACCTCCCTCTGCCAGGCCAGACAGGGCTCCCATCGCAGTGAGGTGCTGTCGTGGGCTCTGGTACAGAGCAATGGCATGGAAGGATCCAGGGAACACGTCCACCTCTAGGACACCCTGTGCCGTCTCTCTTCTCCACCTTGTTTAAACTTTTATGACCAAAACAGCCATGTGCAAACATCCTCCTGTAAATAACCCGCGCAGATGGGGCTGTGTTTGAACAAGCGGACGTGCGCCGGCAGCGCAGGAGGCTGCTAACCCGGCAGGGTGCCCAGCACCCAGCGCCGACACGGGGTCACCCGTGTGGCCAGGGGCCACCTCGCTCCTCCTTGGAGCAGCTCCTCTCCTACCAGCTGCGCGCCTGAACATGGAAAACGCTGGTTTGGGGAATTGAAATGCTGGGAAAAGTCTCACCTAGAAACCACTAAAGCAATCAGGCACCTGCATTTCCAGGGTAAAACATTCCTTTTGGGAAGACCTACGGTGAAGCACTTCTGCACCTTTGGATTTTTTCCCCACCTTTCCAATATGACTTTCTTTTTGCTGAATTGGCAAAGGGCTCCCGTTTCCCCACAGCCTTGTTTTTCAGGTGAATTGCCATTAGCATTTCTTTCATCCCCCTGCTTTTTTTGTTTTTCTCTGCTGCTCTGATCTCGCTACAAGACTCACCAAGGGCAAAACTTTTCCATACCTACACCGTGACTGTTGCTGGCTGCACCACCACTGCCTTGGGACCACTCTCCTCCAAGGTCCCTCCTAACACCTCTTTGCGCCGAGAGTCAGAGCTGCACCATGGAAAGGAAACCAAAGCAAATAACTGTGGATGTGGCTGGTTAGAAATGTTTTCCCTTTAGCTGTGGGCTTTGAGGAGAGCACACGGATGCCGACTCTGCTTGCAGCATGTCACGGCTGGTCCGAGGCTGCTGGGGCAAGGAGCCCCAGGAGGGGCCCAGGAGTCCTGCACGCGTCCCACCTCTTCCTCACCAGAGGAGCACGTTTCTGCAGAAAAAAAAATCAGGAACATGACGCTGTGTCCTGGCCCCATTTCCCAACACAGGCTGCCAAGGGGCAGGGAGGTGTCCGCACCGGGCAGGCGTGCGGTGCCTGCAAGAGCGGGCAGGGACAAATGTCACCGAGCTGGGGCAGCTTTATATTTATAAATTGTAGCAGAGCAGCTCAGCGCTTATCAGCCTTAAACCTCAGAGACTTTTCCATCTACCTGGCAGCCAGAGCCGAATCTGAGCTGCCCTCAGCCCTGGCCTGGATTCTGCTTTCCTGCCTGCAGCTAAGGCTGTTCTTATTTTTAATGGAGCATTTCTAGATTACAGCAAGTGACAGCAGAGTGATTTGCGATGTGTCAAGTTTCCTGCCCTTTCTCTCATAGCCTCAGCTCATAAAAATATGCTCCCTCTGGGATTGCTTCAGTTCCATCCCTGCTGGCCGGTTCAAGTTCCTCTCTATTATTTGTATTAAGGAAGTGCCTGGAGGGTTTGCACAAAGATTGCTGCCTCATGGCGCTAGCACCTGATAAGGGACAGTCCCTGCCTCATGCTCGGGATGCGGTGGGATAGTTTCCATGCCCAGTGTGATGCAGTTCCTACCAGCAACTTTGGCAAAGCCCCTTGCTTCAATCAGCCCAGTTTTGCAAAGATGCATCTTTTATAGGTCTTGAACAGGTACTTTGAGGTTTGATTGTGCAGCCTTTATAGACAAGCCCTGCTCAATGGTGAATTCATTGGCAATGCCAAGATCTCAGGGACATCAGAGGAGCATGAGCCAAGGCTGATGAAAGCCTTGCAGGGAGGCAAGTGCAGAGTGTCCCCACTGTCCCCAACTCGGCACCACGCAGCATCTCTCCCTCCTGCAGACCTCCGTGTGCTTCACAGGCATCACAAAACCAAACGCTGGATGGGGAAGTGAGACTGTCTTGAAGCAAGACTGGAATGAGATGAAGCAGCTCATCCAAGCTGGTGCAAAGGCGCAGTGGCAGATCTGAGTCCCAAACCACATTGTGGCCAAAAATCCTCCTTACAGCCTTTTCTTTGTGCAAGAGCACGGGGGGCACTTCTCATGGTCCTGTTTGCATGACTCATTTTCCTCCTCTTTGCTCCTTTCCATGTTGGCAGGAGCGGTTTCCTTTATTAGCTCTGCACTTTCACTGCAGTGACAGAGCTCCTGGAAGGGATCCCTTCCCTTTGCAAGCCGCCTTTGAGAAAGGAGCTAGAGCATCTTCAGCTCGCAGGAGTGGATGCAGTTCTTCTATCCTAGTGATAAAGCTGCCACATGTTCCCTTCCACTAAAGTTTTTAAAAGCTGCAGCACGGATCTTGCTCAGAGACGAGGGTCTCTGGGCCCTCCAGGAAGCAGGAGCAGGGAAGGGTATCCAGAGGATTCCTTGGTGCCACGGGCAACGCAAGGAGGCAGCTCCCAGCATTGCTGCAGCTGATGCTGATCCAGAGCAGGTTGAATCTCTTGCCTGCTGGCTGCATCCCCGGGCAGCACCGAGGCCGGATCGGGGCACTGGAAGGAGACCAGAGCTTGCAGCAGAGAGAGAAGATTGCCTGGCAAGGAGACAGCGAGAAGCCAAGTGCTCGCTGCTTGGGCAGGAAATTGCCGTGTCCCCAAGAGCAGGCGCCTCTTTCCTCTATTTTAAAGTGATTTGATTGCCCAAGGCGGGCAGCTGAGCGGGTCGGGACCAGGGCTCGGGCTACTGAGAAGTATTTGGGAAGGCAAATCCTTCTGTGCCACAGGCAGGAGCTGCCTGAACGCAGCAGGGCATTCACTGGGAGCCAGGAAATAGGGATTTAGGTTAATACAGATATCCAGGTGGGAAGGGGTAGTGAAGAGGGACACTGTGGCTCATCCACAGGGACAAGGAAGGTGCCGGGCAGGCGCCAGCCTGGCTCGGGGCACCCCCGGAGCAGCTCATGGGCCTGGATATTTGCTATTCCAAGAGATCTCCCCAGTAACTTTCCAGAGGTAATAAAATATCTGGCTTTAAGCAAACAAGAACAGGTGTAAAAACAACGCAAGGGGGAAAAGGGACCTAGAAACGGCCGCGGGGAGAGACAGCCAGAGCAGGCAGCCGCGATGTCGCCTTTCTGAGGCTGGCTCAGCCAAGGGGATTGAGAAAAAAGCCCAAATCCACAGGCTGTGAGACAGGGTCGACATCTCCAAGGTCGGTAGGTTAGTTCTGGTCCCTGAGATGCAAGGTAGGGATTCTGTGGTGTTCCTCCTCCCTCCTGCTCAATATCCTGCTTTTTCGGGGAATTTTCCCCTGCACATTCCTTCTCTGTAAGCACCAAGGATGGCCCCAGTACCTCCTTCTTTTTGCCTAAATTTTGTTAAATGTGTTACAGGAATTTGATGGTCTCCAGGAGGTTGTGCAGGAGAGAGCAACAGTCCTCCAAAATCAACATCAGTGACTGCAATTTGGGGCAGATCCATGGGATCGCTTCAAGTCTCCTCTCCCTGGGATGCCGTTGGCACTGGGAATGGTGCAGGGATCATTGGCCTGGTGGAGCTCATCCCGCTCCTTGCAAAGGCATCTTGCAGCTGCCACCAGCGCTGGGGAAGAGCCTCCCTCCAGCTACAAGGCAGTGATGCATTTGCCAAAAAATGGGAAACTCTTGTGCTAACAGGGTAATTAATTAATTACAGCTCATTAAAGGAATTACAATCCCATTAGTATCTCTGGATCTCAGTCAGGCTGGTGGAAGGTGTTCCTCGGGGGACAGGAATGCTGCAGGATGCTCAGAGCTGCTGCTTGCACTGGGGAAAACAGGGGCTCCCGCCGGTTCTAGGAGGGTGTTGAGCCACATTCCCTCCCAATGGTTTTTTTCCTGTGTATGTCCCTTGTTGGATGCAACCCTGTTGTGATCGGGAGATGCGCCGATCAAAGTGTGCTGATCCCTGGGCTCATCACTCCGGGAGCCGGAGGAATGCGGGACCTGCCAGGAGGCTGGATAAATCGCTCCAGGCCTTAAACCCTGACTGGAGCGAGCACCAAGTTTCCCCATCTCCCCTTCCCGGAGCCTGATGCCAGGGATTGAGGCGTTTCCGTAATGCAGCAGCACACCTCATGAATAAAGATGAAGTTGATTAAAGCGGAAAACCCAGGGCAAGGCAGAAGCAAAGCGATTTTGCAGAGATGAGATGCTCTGGCACACCAGGAGCTCCCCGAAGGGCTGAGCGAACATGTTGGAGCATAAGCGCTCCGAGCCCTCTCCCCTGTTTTGTAACTGGTGGCTCTGGGCTGGGATGACTAACCCACCGAGTCGATAATCGTCCCCACGGGACGCCGGGGATATTTCACACGCTGAGCGAGCAGCCTCGTTTGGGAGGGAGGCCGGCAGAGGCTGCCGTAACCCCTTCCCTACCATGAGGCCAGTGACTCTGGTTCCCCTTCCCACAACAGAGCTCTGTGCAAACTGGGGGACAATTCCTGCAAAAACACATGAAATAATGGGCAATTCCTGCTCTGGAGCATCCTGCTCCCAGGGAACAAGAGCATTGGCTGCACAGGAGGGATGCAGGAGCAACGCGCAGCTCCAGGCGCCTGGCTGAGGACTCTGGCACGTGCTGGGAAAGGGGCAGCGTGTATTACTTAATGAGGCAGCGGGGACAGGAATGTGCAGGCGTAATCTAGAAAATCCTCAGTCCGGGATTTACAGGGATGGAAACATGGGCAGTGGCATCCAGCCCACTCCCTTTTGCATGACGCAGCTGTGGGCTTTATCACAATTTATTATCTGCTAGCGGGACTGCAGAAACAACTCCTTTCTGGGCCACGGCCGCGTCTCATTAAGCCCCGTTGGAGCGGACAAGACCATCCCTGTACCCAGGAGATTAGAAAGTAATTGGCCATTTAATTCCGGTCTGCAAATGCGCCGCTCGCTCCGTGGCTGCTGTTTTCCCCGGATTCTTTCCACCCTGGGGACAGCGTTGCCACGCGAGCCGCAGAGTCTGCACCGGGGAGCAAGTGGGGCCGCTCGGACTGTCGGGAGCCGCACGGGAAGGCAGCAGCTTGAGCTCGTTTTAAGATTTCCCTGATAGGTTTCCAAATTGGATTACGCGCCATGGTTGCCGGGGCTGGCAGGCTCTGGAGCCGGTGATTCAGGAGCCTCCACACTCCTGCCTGTCCCCACGTGACCCAGGAGGCCACGGTCCCACCGGCGGGTTTTGTCAGCATGAGCCGGATGCCATCGGGGATAATTATGACCCGGATCCGCAAAGTCCTCCGGGAGCTGAGTTACCATTTTCCGCTGGTCTCCCCACCTGGATGCTCTCGGGATGCGGCGTGCGCCCTTGTTTTAGCTGCCTTATCAGCCACGTGGCTGGCTGCAGCGCTTGGAGCCGCCTCTCTTCCCGAACTTCATCCCCAAGGAGGCTGGCTGATGCGGTTAGGATTTTTATTGGATTCTGCTGTTCGTTTGCTCCTGACGGCGAGGGCAGAGGCTGCGGCCGGGCTGGACCCGGCGCCACGGCCGCTGCTTCCCGGCTCCAGGGCTCCAGGCAGCCGGTCTGCTTTACAGCACCAACATCCCGGAATATTTACAGAGCTGAAAATTTGACAAGACTTTTCTGCAAATGCAGCAATGAACAAGCAACTCCCTCGGTGCTGGCGCGGGGGTGGGACGTGCCGAGCATCCACGTCTAAACAAACGAGTGGGGTTTTTTTCCTTCCAACGAACACCAAAGGTCTTTCTTTTTTTTTTCCCTTTCTTTCCCCCCCCCCTTTTCTTCCTCCCCTCCCTCTCTTTTTATGCCTTGTTTTCTCCGCTCTGCAAACAACGTTCTTTCAAGCCCAGGCAGAAAACTCTATCTGTCTTCAGAGCATGATGTGATGGCAGAAAGCAGCGACGTCCGCTTGGCAATGAGATTAAGCGGAAGTCATTCATAAAGGGCCTCTCAGCCCAAAGCAAAAGCAAAAAAGAGAAAACAGCCCCCAAAACAAAGCAAAAACCCCAAGCAAACAAGCACGGCTGTTAGATTCGGATGGGCAGGCACGCGGCCCGGGCCGCAGGAAGAAAGGGTTCACGGATGTCACGTCGCGTATAGACCGGCTGCTGGTGCCTGTGTCCCTATGCAAGGGAGCTGCCAGCTCCTACATCCCAAAATCCCCAGGTTCCCTCCTATGCGGAGAAGGAGCAGGCACCCGAGGGTGCTGTCCTGCAGGAGGGGACACCCCGAGGTTCCTCCATGCAGGATGGGAGGCCTCTTGCAAAGGCAACAGCTTCTTCAGGGCTCCTGGCTCTCTAAGCCAGTGGAGAATTACTGAGTTCAATAGTGTCTTTTTCATGAGGGAAGAAAAGAGAAATTCTCTGGGTTTTCCCCAGAATAATGTGTGGCTTAAAAAAAATAATGCACAGCACGCACGTCTGCATGGCTGAAAGGGAAAAAAAGAAAAATCTCAGTGTTTCACTCAGCATCTTTCCCCTTCTCCTGCGCCCGCTCGCGGGTTTTCTTTACAAAATGAACTTCTGGCTGGATCTATTCAGTCTCACAAAGCATTTCCATTCTGACATGAGTGCATATTCCGGAGGAGCCATCAGACTCTCTCCAGCCAACTTTAATCCCAAACGCCTTGCTGTGACTAAACCTCATTTCTATGTTAAGTACCTTAGCTCGCTGCAAAGGCCACGTAAAAACTCAACCAGTTAAGTAGCCTCCCTGCAGCTGCCTTGTTAAGCATTGAGGGCTGGTTTTATTTATTTTTATTACTTTTTTTTTTCTTTCTGGCTTTACTAGAGCAGAGGTGGAAGATGCCCCAAGGAAAGGCATCATTTGATTCCTGGAAAACCATGCTGGGTTTTGGCTGAGCTCCTCTCTGGGCACATTTGACTCCCGAGCATCCTTCTCAAAAGGGGAGATGCAAAAAATTCTCCCCATAATGTGCAGGAAAAGTCTTGGCATGGAGAGGTCTGGAGCAGCAGGTGCCGCTTGGGAAAACCCACATCCCAAGCGCATGGGAAAATGAGCCAAAGCCGTTGGGATTCAGCCGGGAGGGATGAATGCACCCAGCAGGGATGCGTATCCCCAAGGGAAAAAAGCAAGGCGATTTCTCCCCTCCCTGTATCTATTCCATGCCAGTGGCTTTGCTGGATGCTCCACCTCCATGGAGGTGGGTTCAACTCCATGTTCCTGGGCATCTCATTCCCTGTTGGCGCTCTGCAGCCTCTGGCGCCATTCCCAAACTCGTACGGCGTTCGGAAAACACCCGCCACGGCACAAACCGGGGTGACGTTTCACCCTGGCTTTGAGAAACGCCGAGTTGCAGTGCAAGAATTGTCAGGACACCCTGTCCGGAGATTATTTACAGCAGGACTTCTCCTTGTCTGGGTTGGAAAGTGCCTTTTATGGCCTCCGAGGGAGCTGCAATTTTAAAAATGAGTGAAATGGCCTAGTGGGAAAATGGCTCATTTTGGATTGTCTGTGTGGATTGGGCTGTTTTGAGGTCTATGAAAACATTTGCATTTTCATCTTTCATTTAAAAACATGCTTTTGTTTCCAGCTGAATGTATAGCTTGTTTCTCATTTGCTCACCAAGCATTGAAATGGCTCAGCCTTGCTCTGAGCAGGGTTTAGCTCCCATTTCCAAGCCCCCCTCCTGAGCACTCAGATGCTGATCCCTGTTATCTTCCTAAAATACAGCTCGCTGTTTAAGAATGGCCTCTTGCAATCCTGTCTCCCCTGACACAGCCCCGGTGTCCCGTGCAGGGCTTGCGCCTGGCTCCAAAGCGAAGAATAATGGGGATTTTTCTGCTGGTTTTGACCGTTCTCTCCACTCTGCTTGCAAAGTTTGAGCCTGTTTTTTCTTTCTTGGACCCTGAACATGGTGACGTGTACCCTGCTCGCCCATACATCATGCGACAGCCAGGAGGGACGGGGCAAAAGGGGACTTTCCAATAACGTGGTGGCACAAATATGTGCTGATCCTCTCCTCTCTCTGCAAGTGGCAGCCACAAAGACCCAAATTTGCCGTCTCTGCAGCCCTGCCTGGCTCTATTTTGTGCCTAAGCCCAGGGCTTGGAGGCGGCGGGACCGGTGCGGCCAGCAGATAATAGCTCTGACAAAAGCTGTTGTTGCTGTTTCCGTAGGGATGCGAGTCCAGTCGTGCTCCTCGGTGGCGGATCTGGGATCTGGGTGCTGCAAGGTCTTGGGGTGCTTTCCCGAGTATGAGATGACCCTTGCAGGCACCTGAAGACCCATCCGCGTCTGGACAGGTCTTCCTTTGGCCTCCCAACTCAGCAGGTTGCAGGAGGATGCTTGGCATCTGTGGAAGATTTGCCAGGGTGACAACCTCTTTGACAGCTTGGTTTGGGATGAGAAATGTGGGGAAGGAGAGTGGGATTTGCAACTTCCAAAGCAGTGAGAGCAGAGCACTGGATGAGGTCTCTTGAGTGTGGTGTGACAGCTCCATCACAGACGGTACTCAAGGTTTGGCCAGAGGGGCATCGCTGGGGACTTGGTTGAAGACCTTGCTCCATCAGGCTGCTGTGCTCTCCAGCTTGGGATCCAGGTGGCCATAACATCCTAAAGGACAAATAATTTGCTGCTTGGGGTAGGATGACTTGTCATTGCAACCCCTCTAGGGTGGGGTGTTTCCTGGGAGAACTTCTGGCCAAATGGCGATGGTGGATCACATAAGACCACATATCCCAAGACAACAGTGAGGAAAGCAGCTCATGCTGCCCCTCATGCCTCCCGATCAGGAGAGCCCAATCCCATCCCATGTTTCTGGGATGGATCTGTCCCCCAGCCAGCAGCGGTTGCATAAGAGATTTGCTGTGTGCCCCAAGACCACGTTGACATGAAGCCAAGGTGCTGATTAGGACAGGGTGGATTTCACGTCAGAGCATCTGCTGCCCAGTCTGGTGGGCTCGGAGCTGCTGCCCTGAGCTCGTTTATGTAAGAAGCCAGCTGTGCTCCTCCACTGTCGCCTGCAGGGCCAGGCTTTCCTGCAGCAGCCCATTTGGGAAGGTTTGCAGGTCATAGGGAGGGCCTGGCCCAGAGGACCCTAGGCTGAAGGTGGTTTGCGAGAGCTGCGTGGCTCCTCTTTCCCCTGTCACGCTCTGCGGTGACAGTGAGGGAGCTCTGGAGCTCCTTCTTGGAGGATACATGCAGTAGGCACAAGTAGGAAGGGACAGGTCTTGGAGGGAGCTGCACAGGGTGGCTGCCATGCCCACCCCTCCATGTTCCACCCCACCCAACCTGTGACCATGGAGAGGGACCTGCTTGGCTGTGCCCTTCCCTGGGGATTGCTCTGCCGAAGATGAGGCACTGGGGATAAGTCTCTTGCTTCCTGCTTTGTCCTGCTTTTGCCTGGCCGGGATCCCAGCACTATGAGGTCTCTGCCTTGATCCCGGGATGGCAGCCTGCTGAGGACGGATGGCTTCCTGAGATGCCATTCCATATCTCAAAACCCAGAGAAACTCCAAAACCCAGAGCTCCTGTCCTTGTCCATTTGCCTCCTTGTCTGCAAGCTCCACACTGCAGAAGACATGGGGAGGAGCAGAACAAGCAAGGGAAGGAGCATCGTGGTCCCAATGGAGATGTGAGGGTGGCAGGTGGCACAGCACCACAGGGACACCGCAGGGGTGATGTGCAACTTGGCCTCCAAAATGGAAAGAACAGTAAAGCCTACGGAGACGTCTCTCCTGGAGCACCGACACTGTGAAAGCCGTCAGACCTTGGATGCTGAAGACTTAGAGTGTCTGGGTCTTGGTTTACACTCTCTGGCCCAGTTTCTGCTCTTTGGCCAAAGACGAGGGCCAGGTTCCTATCTCTGGAAGCCCTGGCCAAGGTCTCCTCTTGTGCGAAACCCTCAGACATGGCCTGGGCCCCTTTGCATGCTCTTCTGAAGTAACCATTGACCCAAACAGGACTCATACATCTCTCAGTTAAGGATGGTGGATGTTTTTTTAGATCCTAAGAGGAGCATGGTGACCATTTGGGGCAGCGTAGGATCATGTTTTCTTGAGGACAGGTCTCCTTTGCCCAGTGTTGACACAAGTGACGGGAACAAGGAGCCCCTGTGAGCAGAGCCCTGCATGCCTGAACAAGATGGAGAAGGCAGGAGGAGGAGGAAGGAGGAAGGAGGAAGAATCAGGGGAAGGTGCTGGGGAGGGATATACCCAAGGGACTCTGCTGAAACAAGCTCTAATGGGTGGAATTAAGCTGAAGAGAAGAAAAAATTTCCTGATGCTGAGACACACGCTCGGCTCTCCCCAAGGGACACACTGTAATCCCTGCGGCTCGGTCCCCGGAGGAGCAAAGCTCAGCGATGGGAACTGGGAGCATCGGGCCCCGGGGCGCGCTCGGATCCACCGGGCGCTGCGGCGGGGGGCTGCCGAGCCCGCTGCGGCAGGGACGCCAGCGCTGGCGTCAGCGTCGCGGCCGGGGATGACATCCAGCTGGAAGCTGGACGGCACAATCCTTCATTAGCAAAATCTGCAGAGTTTTCCCTGGCGGCAAGGGGCACCTCGTTTTCCAGGCTGGCAGGAACACCAGGGCCCCGTTTCGATCCGTTTCTGGGGCAATACAGCTCCTGTCCTCATGGCGCTTTGTGGGACAGGGGGTTATCGAGGGCCACATGTCCTGCAACGAGCACGCCTGCCCTCCTCCTCCATCCCGAGCTGCACGGAGAGCTGCCGCGCTCCATCCACCAGGCGCAGCCATGGCAATGCCACGGTTCGGTGATCCATGTGTCCCCTGTCCCCGGTTCGGCTTCTCCAAGCTATTTCAGTCATGTTCCCAGCTGACCGGGGCTGGCTGAGCCCTCTGCATCCTCGGAGAGCCATCGGAGCACCGCGGCATCCAGCACCTCCGTGCAACCCGCTGCTCTCCCTGGGTTGAAGCCCATCCCTACTTGCAGGTAGCTTCCCTTCCACCTCCATCCTGACAGCGGGACGCATCCTGCCCCAGGACTGGGACTGGCTTGGGGACAGGAGGCAGCGGCAGCCACCATGGGCCTCGCGCTGGGGTTGGGCACGCTCATTACACGGGTAACAGCTATTTTTAACTTTGACGGATGGGAGCTCGTTTCCTGACACCGCTTGTGCCACAGAGCTGGGAGCAGCCGGGGATCCCGTGGCGGAGCAAGGAAGGGGCTTCAGCAGCCCCCCTGGATGTGGGGTCTGCCCGGCAGCCGCTTGGCATGCACTGAATTTGCAGGGTCTCAGCACGGGTGGGCGCCGTTGCTTGGTGGAGTGGAGGGGTCTCCGCAGTGGGAGCAGGGCATCCCAGGGGAGATTCCCA
>NW_010576819.1:184139-209350 GCF_000705375.1 Tinamus guttatus | reverse complement strand
GGAGAGGAGAGGAGAGGAGAGGAGAGGAGAGGAGAGGAGAGGAGAGGAGAGGTCCTTGGGATGCCCCTCCGGTTCCCTGCCACCCCAAGGTGCTCTGCTATGGTGCCAGCCCTTGATGCATGACCCTGGTGACTGCCGGAGCCTCTGCCAAGCTCCATCCAGATGTCCCTGCAGCTGGCACAGGGGAACACTTAGGCTCTCTTGTTTTAAAGACACTTTGTGTTGTGTCCCTGCCGTCACTGTCAGGCTCCAGCTGACTTCCAGTCCTGCAAAGCCGCTTTGTAACAGCTGCCCTGGAACCGCTGTTCCTCATAGAGCTAAAAACTGTCTACAGGAAGAGCAGACTGCAGCTTCCTCCAGGGGAAACTGAGTCAACTGAAGGTGCAGGGTTTCCATGTTACCCCAAACCTCTAGGGAAGAAGTAGGAAAAGAATTTGAAGGACTGGATAAAATCAATTCATTTAAGTGCTGCTTTGACGGGAGCCCTGGAGGTCCCACATTCCATACCCTAACTGCCTCTTCCCGCAAGACCCGAGGGATGCTCTGTCCCTGCTGCAGCACATGGAGGTGACCCTTGACCACACTGCATCTGTCCTGCACCCCTCCCAATCCTCCACATGGGAGCTGGTGATGATCATGTTTGTTGCCTTGAAAAGAGCCCGTGTCCCAACACCCACTAGAGAAACAGGGAACTGACAAACTTCTCTGGACACCCTCATGCACCCTCTGTGCAGCAGATCTAAGAAGCGCCTTGTTTATGGGCTCGACACAGAGTTTGTCAAAATAAGCTGTGACAGAGACCATCTCATTTATAGGAAGAACTCATTCAAGTGTCACCTTGGGGACAAAGTAAAAAATGACACAGAAATGGCACCTGAGTTTCTACTTCCAGTAATGGAAATTTCAGCTGATGACCTGACCAGGTTGGGCAGCATCTGGCCAGTTTTCTCAAAGTCACCCTGAAGTTCGCATCACAGTCCAAAGTCCCATCTGCGAATCTCCCTCCCTCCCCAGCCTGGCACTCCTGAAGCATTTCGAGCCTGCTCGGCGGCCCCTGTTTTGGAGTCAAACCCGACTCAGCATCCTCTACCATCCCAAGGGAGGGTTGGCTGCTCATTTCACAAGTCGGACACCACATGGGACACCACTGCTAGGTGTTCCCAAGATCCAGCATCGCCTCAAGGCCAGTAAAGCAGACCATGGCGTGTGTCCCGCCGTGTGCTGAGCCGTGCCAGGAGGCAGAGCGTGTGCGAGGCATGAGGAGCTCCGGGCGGCCAGGATGAGTCAGAGCCAGTCGCCTTTTTCCCTGTGGTGCAATTGTACCAGGCCCTGACAGCACCAGCTGGCTTTTGTCACCGCTCCCCATCAGAGCTGTCAGTCCCGAAGACAAAGGAAGGTGTGTGGAGGGGGAGGAACTGAGCATCTCCCAGCTCCGGTGGCTTTCCAGAATGATGCCAAAGTGGCGAGCAAGGAGGTTTTGATTAGCAGCCTGCTGCCGCAAGAGGATTAGCGAGGACGTCAGCGACTGTGGCAGCGCTGGAATTAAAAGCGATACTTCTGGAGCTCCCTCCGCTGCTGCTTTGTGGGGAAGAGCTTGATTGATGGCAATGACAGCATGGGAGGGCACGTGGCCACGGGAGGTTTCAGCCAAGGCCGTGGCCCCCGTGCACGGAAGGCACCGTCTTTACATCTACAGTGTCACCGGGGGTCTGCGAAGGGCTGGCACCGCTCGGGATTCGCACCACTCCTCAGCGCCACCTCATCGGCCCCGGTGCTCAACTTGGGGCCAGAAAGGCTCTTCTCGGGCTCAGATTTTACTCTGACAGTGACAAGGAGAAGGAAAACAGACTTGATAAGTAAGACCCAGAGGCATTTAGAGAACAAGCAGAAAGCCTCCGGTGAATGAAAAGACCAACTTGTGCCTGCTGAGCTCTGTGCTGAGCAGAGGGGAGGTGACGGTGCTGCCTCCGGGCACGTCACGGAGCCTCCTGTCCCCCAGGCTCACGGAGAAATCACCCACATGGATTCTCCAACCAGCCCTTCAGAGTGGTGTAATACAAGGTTTATCCCCCTATCACAGGGACTGTTGTTGATTATTTTCCAGAGAGGGAAGTTAGGTTCAAGGCAGAGTAAGTGATTTGACAGCAGTCTCAGGAAATCTGTGGATATTGTCAGAACAGGATCCATTCCTCCTCAATTGCAAGCCAACACCTGAAGCACGAGGCCATCCTTCATCTCCAGAAAGGAATTAAAACAAACCTGTTTCCGTGAAGCGCATGGTGCTGAAGCATTATGTGAAATAAATTGGCTTGGTCTGCGCGGGGCTAGGCACAAAGGATTTCTAAATTAAACCCTTCTAAATGGAAATGCTAAGACAGATGTACAAGGAGATACCTACAGGCTGGAAAGCTTAATCAGAAATGAAAGTTGTTGAATGGGCCGCACAGCATGATTTTTAGCAAGAATTGTATGGTGTTCCTCCAAAATAGAAAAAAAAAATGGTTGTTTCCTTAATGATTCCTTGCAAGCTGCACTGGCCTTGTTCCAGAGGATCCGTGCACTGCGTCATTGTCACTATGTTCCTGGGGGCTGCTGCAGTGGGCAGTTGTCCTTGGACCCTGCATGGTCTCAGTCCATGACTTTCCAACCAGCCCCTGCAGGTAAACGGTCTGTGATGACCTGGTGGCATTTTACCTCGATGGTGCTTCTCTGGAGTGACACATGGAGGAAAGAATACATTCAGCATCCATTCAAAAGCTACAAAATAAGCAGAAAGGGAGGAAGTTTAAAAATTAATAAGAGCTCAAAGTGCTGTCAAATTTCTCCTCTTCCCTCCCTGCCAGAACACACCGCTATCACCAAGGATTAAAACTGATCGGCTGATCAGGTCAGCGCAGAGAAGACGTGGTGATAAAGTAGTTTTCCAGAAATCAGCACAGGCTAAGAAAAATCCTGATGTGCAGCATCCAGGGCAATGAATAGGTACAATGTATTCATCATCTGCTGCGCTGGGAGCAGGCTAGCTGAATGCAAACTGTCAGCACAGGACAGTCAGAATACAGACTGTGACTCCCTTTGGTAAGGTTGTATAAAGCCAAATCCAACCACCTTTCAGAATATGGTGTTGGACTCCCCTGGAAGCCCCCCTAGCCCTTTCCAAATCATTCCTGTTCCCCTGCTATGAAAAGTTTGGGTATCTTCTCCTTTTTTTTTTTCTGGCTGAATTTTTCCACAGCAGTTAGCTGCCATGGTGATAGAAGTTACAGAAATTAGTAAGAAGAGTCATAATTAACAACTGACTGACAGTCCCATCTGACCTGAGACAGTAGCTGAAAGCTGCCTCCCACTTCAATCTGCTTGCCACAAAACAGCCAGGAACACGCAGATTTGCCAGCCAAGGTGGCTTGGCTATCTGGCTAGACGCTTCTAGTGGCTGTCCTCAGTTGATGTCACACTCAGAGCATCAGTGAGGATGTGTCACCATTGCCCTCTTCTGGATCTACAACCAAGTCTGCTCCAAAGTTTGGGAGATGGCATCGTCTAGTGATGGCAACACACAGTGACTCCAAGGGGACTTTTCAGAGGTCACCACTGGTGCCGCATGCAGGTGCTTTGTCCTTTTAGTTCAAAGGGCTTCAAGTTCTTTCTCCCAGCATGGTGACACTTGCAGTGCAGATTTACAGCAGATAGTGGATTCAAATGGATGGTAAATGCAGAAAAGCGTTTCCACTAAGTATGAGGCTAATCCAAGCTTGCTGTGAATGCGTTCCACTGCTAGCCAAAAGGCTGGGTTCAAAACCTCCCAGGAACAGGATGGGTTTGAGTTCAAACAAAAGGAGTTGTGTGGTTAAGCTGGGGAACTTCTTGCCCCAGGATGTTGCAAAAGGCTAAAAACATATATTAGCTTAAGAGGAGACTGCAAAAGTTTGTGGAAAAGAAAACCCCTGAGGGTTACTAAATACATAGAACTTTAAAGCATTTATGCAAGTCATATTTCCAAATGAAATACATATTTATGAAAGAAGATCCTTATAGTCCTTTCTAAGCACCCTCTTTGGGGCTATGTATAAGACAAGATACTAAATCAGACAGCCCTTTGCTGACCCAGTACAAGCACACTTCTGTTTTTATGAATATGGAAAGCACACAGATCTAATCAGGGGTCAGGTCCTCAGCTTCTGCCTCAAGGTTTTATTCAGTTTGAGTCAGGCAGAGACTTAATAAGTGCTCAGTGACACACTTGGGGCCTGGCTCACCACAAAGCTCTAGAGATCCAGAGCTCCTTTAATGCACAGAATTATGCAAAAAAAAAAAAAAAAGGCATTGTTTTAATGGAGGGGAAAATTAGCTAGGCTCAGTGAAGTACATTATTTATGGACTGAACAAGGCAAGCTTTCACACTCGGTTGGAAAGTAGTTCTCCACTTTGTCTATGGAAGTACAAGCAACGTGGTAACATAGAGCACCAAACCTAATTGTCCCTGGAAATTCAGGGACTATTTTGAGCATCAAAGGCTCATTAGAGTGAGGATGCAGAAACAAGGTACAGAGCCCCAGGAAGCTTGAGGAGTCTCAGCAGCTTGATCCAGCTCCATAACTGACTACAGACCTTGAAGCAGCTTTTAATCCATCCTAGCACAACTGTCAGCTTTGCCTGTTGTTCCTGGCTATTTCCCAAGCATGAGGAAAAGGGGAGTGTGCATCCTCTCTGGCATGGAGGAAAGGAAAAATGGGTGGAATGGTGATTCTGGGATAGAAGTGGAGAGAATGAAGGGTGAAAGAGGCAGGGGATGCACGGAGTCCCTAGGACATGGGAGGAGAATGGGGGATGCTGCATGAACGGGTGGGCACCTGTGGAGATAGGCTGAGGGGACCCATATGCCTCCACACCAGTGATGCAGAAGGAGAGGGTGGCACACTGACCTCTTGGTTCAAGGGATGGCGCAGAAGATTGCCAGGTGTCCCTGACATAGATGTGGTAGGCAGGGACTATCCAGAAAAGCAAAAATGTAAAACAAAATACTCCTAGTTCAATGCACTCAGCCCCAGTACGAAGCCCTGTGTCTGCACAGTGGGCTAGAAGAGGCCAAACTCACAGCTAGGATGTGTCAGCATCATCTCCAAATGAAGACCCCACTGCTGCACTGCAGAGCTCTGGAGAGCAATCTGTGAGATGAAGCTGCTCCATGTCTTGTTCTAGGGTGACAGGATACAGTACAGGTCTGACGTACATAAAGTACCTTCTTTGGGGTCTGCGTGACAGACTGGGAACAGCAGGTTGGGATTCCTGGGTCCTGGTTAGGCACACGCAAACTTAGCACTGGGTGAAAGACAGGCTCAGTTCCAATTCTCTGCTCTCCAGCAAGCGTAGCAATCATTGCCTACCCTAGCAAAATAGCATTCTCCATTCATATTTGGGAAGCTCCTGGAGAGCCGTAACTGTGCAAGCGCAGAGCATTAGCATCTCCTCAACGTGCTGCAAGAACGTCCCAGCAACATTTAACCTCCCTTCAAATCCGGTGGCAGGTCACAGCAATTGGCGGGTCTCGCGTGTGTGTGACTGTGAGTCACGAGTATTACTGATCTTCATATTAATCTATTGTTGTAAATGACTTGGAGCTGCCTACAGACAATCCTTCAGAATACGGAACAATGGAGAACCTGCACATCTGAAGCAAGCCTCCTCTGCATGGCAACTTATTGCCATCGTAACCAGCATAAACAAGAGCAATTAAGACAATTTCAGAGCATCACCTCCTCCCTCTGGGGTCTTAATGAGAGCACGTTCAGAAGGGGGCTGGAGCAGAAGCAGGCAAGGGCTGGGAGTTAGCTTGTGTGGGAAAAGAAGGGTAGGAGAGTTTCAGATTCAGAGGATTGCTTGCCCTCCACCCCATTGAATAATGCAAAGGGCAAGAGGGGGAGAGACTCAAGGGCTCTGCAGTGGATAGAAAAGGTTTAGACAAGCAGAGCGTTTCTGCAGCCTCACTCTTGTACCAGGTGTCAGGACCCTATGCAAAGGGCAAGAGGGGGAGAGACTCGAGGGCTCTGCAGTGGATAGAAAAGATTTAGACAAGCAGAGTGTTTCTGCAGCCTCACTCTTGTACCAGATGTCAGGACACCGCACCGCAAGGCAGAGCATTTTGCTGAAGTAGCAAGAACACGATTGCCACGGGCACCACTTTAGGAATATAACAGGGTTTTGGGCCATAGCGCCTGGTGAAAAACGTGATCGGAGTAGATTGATGGCCTTTTAGTGGCAAGATGTTATGGAGGAAGCTCTTCTAAAGCTGATGATTATTTATTCCAGAAAATAAGGACAGGCCTCAGCATGGTGCTGTTTGAGTAATGCATGTGCTCTTTGCCTCTGCTCCCTAAAGCTTTGCTATATGCTAGTGATCTACAAGCATTCAGATAACTAGAGTTCCTCCAGTCAGCTACTGAAAAGCTGCTTGTGGGTGGCTGTCAGGGAGGAAAGAGGGGAGGTTGGGAAGCTTTCCTGGGAAGAAACTGCCAGGAGATGAGAGTGTACGTATTAGAGGGACTGACCTGCATAAATGCTCCAAGGAAGGAGAGGGGATGACTTGTATCAGCTTGGTGATGCCAGCTCTTCTTTTGGCAACCTGGTCCCTTGCAGCAATGAGGAGCTATAGAGCAGAGATTTTCTTCAGGTTTTCATATGCTCTAATACTACAAGAAAAGTATGATTTTCAATTTACTCTTCCTCATTAAGGCAGAAGTCAGAAACTAGGCTCCTGCATTGTCAAAGTGTATAAATAGCCTTGATGGAAGCATAACAGGAGCTCAGTTAGGTTTAACCCAGTACATCAAATGATATATCATGGACTTAAATTTTTTTGAGGCCAGACAGGATCATTGGATCATCCATCTGGTGTGACAGCCTGTAAATAAAAAAAGCCAGAGGATTTCATCCAGCTACTCTTGCAACAAGCTCGCTAACTTGTGTTTGACAAACATATGTGGAATGAGCAGCTCCCATGTCTTGGGAGGATCACAAAACTCACCTCAAGGCCAAAATGGTTTCTTCCATTCTCTGCAGAGACAGTCTTTTCCTTTTAACTTGAAATTCACTATCTCAGACTTGATTGTCCTCTTAAAAAAAAAAAAAAGGCAGCACATTACCTTATTAACTTGCAGAGAGAAGAGAGGAGCCAAATCTGAGACCTCTTATCTGAATCTTCCTGAGCGCTGAATAACTGGAATTGCTGTCTGAACCATAAATGCTCTTTTGCTCGTATGCTGTTGACCTCTTGCAGTCTACTCCTTTCTGATTTTCTAGCACAGCAGAACTGTGGTTCTAGGACCTCAAGAGATACCTGAAATCTTACAATCCTCAGTGCAGAGAGATCCTGCAAAAACTTATCAGTCACGAGGACATCACAGCCTTGCAAAATGAGAAAACCACTTTTTGGGGGTTAGGAGCTGTTCTGAGGCAAAACTGCCATCAGCCAAACCACGGGGAGCAACTTTCCCTCAGCTAAGGCTTTCAGCAACCCCCTCTCAGCCAAAGGACTTCCAATCACCATACAGGTCTTTAGAAGAGATGTGTGAAATAGTCTCACTGTTGTTAATAGCAAGTCGGGAGGCTGGGGCTGTCTCCTGTGATCCTCTGTGTCTTGTGCTGGTTTTTGCAAAAGCATTTTGAGTGCACAAAGGGGAATAACCATTAGCGGTTGCTGATGTTCAAGACAGGACAGCTTTCCCCAAGGATCTCTTGTTTAAGTACTGCCTGGAGGGGAACTGGTGAGTACTCAGCAATTTTGAATATCAGGTTACATATTTAGGAACCTCATTTTAAATGCCTTCTAAAAAAATAGCAAACAGGCCACAGAAGAGAGAAAATGAGATGTGAACAGCTGAATCTGTTCTCTACCTCACCAAGGAAGACGGAGCAAGTCACTGTGACTCAAGTACTCCTTCATAAAATGAGGCCAAAAGAAGAGCAGGGAGAAAACTTTCCTTGGCACCTCAGTCTGTATCCACCGATCCGCGTGTCCGGGTAGGCCACGTGGAGCAGGAATTTTCAGTACAGAAGAAAGGCTTGTAGGGAGGCCTCAGTACTAGATAACCACTGCTTTATTATGTGCTGATATCCAGAAGGGCAGAGCGGTATCGTTATTGTTAGGATGATGGTCACTGTCTCCATCATTAAGAGGCAAGAAAAAATAAGAAGTGGTTATAATTATCTTCTTGGACGCCATTCCAACGGCATTATTCTCCATATGGGGTCAGGATTATAATGCCATAGCAAAGTGAGTGTCATCCTACAATTCCTTTATACGCTGCAGCACAAGTGTGAGCTATTAGATCCCTGCTATCTCCTTCCCTGACATCCAGCTGTGCAGTTCCCAATATGGCAAAGCTCCCTCTTTCTGAGGCCCATTGTGGCCTTAACAAAGGCAGCCAAGCTGTATTGTCAACATCCAAATGATGGAAGAGGCTGTAGAACCCCCCCGCCTGCCCCTCCAGCATTTCTGGAGGTGAAAACAGTCAGTTTGCAACATTCCAGAGAGGAAAAACTACCAGGCACAGATTTGTCACCTGCTCTGAGCTGAAGTGCTGTTGTTGTCTGTTCTTTCGCTCGCTGCTCCATGCAAGGAAGAGAACTTGCCTCTGGAATCTGCTAACCTTTCCCTGCACTGAAAATCAAACAACACCCTTGGTTTGGAAAAGGCTTGCGCAGGGTTTCATAAAAAGCCATCGCTGACGTGACAGACCTTGTTATTGACTTGGAGCCAAATCTTGAGGTCTTTGCCTGAAGGATCAGAAGGATTTGACCCGAGGACTGTTATTAGCCTTGACATCATCAGCTCCTGACATGGGATAGTTTTCCAGTGAACTTGCTTGAGAATGTTTAGAAATGTCAAGTGGCTGAGCCACGAGGACACAAGAACGAGAAGGTGTCAAATTCGCCCAATTGAACGGGAGAATTTCAGTCCTCCCCTTTGCTCTCGCTGGCGATAGCAGCGCTGCTGCTGACAACGCGTGTCAGGGTCGCGCCGCCGTATCAGCCCTCCTCTCAGCCCAGGCATCCTTTGTCAGCACCGTGCGAGTGTGAGATCCCGAAGTGAGAGCAACGGGCTCCCTGCTTAGCCTCAGAGACCCATGAGAGCACTTTTTTTTCAGCACTCTTTGCAGTGCGGTGGATGAAGCTCCCACCAAACCTGTTCACGCAAGCGATGGAGCCAGCATCAGTTGGATGGCAGCCTGCAAGTTCTGGTTGTGGCGTGATAGCACTTTGCCAATAGACATCTGGTGTCACGTCACGCTGTCTGACAGCTTCCCTTTTGCGGATGTGGAAGGAGAAGCAGAGGAGACTAAAGAAGGCAAATCACTACATGCATCAGTATAACGCGCCTCTGTGAGCAATCCTTTCACATTTATTCTGATCTGACTGGGGCAAGACTTGTGTGTTTGAACTCCAGCTGGTGGGAGACTGCGTGTTCAGGTTAAAGCCTCCCAACCTTCTTAACCTCTCCACATTTTGACCACCTACTGCAAGGTCTCTAGTGCCCAGTACTTGGGGAGCGCCCCAGCCTACCAGTGTTCAAGCAGTCTCCTCAACAACCCCTTTCTCTTCTCCACGGTCTTCGCTGTTTTCCATCTGCAATTTTTCCTTGGGTACATCCACAACTTGAGTTAAGCAGTAAATCTTACTCCTATGCTCACGGACTCAAACTGCCGTTGTAGTTGTTGACATCAGTCACAGTCTAACAAGACCCATCATTCATGCCTCCAAAACACTTACACCACGAAGATGCCATTATCAACCGATACTCATGTTTCATACAGCTAAAAGCAGTTCCACTAACAAACAACAAAACAGGGGTCATATAGTTCTGGACTGATCATACATCCTCCCTCCTATCTCACCATCTCTCCACAATATCTGCAATCCTTGACAGCTTATGCGCTCCGAGAACTCATTCAAAATGCTTTAAGACCCCTAAATTAATCATGGAGGATCCACCTTCCTTTTCATCAGGGAAAACAAAAGCCTGAAATTCCAGGGGAGGGCTACAACCTACTGAGCTGATTGGTTGCAGGGTGCCTTCTCCCCACACGTCCACGTTGGTAACATTTCCAAATATTTTTGAGCAAGCTGAAAACAATCGTGTTGGAGGGGAAGAGAGGGCCTGTTAATACCCTATCGGTTTCACATTCTTAGGAGAGTTCCCAGCCCACCGATCTGCCCTCCTATATCAGGCAATAAGGCTTCAGCTGGAAACTTTACCCTGGCTCTACCTATTGTCCAATGTTTTCCTTCCTGCCAGATGATTGGAATCGCACCAGTTGTTAATTTTACACCTGCTGTTTGCAACTATCCCGGAGCGACCTTTGCAACAACAGCCAGCTGAGGGTATTTCTCAGCGGAGAGATGCACATACACGCACGCGGGAGCGGAGAGAAAGGGAACAGGAAGGGGCCTCCCGATGAATGATGAGGGATTAAAATAGCTCTTGCTGGGGCCATTGTGGGATGTTGGGCAGCAGCAACGACGAAGCGGATGTTTAAAGCAGATTGAAGTGTTGATCTCGGCACAGAGGGCAAAGTGGTGCTATCGGATCCTTTCCTCTTCCCAGTTCCCTCCTTGTGCTCAGCTCGCGAGGCGATGCCACCCTGGAGCTTCGAGATTTAGAGGAACAGATGGACAAAAGACTGCGTCTCCCTGCGGTGCTGAACCAAGGGCTGGGAAGGAAGAAAGCCTTTTCACTCGGGAATTGGAAAGAAATAGCTGCCCCAAAGTCCCATTCACCTCCTCCTCACCCTACTGTAACTGGGCTTAATGTCACCTCTGGAAGGCATTAGTAACCCAGCAGAGGGATGTATCAGTAGAGAATGAACAGGAAAAGCCACTGACTTGAATTCTAGTTGGTCTGAGGGTGCTCAGATACCATGGTGATTAGTTTTAATATTCAGATTAAATTAAACAGAGCTACCCCACATTAGAGCTGTTGCATTTAATACGTTTTGGTTCTTAAAAATTACATATGGGGCAAGAGATGGGTCAGTGGAAAAACTGGCCATGGAGCATAGCCATGTCATCTCCAGAGTTCCTGCACTGAACAGACTCAGGCCTGGCCAGTGTTTGGCTGTAGGAAGTGGAGTTAGCATATGCAGGAGCAGGAGATGGCACATTTCCCTTTGAGGGAGTATTGAATATTGAACAAATGTCTCAACACAGTGGTAGATTTCTGCTGAGTGGTAACAGATGTTTGCGGACAAGCAAGCCTGACCCTCGTGGAGGAGAAATCACTGATGTGAGTATCAACATGATTCTGTGTGTAGGCTGCTCAGTCACAGGCCTCCATTCCTTCTGGCACAGCAGTGATCCGCGTGCCAAACAACCCCTCTCCCAGGAATCTCTGCTCACCTTTTCTTTTTTTTTCTTTTCCAGAGAAGGAGTTTGGCTCAAGAACAGACACTGTTCACAGACTGTGCAAATCTTGTTGTTCACACTGTTCCTCCGACCTGCCTGAGCACAACTGTGCGAGAAGAAGCCTCCTCAGGTCTGGAGCCCAGGTGCAAAGCAAGCAGTAAGAACCTGGGCCAGCAGCCGTCCATTCGTGTCACTTGTCACATCTTGCACCATGGTTATCAGCCCCATTATATCTTCTGGAACTCGTCCACTTGTCAACATGAAGAAAGACACCTTGACAACTTCAATTCTCACGATAGTTTTAACTCTGTAATCCCTGCTCACGTCTTCTCCTAACCAAGTGTGGAAGACAGAACTGTTTGCTCAGGAAACCCGCCTGCAAGCACCAGGTGAGCAACCTCAGCTGAGACCTGTACCATGCAGCTCCTAGAAGAAGAGATGTCTCTAATCATGCTGCCATGGAGTTCTTGCAATTTCTTCTCTTGCCACGCTCACGTCAGCAAGTCATCACTTGCTCTCCGCCAGAAAATCACAGGCAAAAAACAACTGCAACCAGTCCAGTGGCAGCTCTGGAAGGAGTCTCTGTGTCCAGCTCCTCCAAACCTGTGTTGCAAACCTGGGGAGCAGTTACCAGAGAAAACCAACGTTCCAGCTAAGTGAAATCCATCTTTGAAGATCAAGGATGACAGATGAGCTTCTCTATGCAGCCTCACTGACATGCAATCAGCCATCTGCATCCCTGCATTTGTTTCTGTCCTTGGCCAACTCAGTTTAGAAAACGTTTTGTTTTTCTTGGGCTGTTTTTGTTTACAGCCGCGTGACCAAGGCAGAGAGTTCAGCAGCAGCTGAACGCAACCCAGGCTCTCCCAAGCCAACGTTCTCCAGTGAAACATCTGGTTACAAGGCAAGGTCAAACAGGCCTGAAATGGATAAGGGCCACAAGCAGTTCTTTCCACAGAACTGCAGCCAGCTGGGAAAAGAACAGGCTTTTCTGGGTACATTTGAGCATTAGGCTGGGAAAAGGAAAAAGAAAAAAAAAAGAGAGAGAGAGGAAGAGATATTGCAAAAGAGACTGAAATCTTCAGGTTGATTCTCTGTGTGGTTAGAAGTCAAGACCACCCTAGTTGTCATTTGGACTGCTGAGTCTTATTTAGCAGGAATTCTAGCTGTTTCAGATACACAGAAGATCTAAGTCCCTTGTTTTTACATATTTATTCGTGTGTTTGAATTTCTCCATTTTCCACCAATTTGGAATTACTTCAGATAGTTTTCTCAAGTAGGAGACCTTCTTCCCACTCCGTCCCTCTCTACTATGTCTAGTACATGACACAAATACTACAACATTGTTCATGAAGTGTTGGAGAGCTGCTGAGAACCAAGGAAATCATTCAGGAAGCCTAAAGAATAGATCCTTCCAAACAGCCCGGGGAATGCTAATGGGCAATCTAAAATTTAGTCTGTCCTTGTTTTTAAAAGAGCCTCATTCCTCTGATCGAGGACCAGGAAAATCCCATGCAAACCCAATGACCAACCAAGAACACCTAGAACTCACCAGGTAGTCACAGTGGGAACTGTTTGGTGAATGGGGATTTATCACCAGGCCAACAAAAACTAGAGGAAAATTCTGAATTCACATGATGATGTTTCTATGTACAAGCTGGCCACCTCTAATAATACTGATTCCTAGCACATGACTTTAGAAACAAGTGAAAAACAGTTGTCCGAGCACGGGATCGAGCACTGTCTGTGAGCTCCAGCACTTCTTTCTTCAGTGACCTTGCCGCAATCTCTGTGTTTTTGTGCTTGAGCATCCTTCTCTAAAAGGATAAGGGCACTAGCAGACACTCACCTACTTCATGGGGTAATGAATGATTCAAACAGCTCTCAGCAACTTCTTCTAGTCCTGTACACAACATCTGACATGTCATGCAGCAGCTTGCAGAAAGCTACTGTCTCTTACCAGAATGGAGTTCCATGGGTGATGGACAGGGCAAAGGCTGTGGAAGGACGTGGCCTCCAAAACCTCTGGCAGATCTGTCCAAGCTGGGACTTATATGCAGCAGGAGCCCCTTACTTGTGATGGGAGGCAAGGAGGAGAGGAGAAGCTTGTGCTGTGTGAGCTTGCCGTGGTGCTGGGACCTGCTGGAATCCAGACATCAGGGGCAGAGGCATCTTCTGAGGCTCAGCACATCAGCTGCTGCCTTCAGGCACCAGAAATAAAAAGGCTCCAAATCCGAACTTGGAAGCCAACCAAAATACCAAAAGATTGTGGTGCTTCTCGTGTGCATAATCTAATGCCTAATTTGCATGCACTGCTTGTGTATCTTAATCCCAGCTTTCCAGAGGATGCTGTCCTGTTCCTGATCTCATCAGCAGATGGACTACATCTTCACAAGTGAAAGGCACAATTTCCCCCTACTCAGATTTTTTCCACCGAACAGCTGGATGCAGCTGTTACCCGGCCTCTGCCTTATGCAGTCCTTGGTCTGGAGGCACAGATTTTCTTTCATTTTCTTGTTCCCTCTTTAGTTGCTCTTCACACTGCCTGGACACGAGCGAGCCGTGATCTGGAGTCACTGTGACACTAAGCACAGCTCTGCCTGGGAGCTCAGGTGCTTTACAAAACCCCATGCACCTTGTTTGGGACTTTACTCAGGGACTATTTTGGGAGTGCAAATGCAGGCTGTTTTTCACTTAAACACAGACTTCACTTTCAAGCCCATCTTCACAATCCTATTAAATGCCAGACATGTGAATCTGCAACCTTCCACACCCCTCATCCTACAGGTAGGATTCAATAAAACAACTTGCTCTGACCTTCTGGTGCCTTCAAATAGAATTGGAGGGGTAAAATGGAACCCGATCCCATACTTTTTTCCCGAAAGTCTTGGGAACAACCCCAGACACATATTCCTTCCACTAAATAACAAGCAACTACAAGAAACACAACCTTTCCTGGCCAAGAGAGCTTGTTAAAGTAGTTCCAAAGCAACCAGCAAAGTGGTGAGACTCCTCCATGCTGCCAGGAGGGAGTGAATTGCACTGCCTGAGAAACTACCTGGGAACTGGGCTTTTTTTCCCCCCTCTCTTCCTTTAAAGTATAAATGTTTTGGCTCCATTAGTAAAAATGATCATTTTGGCTCACGCTCCTTTACTTCTGTTCTTCTGGCCTGCTTGAAACACCCCTTCCCCTGCAGCACGGCAGCTCCAAAGCCTGATGCCTTCCTGCACCAAAACACCCACATGTTCTTGCGCCGTTGGGTCCGGGATCATCTGGGAAGCAGCAACGAAGCCCTTCCCGTCCTCTGCTCGCTGTGGTCCCAGGTCGTGGCATCTGCCAGGCCCGTATCTCTGCTGGGACAAGACCTGGTGTCATTTAGGAGGCACCACCAAGTCCTGCTGTGCGCAGGGAGGTGCCTGTGGGTGCCCTCCATCCCTGCCCATTCCGATGGTTTAAGGGTGCTGACTGAGGGCATCCGCTGTGGCTGGGCCGTGGGCCAAGCAAGTTAGTTGAAGCTCAGCTGCATTTCCATGGGTCGGATCACACTCCTGGATCGCAGGGGAGCCAACCCTTCTATTGCACTGGGCAAAATCCCCAGCCAGGGAAACAGGCCTCACCAGCTCGTAGCCTCTCTGGTTATTCACAGCAGGGATAAGAAAGGCTTCATCCATAATCACCTAAAAACGCCACATGATTCATGCTCGCGCAGCACAACAGCTGAGCACGCTGCAGGATACACAGCAACACACATTGGTGATGCACCATTACACACTATCCCACTGCAAGCCCTGTTGAAATGCTGCCATCAAATTATTTCAGCTGATCAAAGTAGGGAAAAAAAAAAGAATATTAAAGCCCCAGATATGAAATTAATAAGAATAAAAGCATGTAGGTGAGAATTAAGAAGGCATTAACATTCTGATGGCATCTGTTGCCTAAATTAAACTACAGGGGAAAAAAAAAAAAAAAGGAGTTTAGCTGATGCTCAGGATCTCAGGATCAGGACAAATAGTTCTCAAATGGAAATTACAGTTTTGAAAATTATGCACCAAAAAAGGATTCAAATGAGGACATTTCTGATTGGGGAAGTTCTTCCTCCAGGTGGGGATCTCAGGCTTGGCTGGAGGGCTGGCGACATGATGTGGCAAGATGCTACGGCCACTTGGTTCCTACATCCCCCAGCAGGACCACGCTGGCTCGTTGCCCACACGGGGCAGTGCCCTGTCCTACCCCCTGTCCCTGCAGGGCTCCATCCCCTCTTTGCGTGGGAATACGAGGATCTGGTGTGCGAAGAGCGTTTCATTCATGAAGACACCAACACTGGAAAGGAGAAGGAATGAGGTCTGGATTTTCAAAGAAGCTCCATGTTAAATTATGTGGGTAACTGCACCCGTAATGTACACGAGCAGTTACTGTGACAACTAACAGTGAACGTCACAAGTAGCCAGTTGAGCATGTAATGACCTGAGTTATATGCACCATCGTGTCTCTTTGACACACCAAATTAGGTGTGCATACACATTCTGCATGCCCCAGCAGACTCCTACCTCAGCAACGAGCCTTAACTTCACAGCACAAGCCAGATCTCAGCAGCCCAGCACAGCAAAGACAGTTTATGCAAGGCAAAAAGCTGGCACGAGCTCAGCGGCCCAAGTCGGAATGGATCCTCAGACAGCTAATTAATTTTTACTGCTCCTTTGTGAACTGTAAATTACCCTTCGTTTCCTAGATTTCTGTCCCATTTTTCCCCTGCCTTTCTCTAGCGAAGCCGTAAAAAGGGAAAAATGCCAATAATGGGCTCTCGTTGTGATAAAAGCAGCCGCGATTCACTCGCACTTTGAACAAAGCTCTGCTTATGAGCAGAATACAAAAGCAAATGGGTTTTACAAAACTGTCCAGAGATAATGACTTTTCCTGGAGATGGGAGAACCTGAGGAATACTTAAAAGAAAAGAAAAAAAATAGAAAAAAGAAAAAGTAGGGGGAGAAGGTGTCTGCTTCTGCAGGACAAACGCAACCAACGTTCTCTCTTGCATGGGCTTAAAAACAAGATAAATAATCTCCATGTAGAGACCAAGACCGACAGTATTGTTTGCACATGAGCAAAGGGAAACTGCTTTTGATGCCGAACCACCTCCCTCGAACATGGGCTTAAAAACAAGATAAATAATCTTCATGTAGAGACCAAGACCGAGGAAAGAAGAGCTTCTCTCCCAGGAAGAGTGACCTTCAGCCCACACACAAACCACGGTCCTCAGGGACCAGCCCCTGAGCAAATGGTGCCGCAACAGGATGAGCAGCTTTTGTTCATGACTGCTGTGACCCTGTTCGAAGACTAAAGCTGCTGACGTCCCTGTTCAATCCACACAGCAACACCCCGCCTAGGGAAGACCTAATACAGATCCACCAGGACATGGTTCCAGTGTATTTTCTTCGCTGATGCTGCTGTCATCCAAACCTGTTACCTTTAGTCGCACATTTATCAGAGGCAGAAGTAGCTGTTGGGTAAAATAAAAACATAAGACACCTGAGATGAACTTTGCACGGGTTTTGCTAAAATTCGGCACAGCTTCAGTGTGGTGAGAATCAGGACATCAGGATTTGCAGTAAATCTGCTGATAATGAAAAGGTTTGGCTGGATTTTTCATGTGGTTGCATGTCCCAAATGCCCTTGGAAAAGCCATGGCTGCAATAACATGAGGAAGATCTGTGGGTCCATGATGTCTGCATGTTGCAGGACTGAGAACACGCATTGCTGGGGTGCCTTTATGGGGCCTTCAGCATCTTAGACACTTCTATTGCAAAACACCACATTCCTCAGCTCTGACAAAGCCTCTTTTATCTCAGCTGCAGATTCCTAAGTCCAAATTGCTGCCAGATGACTGTGCACAGGGAGTTAATGGCCACAAAACCAGAGTATCTCTTGCCTCAAGTCATTTACCCACAGCATCAATGACGTTATCATGCTCAGCCCATATTTACTACAGCTACAAACTGATTCAGAGAAACCTGGAGTACAGGATTAATCATTACTCTTGGGATGTTGAAAATGGATAGCAGAACGGACTTCCAAATTAGGTATCTAAAAGTCCTGCATGTCCCAGGAGAGCTCCATTACATCTCCGTACTCCTCCTAATGGAATCTACAGTGCGTGAGCGCGGCTTTGCCTCCCACAGCCCTCCCTGCACAATTACCCCCAGCTCCGATTGCTGCTTTCTGCAAGGGCTGGAGAACCACTTTCTTCAGGCTACTGAGATGCACAGAATGTTTCCTGCAAAATGCAAGTCAACCACACTCAGTGGGTCTGGACCATGGTGGAGGGATACAGAAATGGTTGCTGCTTTTTTTTTCCCCTCAGAAATAGAACTCACTAAAAATAGCAGTTCCTCAGGAACAAGACTGCCTGAAAATAGCTGTTTCTCAGGAGCAGGGCTGGCTGCTTCTGAAAGAAGTAGCTATTAATGTATAATTGTCCCTGAGGCTGGTTTCTGAGAAAATGCTGTACATACAGAGGGCTGTAATGAGATATGTTCACAGGCAGCAAAACATAGGCACCCCCCTGTTGTCAGAGGTCCTGTAAACTCCAGTAGTTCACGTAAGTGCAGTTGCTTCATTGATCTTGGGCACAACTGGATCCATCACGGCACGGGGAGGCGTTTTCTCCTGTGTTGGTTTAAGTAGTGATTCTCTTATTAAGGAGCGATTCTCTTATTATCTAGACCAGCAAATGCAAAGCTGCTGCCATCAGCTCTACCCTGGTTCTTCTCCCAGGACTGGGAAAGCCTTACAGCTAAAGCACTTCTGAAACTGCAGCACTTGCCTTCCGCAGCAGGTCCGGGAACTCTGTTGAACTGCAGGTTGTGCAATAATCCCCCTCCGATTTCCTGCCCTCCTCAGCGCTCGCGGTTTTCTCATGCAGCTGGTAGGATTCTGAAGAACAGCCCTATGCTTGTATCAGCGTGGTGTTGCCTTACAACGAGGAAACAGCAAATGCTTGTGAGGCTGGATGAGTGGATGGTCATTCCCTAGAATTTCTCTTTCCTTTTTCTTGTAACAGGTTCAACAGCCTTTTTTTGTGTCGTCTTCTTTCCTTCCCCATACAGCCACCCAAAATCTATACGGAGGCCATTCTCCTCCTCTTTTTCTTTTTCTAAAACTCCAGCTGACCAAAAGTAGCTGAGATGAGAAGTCCAGAAGAGAAGAATCCTTCACAGCAGCCGCGTCAAGCAAGCGGTAGTGCAGACGAAGTGCAGCAGGTTATGTCTCTGATTGCAGCCATCATTTCAATCCAACAACATCAGGACCAGAAACCAGGGCATCCTCTATCCAGAACATCCTTGGATCCCAAAGGCTGGGGAGGACTGGGCTGTGTCATTACTGGGTGGAAATCTACAGACTGTCTCTTCCGGATGGTGATAACAGTGTTTCCTTGTGTGGTATCTCCCGCACTATTCACTGGTGATGTGATGCTTTAACACGGTGGTAAGAGCAGAAGCAGCCTTCTAGAGGAGGGATAGGGCTGAAGTTCTAGCCACTGAGTAGCCCAAGGCAGTTTTTAGCTCAATAAATTGTTTTCTTTGTCCTAAACAAATTCCAAAACAAGAAAAGACGCTCTCCTTGCAATTACTGCAGGCTGCAGTTTTCATTACGGAAAGTGCCTTTACTTCTGGAGGTAGGTTTACATTGCAGTGTGCAGTGACATCCCCAGACTTGACTTTAGCCTAGTGCCCTTAGGAGGGAGTAGCAGTGAAGAATAAGTAAAGTCACCCTGCTTGCACATACCCAGGGCTGTGGGAAACGTGTAGAACACAAATTCCACAATGCTGAAACTCTGGAGCCTGACATGGCCAGGCAAAACCAGAGTCAGTGCATGTTCACCTGCCACACATGCATGGCATCTGCCCTCACTGCTACCTCACCTTTCCCTTCCTTATTGCTAATACACTAATGTTGCTCTTAATGGTGATAAAATCTAACAGAAACAATACATAATGCTAAACTACACACACTAAGGAGAAGACATACAATGTGCTGCTGCATACATATAGTCCTTGTCTTTTTATTTTGTTAGAGTTTTTAAAATATGTCTTGGGACCCTCAAATTAAATTGCCCACAAAAGACTGAGTGCTTGACATAATTTCTGTTTGATACCAGCAGGGTGTGGACCTTTTACAGCTCAGATCGGTTTGATTAAAAAAGCATTTCATTGCAGCCATCACACAGTGCTCATTAAAAAGTACTCTACATCTGAATAGCATTTATCATCCAGGAATCTCACCATGTTTTACAAAATGTAATTAATTAAACTTTACAGCTCCCTTGGAGAGGGAGACAGAAAATAGAGTTGCCTTAATCCATCACTGAAATGCAGCAAACAACGGGTTAGAGGAAAGCAGCTGTTCGAGAACACACAGCAGCTCTAGGACAAGAAGAGAATCTCTCCAGGCAAAATCACCTAGGGAATGTACTACAGGCTTGTGTTTGCCTAAATTGGCTAGCTATTCACTATGGGTTAAGCCCCAACTCTTGCAGAAAATCGTGTATTTTCTCTTTCCCCCCCAGGTTTCTATCTGAGATCCCTGGCACAGCGTGACTTGCCTCTACAAGAAGCGTCGTCTGCTGTCCCCGGCGCTGCTAAAGACCAGGGGCAGCCACAGTCCCGAGCAGAGCCGAGAGGGGCAGAGGAGATAAAGCCACACGGCCACAACCGGCATCGTGCAGCGCTGGAACGCTGTGCAAGCTGCTGCTTAAAGGGGAGGGAGGGTAAATTCCCCTTAATCCCTCGCCTCCTCCCGCTCTCCTCCCCACTGGTAAATCCACACCTGTTAAAGGTCACCCTGAAATGAAATACATTTCCGTATTTCCTGCTCCATCTCGGCTCCTCCGGCCCCGCGGTCCTGGCCGGTTTGTGCTGCAGAGCACGAGAGGGAAGCAGGGGGGCCCCTCCGACCTGCCTGAATGTCGAAGTCGCATGGCTGAAATCCCACACGACACTTAGCTGATCTTTACAGAGGAATCTGTTTCTCACCACAGCTTCAAGCTCCCTTCTTGACAAGTGTATGGGATAACACGGTCACTGGGCATACCTCATTAAACAGATCTGCAATGCCACTTTCGTCACCTTGCAAAAAGCCAGAATTTGATCTACTGCAAGCTGCAGGGGTGGAGGGAAGGCAATGCATCCCTGAGTCATGAGAGAAGTGCCACAAAGAAAACCCAGAGATACATGTGGGGAGGCAATGATGCACAGAAACATGTGCACATCCACGCTGCACCAAGGAGAAGCACTAAGAAAAGGGAGAACAGATGGAGGAGGAGGCATCTTACCAACTCACTCACCAAGTAATCGAACACGACTATGAATCCTGGAATGGTGATTGCATCTATTGATTGGAGAAAGATGCACGGGCTAACTCTCCGCGTGTGCAAGGGCTAAGCTGGAAGGCCTGGAGTGTACATGCAATGAGAGACAAATTGCTGCTGCTGGGAGCTTTGGCTCTCCCATCGCAGCCCTATAAATCTCTTGATTTCTCAGTGTCTTCTAAGAAGATATTTTCATCCTCCACCAGCGAAAGAGCAAGAATGAGCTCTAAATGAAACGCTAATGCTTCTTGTTTCCTAAACACTTATTTCATCCTGATGTCTTCCCACTACTGCAGGTTAAGTGGCTGCAGCCTTCAGGAAGAAAGAGTAACTCTTGGATAAAGGCACTTCCTGAAGCGCAATGGAGAGACGCACTGAGTTAAACTGGACATCGTCCGTGCTCCGAATTCTCCAGAAAAATCCCCTCTGGATTGATACCACCACGGTTCTCCCAATGCTTCCATGCCCTTCCTCTTTTTAGCAGGAAGAAAAAAAAAAAAAAAAAAGTATTTTACTGGCTCTTGCTTTTCTTTCCTTGTTTGTTGATGGGGAGCAGGTAGCCCCAGATACAGCTGTCGCAGAAGCAGATTTATCTTAGGGAAAATTCCTACTTGGGTTTTGCAAATGTTTTAATTAACGTAAATTATTTTACTACATTTTACTACTGATAACATGTAATTATCTCCCCACAGGTATATATTTAGCTAACCAGAAAGCTGATCAAAGATGTACAAAATAAGGCACTTTTACAACTGGCACTACATACAAGCAGAGACCAGCTTGACGCGACCAAAGGCAAAGGGGGAAATTCCCCCTCCACAATCCTAAATACAAGTGCCAAATTTCCCCATCTGAAATGTTTATCACAACATTAATTTACACATTTTAACAGAGGAGCACGAAGATGCATGAATACTTAAGTGCTGTAAAGGAGGAGACAGACATGTAGATGATAAACAATTAATTGCTGGTGAGCAATCTCCTTTGTAAAAATTTTTTGAGGTGGACCAAGAGAAATGACTCTTTATTAATACAGAGGAATCAATCCAACTACAGTCATAGGTTAATTCTCTCAACTGATTTTGCTGGGTCAGTCCCTACATATTATTATCTATGTGAGGGAATTCACCATTTTCCTGAGGAAGTCTGACCATGGAAGAGATCCCAACTCCACACCCCCTTCTGATCTGACTTCCACTGCAAACACATTTTCAGATGGGTCAGGTTGAGACCTACGCGGAGCAGCTGCTCTATTCTCACCACCCCAAACTATTGCCACAAAAATGATAGGATCAAGCTCGCTGGTACCACCCTACCTTTTCTCCAAATTACTGGAGGATAAAACATCCATCTCCACATCGAGCTTCTGGAAGTGCTTGTATCCCAGGGTCACTTGTCCTTAACGGCTGCAGCCTCTGAACCCTGTGATAGAGAGAAGACATCAGATTGAAATAAGTGTTTAGGAGACCAGAAGCACCCTATGCCAAACCACATGTTTCAGAATCTTATCTGTCCACTTGTGTAGGTTTGATCCTTTATTAAAAGCAGTGGGTGCTTCGTCATCAGTTTCAGTGGGTGCAGGATCAGATAGATAAATCCTCCTCTCGACCTGCTTGAAGGCTGCTCTGTGCCTCTTTACGCACCCATGAATAATGTGTTTGCTTTTCACTATAGTGTCACTGAGCACCAGTCCCAGGTGACACCTCGAATGTCCAAGGTGTGGCACATAGACCAAAAAAGGGTCCCAGCTTCTGAGGGAGGTTTTATTTGACTCTCTGCCTCTCTTTTTAAGCAACTTTAATGAAAAGCGTTACTTACCTCTTCAGCTGCGCCTGAGTCTTTACACTAAAATCTACAGTATCACATGCTATGGTGGTTACTGGAATAAGGAAACATTTTTCATGTTTATTGACGTCTTTTGAAAAATACTCTGGGTATTTGAATGACATACTACCTATTATTTCCATGCCATTACTTATAAACTTCATAGCATTTTCTAGAGGGGTCCTCAGCAAGAGGAAGACCTCAGGGCAACACTCCATTAGGCTTTTATTTTTATAGGTTGGGTTAAACCTTCTTCAGACTGGTAGATACAACTGTTTTTCTTTATTTAGGGTAGCTGAAGGAGACATTAAGTCTACATTTCCACCCAAAATGCAAGATTGCTCAAGTATCTGAAAGCTCTGAGGGGATGGTCTCGATGGGGTATTAAGCAGAAAGAAGATTGTGTGGATGGACAATGCAGTTCAGGCGGAGGAGGAGAGAAAGGGAACATATTTAAACGAGCAGGAACGGAAACTTCTAACAGCCTGAACAATCACTGATAAAAAGCCTGGACTGAATACAAGAAATAGAGGGATTTGGGGTCACGCTGCTGCCTGGAACAGGTCGGGAGCTGTGAGCAAGGAAACTGGCTCTCAGCTGCCTCTTTTCTTCTGTGTTCAGGAAAAGAGGACTATGTGCATTCTTGTAAGCAAACAGAAATGCATCAGAAATACCTTTCTCCATCACTCCTCCAATCTGGATCAACCAGCAAGACCTTGAATTTTGGCCAGCAGCAGGGGTCAAGGGGAGGAAGTGTTTGCTAGAGAACCTCCCACACATCTGCACCAGTTAACCCTTCCCATTTGCTTCAAGATTAAGATGGCACAAGGACAACTGTGCTGCTCCTCTCTTACTCTGCACCAGCGTGGGGCTACACCGAGGTTTAAGTCTCTGCTGCTTGTAATGGCATTGAAGATGCATCCTTTTCTGGATCCACTCCTGCCCTAACAATTCAGGCTTCCCCCAGCCCAGCTATGAGCACTTTGAGCGACTCTGTGTGCTCTTCCACACGGCAGAAAACTCCTTAAAATGAGGGAGCTGCCATTGCCCTTTTTCCTGTAGGTAAATTAACCTGTCTTTCACGAACAATTCTGTTTAAAACAGGTTTGCCTTGCAACCTATGAAGAATTCTTTTGTGCAAGCTTGAAGTATGTTTTTATGGAGAAAAGGCCACAGAATAGTTCATCGGGATACACTTCTGTAATAAAATGACCTTTACCGGTAAAGTGCAATAATAAAATAAAGAATAATTTAATAAAGGGAGTTTTAACTCGTTTTAGAGGGAATAGATTCAGAACCATTTCTTGAAGTAAGCAGGTACACTGTATTCTTCTAACTGTAGTTTCTGCTAATAAATAACAGGTAGTAATTTATTCCTACTGCTTCTATCTTCTATGTTAGGGGACAGGCGCACTGTTCAATATAAAAACATTGATTTCAGGGAAAGTAGAGGCTAAAGATACAAGACCGACCTCTAGATCAGCCTCTGGGTAAGATGCATTACGGAGCAGCGCAGCCTCTTGAGACAACAGAGGTCCTGACCCTTGAGTCAATTAATACCAGATAACGCAAACCCCTGCAATTCAGGAGGAAAGCATGGGGAACAGGATCCTGCGATCCACGAGAAGTAGAAACTGCAGAGATGTAGCTCAGTGCTTACGTGGGAGCCCTGTGGGCCCTCTTCGCTGTCCTCAATTTAGTCTTTATCAGCTCCAGTCCACTCTAGCAGTTCTCTGCGGGACGGAGATTTAATATGGAGGCAATGCAGGGCTGGGCTGGATGGCAGCTCCGCGCTCCCCGCGGCACCACCTGCTCTTTGGAGCCGGCGCCCTGCCCGACACCTCAGCCTGGCGCCGTTTTGCGAGCCCGAACGGTGCGATCGGAAACCTCTAGAGGTCGGGCTGATCGCGAGCGCCGCTGCAGCCGCGCGTTCCGCTACGTGCGGGTGACATCTGCTGGAATCCGCTCCCCTTCCGCCGGCCGCCCTCGCATCCCGCCGGCCACGGCCGCCTCTGCCAGGTGCCTCGCTGCGTGAAAACCCCTGGAAAGAGACGTGGAGAGTGTGAAATAAATCCATGAAATCAGTTTTCGCCGTTGCAGCAGGTCTGGTCCACGTGGCCTCGGACGTCCTCAACTGCCCTTCTAGGAGACGTGGGGGTCCTGTCTCTCTGTCCATTGCCAATGTCCTTTACAAGGAGCTGTGGTGGAACGTGGCACATTGTGCGAAAAACCCTTCCTGGGCACTGGCACAGCACCACATGACGTCACTTAATGCCCATGAAACCCATGCTCAGCGTCCCAGCTCTGGCCATCCATGAGGATGGCAAATGTTAGTGTGACCACCCCTACAAGGAGAAGCCAGGAAGCCCCTGACTTCTTTATGTTATAACGTACCTGAGTATATTTAAACGCCTACTAGGACATATAACGTTGCTAATGAGCCCTTTTATACGATCCGCAGTTTTCTCCGGCTAAGCCCACAGGTGAGGGTCCCTTCGAGAGGACGTGAGCAGTGACCCTCCCAACATGGCGCCGCGCCTGCCCCACCCCGACGCCTCCGCCTGACCTTCCTCCCGTGAGCCTCAGCGGCAGGGCGCCCCTTCCCGGCTTCCCCCGCGCGGCGGC
>NW_010576819.1:136044-152510 GCF_000705375.1 Tinamus guttatus | reverse complement strand
GGGGAGCAGCAGGGGCTTCTCCAAAGCAGGACAGGGCCCCTGGGAGAACCAGCCAGCGCTGCCGAGGATGGGGAGGAAGCACCAGCCCCGCTCCCTCTCTGGCTGGATCTGACTCCAAGCTTGTCTAAACCATTCCGCCTCTTTTTGCCTCAGTTTCCCGAAGGGCAGAGATCCTCCTGCAGCCATTGTGGAAGGTCTTGACCGGCCCACAGCCTTGCAGGAAGAGATTAAACAAGGTAGCAGCAGGTCTGCACCATCTTTTCTCTTTTTTTAATTTTTTTTTTGAAAGCAGGCTCCCACAAGCAGCCAATGCTCCCTGCTTGTGCAGAGCCCCCTTTTTGCCCCAAGAGCCTGTGAACTGGCACGTAACATGGAGCAAACGCAGCCCGCGGCGCTCCTTAATTAAGGCTGCAGCCACCGCGAGCTGCGGCGTGAGCTGCACCGTGGGCTGCAGCGTGAGCTGCAGTGTGAGCTGCACCGTGGGCTGCAGCGTGATCTGCACCGTGGGCTGCAGCGTGAGCTGCACCGTGGGCTGCAGTGTGATCTGCACCATGAGCAGCACCATGAGCTGCAGTGTGAGCTGCACCGTGGGCTGCAGCGCGAGCTGCACCGTGAGCTGCAGCGCGAGCTGCACCGTGGGCTGCACCGTGGGCTGCAGTGTGAGCTGCACCGTGGGCTGCACCGTGAGCTGCACCGCGCGCTCTGCCTTCGAGAGCAGCACCAGCCCATGCATCCCCTGCGAGGAGCGCGCGAGCGGCCGCGCGCTCCCAGCGCCTCCGTACCCGCCGCGGGCAGAGAACACGGGGAGGAGGTGAAGGAAACCCCGCAGGCAAAGCAGCACCTACCTCCAAACGGGCTGCAGGGCTGGGTGGCAGCCCTTCCAGATGGGATAAACGGCCGGGAATCCGGGAAGCTGCCATCTCGGGTTGTCCCTGAGCTCTTCCCCCTCTGCTGCACGTCAAGCGGCTTCAAGTCAGATCAGGCCTTGAGGGATGAGTGTTTTTATTCCCCCTGCTCACTTCTTTTCCAGGGTAAATATTCCCCATCTGTTGGCAATCTCTAACTTCTCGCATAGACACTTCTCTTTCCAATGTCACTTTGTTGCCTTTTTGGAGCTAAAAGGCTCGTTCTACCCTCGCTAGATCTTTAATGCAGAAACAGCCCAAAACGTAAAGACTCATTTTCTGCACTCTCTCATTTGATGATTTTTCCATACTCTTGTAGTATTTGGGCCGTACGTTTCAGAACACAGCTTTTTAAACATTTTTCTTAAGTAAAGCATCACACTTTCAATGCAACTTCAGAAACAAAATCGTAACTTTCTGAGAGACATAAGCATCTAATGACATGCCTGCACAGAAGGACAGAAACAAATCAAGCTGCTCCGTTCATCCTCCACGCTGGCTGACAGTGTCACTTTGATCCAGGAGACATTTTACTACATCAGCATGACATTATATCTGAGCTAATAAACCCATCGTAAAAGTTATACACAAGTCACCAGATGATGAGTAAGAGGTCATTAAACAGTCATTATTTTATGTTTAGAAGGGAGGGGAAATTGAAAAACCACACTTGACTGCCAGAGGAAGAGATAGAGACAAAATAAAAATGGGAGGAACTGAAAAACAGCCAGTCCTCTGCATCCAGCAAACTTTGTACCTGAAAATGATCCTCCTCTGATGGACATTGTTCACTTAACAGAAACACAGCAGGACTTGGCTGCTTTGTGGGCTTCTCTTTCAGCCTCCCCTTCAATCACCCAGAGCTGAAGAAACATTCTGGTTCCAGAGGAAGTGGTAAATTTAGTCAACGTTGCTTTCTTCAAAGACACTTCTGCATTTTCAAAAATGAAATGAAAAAGTCTGAAGCTTCGTGAAGCCACATCATCCTCTCCAGAGCACAGCCTGGAACAAGCACCAAGGCAGCAACAAACCCTCTGGACTTCAAAAGATTCAGTTACCTGGACGAAGGACTGAAGCCACTGTGTGCTCTTCACTCGGGTAAGATGTACTTAATTTCTTCCTGGTCGTTATAAATATAGAGTTTTATTTGCAGAACACTCAGCTCTAACAAGACATGCAGGCCTCTGCGGCTGCATGGGTTTGCAAAGTGACTTGTTTCTAAATTATCCTGCTAAGATTTGGCTCAGCAAATTTTTGCCTCACTTTCTGCCCGTGCTCTCCCAATTCTGTACGCCAGGCACTGCACAGTGAGGAGCCTCTGCACAGATCATAAAAGCCACTACAAATAACTCCGGTCATTTGCCTTCAGAGAACTACGAGCCACCAAACTGAATGAAAAAGACATCTGGTTTAATTTGTTATTCTTACTAGATTACTGGATTCAATGGCAGGCAGACAGAATGAGGAGTCAGTAGGACAAAAATCACACATCATCCAAAATTACCACATTCTCCAAGGGAGTAATTTCCCTAAAAGAAGTCTAGCCGGTTCATCTTCATTTGTGAACTTTCTGTTAGGATGAACTCTTCCCCTTTTGAGGCCAGAAAAATCAGTTCAGGTGTTTTTACCCTATTAATCTGTTTTTCTTCCTACAGCATTCATTTTTCAAACTGTCAGTAAGAATCAAAACACGAAACGATCTGTTTTTTTCTTTTTTATTATTATTATTATTATTTCTAGCAGACAATTTACATAAAATTCCCCTTTTAAGTTAGTGATTCATAACTTCCTGCAATAAACTACTTAAGGAGCAGCTTTGGTAAAGAATGGAATGAAACAACCAACCGAAAAAAAATAAAATAAAAAGAACAATCACAGCTGATTTTGAAACCAACACAATTCACCAAATTTAGATTCAAAAGAAAATCTGCCAAGCTGTATTTTCTCAGTGTTTCCAAATACTCCGCCTTCTTCCTCCCTTTTTGAGTCTGTGCAGATGTGGGAGCTGCATTCGGTCAAGCAGTTTGCCCTGCTAGATCACGGAAATCCATCTCTACATGATTCGTAGACCCTGAATAGAGGACTCTAAGGTCTTGAAAGAGAGAAAATCTTAATCACAAACTGCTACCATATCCTATGTTAAACAATTCTGTGAAAAGGCTGACATTAAGAGGAGCAAAACGAAGAGGGTGGTTGAGACATGCACCCAGAGGCCAGAGACCACTATGATTATTCATTCCAAACTCCTGCCTAAACAGGCGAATGACTTCCCCTCCTTTCCCCCACAAACTGACTAATACGATTTACAGTTTCTGCTTCTTTCTTAGCCTCTGTCCCTGCTTTCAGGCCTTACTGGAGTACAAATTCTGCCCCTAAAAGCCCATGTACAGCTGTAAGCAAAGCTTGGCAGGTGAGCAGAGACCTCTGTTGGCCAGTCCCAACAGGGCAAGTGCCTGTGCACCTTCTTGCATCACTTGCTGCATTTCCTAATTGTTTTAGATAAATTCTTACTATTTCTATCAATTAATCGAGTGTATGACTCTGTCTTGAGAAAGACAGGGAGTCCAAAGGCATAGGAGCAAGAAGAGACAGCGGGTCTTGCTGCACCAGTGATCGTTCTAGCCTCACTGTGGTCATGACAGAGGTCATAAAACGGAAAGAATTAGCAGGATTCCTACAGGAATGTAAGTGATCCAATTAAAAAAGTGTGGATTATGACCATCTGCTAAGCAAAGTATATCTGCATTTATGCTAAACCTTAGCTCTGTCTTCCTTATGGAGCTTGTTAATGGTCTTGAACATCCCAGATTTCCTTGTGCTAATACAACTGGCATTAGGGCTGAGTCCCAGCAGCTGAGGCAAGAGATTAACAAAACCATGAGCACGTGCAGTCCACACACACAGCAGCAAAAGCCTACCTTGAAATCCCAGATGGTCATTGCTCCATCAATGCCAGTGGTGCAGAATTTACGACAATCTCGTTTGTCTATCTCATAAATAGACACTTGGCTGAAAACAGAGAGTGATAGTTGTCAGACAGACACCCATTCCAGGGAGCCAGGAAGCAGGGAAATTTGGGCAGAATTCAACTCCCACTCTCCTAAAGAGAGACATGAGGATAGCATATTTTATCCTAGATTTTTGGTGGAATGCTTCAGAAAAGTAAGCAAAGAGAAGGATGCCAAAAGTTCTTTTAGCGCGTGGTGGTTGTAGTCTAAACATTTCCTGGATAAAAGCAAATTGCTCCAGGAATGTTAACATCTTATGGGCTCTTTCAAACATAATATTTCATTTGATTAACCAGAATCATTCATACACACACATGTAAGTAACACCTGAAATAGTAAGTTGGTACATATGCTTGTTTCAGGTGAAGTCTGCTGACTGGATTTTGTCAACTCTCTACATATTTGGTAAGATTGGCAATGTTCAAGTTACTGAACACATTAAACAAAAGCAAACAGAGATTGCATGAATGCAGGTTAATGATTAATTTTACTAGTTCCCATGCAAGCTGCAGGAATTGATAGCTGGCAGGGCAAATTCAAACTCCCAAAGGAGCTTGAAATACAGCTCCTTCCCCTCACTTTGACTGCCAAGACACTCACGTTATACTGTTTTGGTGCAGTGTCTCCAAGGTAGTGTTACGATCTTCTGTAGTGGCTCTTTTATCCATGTTTCGAAAGCGTTCCATGGCGGAAATATTGCGCTGGATGCTCTGTTTTGGAATGTCTAGTTTGGAAATGAAGGTCAGCAAGCCACGGTCATCACAGTTAAAGAGCATCGGGCAGCAATCGTGACCCTGCAACCAGACATCACGAAAGCGTGTCAAGAAACACAACCACCTAAACACAAGGAGAGCTTCTTTCTAATACTTTTAATTGCAGAAATGCAAAGGCTGACACTCCTGAAGAGGCTTCTGCTACTAACTTTGCAATGTAGTGTGCTGTTTCTCCCTCTCCAAAATATTGTAACACTCTACAAGGAGAAAATAAGGCACTTACAGCTGCCACCATGCTGTTCTCAGAGACAAATGACACACTCAGGAGTGGGAGGAACTCTGTTTTCAGCTGCGAAACCCTGAACACAAGAACATTTGTTAAAGGACTTCATTGAAACCTCTCATCTTTGACTGTCATAGAACATAAAAGAGACTGTTCCCAGACATGGGTTATTGGAAAAGTCAGTGTAGCTCAGCTGTTGTCCTGAAGTGACACCAGAAGGTCAGAATTTGTAATAAAGGAAGTTCTAACGCAAAGGCAGTGCCCTGGAAGTTCTGTATCAAACATGAATCTTGCGGATGAAATGCCGAGATCAGTTAGCATTCTGTGTGTAAACTATAGCAATAGTTTTAAAAGAGCATTGGAACTGAAAAGGCTCAAATTGAGTAAGTTATTAATTTCATTTCTAATATAAAATACACTTGTAGTTTTAGCACTTAATGTCATGTCTTTAAGAGGATAAAACCTGCATGTTACCTCTTGTGACTCTATAATAAATAAGAACTAACTAAAAGGATAAAATTTTCTTAGGATTTCTAGATTACTTTATACCTAATGAAATCCTTAGCCGGCAATTTATACAACTATTTATACAACTTTTGCCATCAGAGACTTGGAACAAGATTGTCTTAAGGCTAAAGGACAGAACTGAGATTTCATGAAATGAATAACTTATCTTCCAGACCCCTGGTAGGACAAAGCCTTGGTAATTATGGAGTTATGGACATATTTCTCCAAGCCTCTTGGACCCATTTACGAGGAAATACCGATTCCCCGCCGACCAAAGCACAACACATTTTTTACTTCCAAAGCAAATGACTGTACCTTCATAGAGTACATGCTTAAGAAATTTAGATTATATCATCTAAAATTCTCAGGTAATAACTAACAAAAAGCCCATACTCACATCATATTTTTTGAGGCATCAGCAACTGACACCGTACTATCATGACTGACCCAGGCTAGGCGGTTACCACTGGCAGAAAAACTGACACTGTGCACCCATCCGCCACTTCCAGCGCCCCCAAATTCTGACATCAGCTGCCCAAAAGGCATCTTGGAGCCCCAGGGTGTACTGGCTGGTTTTTCATCGACTTCTTTAATGTAAGCAGAAAAAACCCTGCAAAGGAAAAAAATTCAGCATGAATATAAAGAGAAAAAAAAACTCCTGGGAGTTGCCTATTTCACACTGGAAGGAACTACATACATTCTAATTCTATTAAAATAAACCACTACAGTATTTTTAAATAGCAAGCAACTACTGCCTGGGAAGCTTCAGTACATAGAGAGAAAGAAATAGTACAAAGGGTGTAATGAATATGGGCTTCTCATAAATGTCATATGCTGTTTCTCTCTCTTTTTCCAGAAGGTGGCATTAAAACATGTATTGTACTTGCATTTTTCACTGTGCTAGGATCTCCCTTTCATCTTTCTGCAGTGTTAATGACCCTCAGAGTCAATTACTCAGTTAGAGAAAAGCTAAGAGTTACAATATGTAATTAGCAGCTAATACAAACACCTACAAAATTACCCATGTTTTAAGAACATTCACCTTTTCGTAGGATTTCAGAGAAAGAAAACTGGTGTTCAAATGCCAAAGAGGCTCTGCGCTACCTTATTCTGGCTCATTACTGAAAGAATGCCTCAAAAACCTGAAATACCACAATGTTTTTACAGCTCTTTTCCCCAGCACTACAATTTTCTAGGTATGCTTAAATAGAAAGCCTCCCCCTTTCATCAAATTCTTTCTGCATGATTCAGACATGCCACAATATGGTGTTCTTGACTGTTACCATGGAAGTTACTGGGACGTCACAAACATAGGATAAGAGCCCATGAACAGGAGGAGCAAATGAACTACATCAACTACTACCAGAGAAATATGCCAATATAAAAGAAAAAGGAATGATCGGACATCCATGATTATAGTTAAAAGCAAACAGTTATTTTATAGTGAGTTTAAGGGAACATTACTCCCCCCCGCCTCCTTTAACATTCTTTAGGTGTACAGTATGTTCTTCACAAAAAAGACCTATATTCAGATTATTCAGATAAAAGTTGACCATTTTGGAACAGAAAAAGGTTCTACTGCAGCTGTATTAGGTACTTATTTTCAGAGGATTAAGTATGAATTTATAGGTGGCCATATCAGTTTAATTTTAATTTAATGATAATCCTTCAACAAACTTAATTTTAAAGAATGGTTCTCTTTAATGTATGGAAATAGGACAAGACATTTAAAGCAACAGCCTTTCACACAAGGCAGAAAAAAACAGTTCCTCAGTAGTGAGAGACCTAGGAGATAGCTACTGGTATACATAAAGGACATTGGAAAATGGCTTTTATGCCCACAGCAACAGTGTCCCAGCAAGAATATAAAATTCGTACCTTTGTGGTAATATTAGATATATACATACATACACATATATATTTTTTTCCTAAAGACAGATGTAAGAGGAGCTCATCTAGGCCAGTCACTTTGCTGACTGCCTATCAACCTGGATTCCATTCTTTTTCCAAAACGCCTCCCACTTAGCTGCTTATTAGCTGGAAGTGGCTTTGGCTGATCCATTTCATAATTTACTTCAGGACCATCTATCAGAACTGATGCATACTTCAGGCTCAGGTATCTTTATTATCTTTAATATCCAACTGGACATTCCCTGGAACTGGAATTGTAAAGCTCTTTGTTTGTCTTTAACAAAGAGAAAAGTCTTTCATAGGATTGGGGAAGCAATATAATCATAAAAGCAGTACCCATCGCCATTAATTTTCCTTCCTTTCTTTGTTAGCTAATAATATTTCTGTATGGAGATTTCTATCATAGAAGAGGCAAGATTATTAAATGATTCATCCTAAAGTTTTAAACAAGAGCAGAAAGTTTCCCAAAATGCTTTACCAAAATCCATTTTTTAATATATACCATTTTCAGAGAAATGAGATGCAGGTCAGAGAGTTTTCTGACAGGAAACAAAGGACAAAGCAAGTCTTCTAGTAAACACTTGGAAGAAAGTGATTCAACATCATCTTGAACTTTTTTTTCTTAAAACAAACAAACAAAACCTCAAAAAAACACAAAAAGAAAATGATTCAAATAAGACTTCTCCATCAAAAGTGGAAAGAAGAGATAATCAGGGATCCAATGCACACAACAATACACTGGAACACAAAAAAAAAAGAGCTGAAAATGTGAAGGGACAGATACACATATCAGCTGACTTAAGGCCAGAGTCCTGAGATGCTTGATGAAAAGAAATTCACATGTGAAAAGCAGTTGCTTCTGGAAGATCAACGAGTACTTTCTGCACTACATTTCCAGGATAGGAAGTGGATATGTACAGATTATCTAATTAGAAATGGAGATAAGGCACAGAATGGAGAAAACTCTCCTCTTGACCAGTTTTAGTTTCACATCTAATGAATGATCAAGTCTTCAGAGTTATGTGTTTCATTCTGAAACAAGGAACTTAATATTTGGTCCCACTTTCCCATCCCACCTCTTAGTAATTTTTAGTACAGATTTTGAAGCTTAAAATTATCCTTTCACGTAATGGAAAATTCTGTAAAAAAGTATCTTCCATTATCACTCAAGGCACACATGATTAAGTAAAGCATGAATTTAAAAAGTCAACCACTCTGCACACTGGTCTTCATGCAAACCTCACTGCAATGACCGCAGCTGCTCAAAACAGAGCAACTTGCAAGATTTATCCTACCTGGCAGTGGTGGTTTTCTACAAGATAGCACTTACTAGCTGAATTCCAGCCCAAGTGGATCTAAGCACTTAGCACATATAAAATAGTAGTACTCCAAGTGCATTGCTACTAAAGAACCTATGATTTTATTATATTCACACGGATTCCTCAACAGAGAAATATTCACAGACCAAAGTCTGCATGTAGTGGTACCAAAGGCCAAACCTTTTAAGCTAGGTATTTTATTTTAGTAACAGCATTAGCAAGTGATGAGCTGTCTTCTCTTCTGATGACACATGCATGATTAACACACTTGTGCTACTAACTAATTTAAACCAGTAACCCAAATTCATTTACATATGTTTTATTTTCTCTCACCTGCACTTGAAGTCACAGGATCCAGCAGCCAACAAAACATTATTGGGGTGCCAGTCCAAGCTAAGGACAGTGGAACGAATGGGCTTTTTAATGTGCTTGCTCACCCACCTAAATAAAGAAATAAAATGTATACGAAAATATTTCAGAGTCTCTCACGCCATGAAATATGTTCTATAAAAAAACATAACCCCTACACAATGACCAAACACGCCAGTTTTCCAAGAAAACTCACAGTATGCCCAAGTCTCACATCTATAAGACCATCTAAAGGAATTTGGAAAGATTGCAGATTCCTGTCTATAGTCTAAAATTTAAAACACTATAAACAAATTCATGTTAAATATATATCCATATCTCTTCATGTGAATACTATCACCCTTCCAGCCAATTTTTACAAAATAGCAGACTGAACTCCCTAATTTGGCATACTAACTGCCTGGTTCCTTACATCCCACAAACAGCAGCTCCATTTTGACCACACTACAGAGCTAAGCAGCACTGCTTTCATGATTCTTCTGCAGACAAGTGGGCCAGAGAAACCGTCAACAACCAAAATATTGGAAAGCAGAAAGTTCAAGACAATCTTTAAAATGAATTTTATAGATTGTCTCATTGTTTACCATCTCCACGCGGAAGGCTACATACAGAATGGTGGGCAGAGAAACCTGTGTTTTTATGCGTGTTTATACAACACAAAATAATTGATACTTAACATACTGATTTAATTAACAGATGACATGGTAAAAACATCTCCAATGACAACTCCATTAAAATAAAAAAATGCTAAGTTTAAGATCCAAAAAGAAAAATGTTAATGGTAGAAATATTTCTAATAGTCCTGTATGAAATCTATGAAGTCTAATGAGAATGCATGGCAGAATACGGGGCAGGGAGACTACCAGTTTCAATCTCTGCTAAATGGACCACCCTGGAGATAAATCACAGACTTCAATAATTTAATGACAAGTAGTGGTCCAATATAAATAATATGGAAGAAAGACCGGATCACACTTTCTTCATTCAACTAGGAGAAATGAAATATTTGTCTTTTTAAACTACATTATTCACTTGTGGCAGAGATATTTCTGCTCTGCAAAATTTGCTCTAGAAGAGCAAAAACACACCCATGCTGATATGCATAACCTGAAAACAGACCAAGTCCAAGGCCCTTTAGGTGCTATAGTAGAGTACAGAATTAAAATTTTTTTTTCCCTCCAAGGATACAGGAAGTCCCTCACAGGACTGATAAGACCTAGCCCTCTCATATTTCTGAGGACTTCAGAAATCAGTAGAATAGTACACTAAGTACCATCACTAAACTCCAGGCTTTCGCTTTCCCAAGCAAATCTTAAAGATATAAATGGAAAACAAATTTAAACAGCTCACCAATCGTTTTCAGATTCAAAGTAGCACACAGATATAAGTCGAGCTCCACTTCCTACAGCAAATTTATTCTCCAAGGGAGACCATTTCACAAAGGTGGCTGCACGGTTAATCCTCAGGATCACAAGGGTTGGCTTCCATACACCATCCTTCTGACTCCACACATAGGCATTACGGTCTGCACCACAAGTTACAATTCGATCGCTTTTGGGAGCCCAGTCAATACCTGCAATTTAAACCTCATATTAATAATCTTTTCCCTTCATACTGTTTGTCCTACAATAAGCCAAAATTAGAAACAATCGTCACAGACTTCTACCACAAAGACAGTTGATGCTACATTAGCATTCCCTTTGGTCACTTACTCTCCAGGCACTTTTAAAAAGTTGTTATGGGTATTAGTTTCTCTCTCCAGCTTTCATCAAAATTGCAGACCTCAAATTTCCAGATTTCACAGATGATTTGCCTAAGGAAGACACCTCTGAAAGTTGACCAACAGGTGGAGCTCTGCAGATTAAGATCCCTCTGCCAGCCCTCTCCTTTAGATCACTGATTTCTGCAAGAGGCTCCTTTTTCAATAGCTAAAGCCCAACAATTCTAGAAGTAGGCATAAATCTCTATCATAGCTGTTTATTTGCTGCCAGATCACAGTCATGGTCTAAAAGTTTAGATAATACTATTTTTTTTGCTGGTTAGAATTTCAGTCTCTATGTACTGACAGAAGACCTTTGCAGTGCATTCTGCTTTTCAACTTTGTAGAAAACTAACCCAGCAAAAAGTGATTAATGTTCTTCAGAAAGTGAATTGAAGCAGCCTGCCACAGGCCTCACACTCAGGATGTGGGAAGGCAAGACGAAGGACCTTGTCCCTTGTGATGAGAAGCTACAGGTGCAGCAGCAGAATCACTCCTCTCTGAGACAGTGAGTAGATTGATCAGTTTGTCTCCGGAGTCTAACCATAGCCTAAGTCTTCTTCTGAAGTGCAGCACAGCATTTAGTATTCCAAAGATATATGCAATGCCAAGGAGAGAGGGGTATTTTCCCAAGTCATGAATATTTGGTTTCTCTCTAATGCCAACAGGTACAAGAAAAGAGTGGAGATGAGCCCTTGGGGAATGACACGTCATTTGTAAATTCAATCCAAGTGACTCTCTACAAAAGAGCACGAGCAGTTGTGCTCTCTGACAGCAAGAACCAGATAAATTGCACAAAGTTCCTGCAAACTCTCTCTGGGCAGATGCTTCTACCCATTAGTGAGTTGAAAACAGAAAAAATATATATATATTGCTGGTTTGGGAAAGTGCTTTTATTACTTACTTTCATTTATTTAGAAAAAAAAAGGCAGCAAGTTAAAAGACTACCACACAGGACAATTCTATTTTAAACACAACACCTTGTGTCTCAGCCCGGTAGTCCTTACATTTTCATTCTGGATCTACAGATTTTCTGGGTCTGTATTAAAATATACTCACTTGTTTTGAGTCTTGAAATGGTCAATTTTGGACTTATGTAAGCGGAATTTTATCCTAGAACTACATTTTTATTGAAAAGCAAATTTCCAGCTATCAGGGTTGGAAAAAGTATTAGATATGAAGTATGAGTAATATAGTCTCCTCCTGAACCTGAAGAAGATTTGAAGAGTAAATTGATCAGAATTGACAGCAGCATTTGTTTAGACAGGATATTAATGCCAAAGCTCAAAGATTACAATTTAAATGTGGAAGAGGTTTATACACTCACAATTCTAAGAAGTCTACTAAAAGTCCCATCATTGAGCTATCAAGCTGCTAAACATCACTGCCTCTAACATCTCCTCACTCACTTCTATGATGTATAATTTCCGCAGTAGCACAGGTTTCTGATAATACAAACTGAAAGAACAGCATAAAATTGCAGGTCAAACAGAATACTAGATTAGACGTGAATGTAAAAGATCAAAATAAAAATGGGCTTAACTTTCTGTAGTATATCTACTTTGCCATAAAATTAAAGCACAGGTATAAAAGTCATTTACCTCTTCAACAGAATTTTAGTACAGATTTTTTGCTTACTTCTTTTTCACTTAGCTTGTGACACAATTGGATTACTTGAGAAGACTGAAAATTGATTCTCATTATGTTATTATGGATGAAAATAAATAAAAGACACTCAAAAAAAGGCTCAAAGCCTTTCTTTTTCCACTAACATTTGTTGCACACAGTGCAGGGAAATGCTACAAAGCTCTCCATAAAGTGAGAATGACAATTATGGAGATATGTATTTAGTCAACACTTCAGATTTCCTGTTCAGGTACTCAGAGTGGGAGAAGGAGGAGACTGACAAAATTTAAGAATGTCCTTAGCCTGGCACAATATATTCTTTCTCACCTGTAATGTGTCCGTTGTGTTCCTTTAGCTCATGGGCTTTTACCCACTGGTTCCCACTCTTCTTATAGATGTGGACTTCATGGTTATTAGGGCTAATGGCAATCTCTGCAGGGAGACAACAAACAACCCAGTAGTAAAGAAGATTTTTTTTTAATATCAGATGCTTTATTGGGAAAGACTTTCCAAAAATATAATCTCTATTCTCAAATTTCTGAGCATTACATCTGTTTTGTAAACCAGAAGACAACATTCCAGGATAACGTGAAATAATTATTGTCATAGCACGGCTTTGAGTATGCTCAACAAAAGTACAGCATATTTTGAACATCAGAAACCAAGCTTTAGCAGAGAATTAGGCTATTTTAAAAAAGGGTTGGCTTTGGGGCGTGGAAGGAAAAAAAAAAAAAGGGGGGGGGGAATAAGAACCTAGCCATACTGTCATGCAGATTCAGATCAATAGGAAAAAAAAAACCTTTTGGAACACTAGTAAAACTACATTCACTCATGGGCCAGAGTTCCAGGATGGATATAGAAAACTGTAGATTTGGAAGATTTTGGATTATAAATTGAGCATTTAACATGCGGCACTGTATACTTGACCACACCTCCTCTAAACATGATCCAGAACATTACAAGATCATGCACTGATAGTCAATAGAATATAATAAGCAAAAACAGAAATTACTTACGGGTACGATCTCTGTTCCATGCATGGCAGGTGATTGGCTCTAGTAAAAACTGATGTAGAGACATTCTGAATTAAGAGTTATTCCTATGTTTTAAAAATTGAAAAAGCTGAAAGATGTAAAAGTGAAAACAACAACACTTTAAAATCAGATTAAGTATTAAGAAAAAAAAAAGTCTTTAACATTTGTTGAGGCTGAGTCCAGTATTACAGTATTATACCTTATATAATACAGAAGATGAACAACTTCCTCAGTAGCTACATAAGAGTGCTAAAAGGCTGCTTTTGCCATATGCCCTGCTAACTTTAGGAAGCAGATGAATTTTAAGTGTTCTTCTTATTATACTATTTACTAATTACTATGGCAATTGCCCTAAAAGGCATATCCTATAGCTTCTTAGTATCTCCTCAGAGGTGAGCGTCAATTTCTCATCAAGTCTAAAAAACCTTGTAATTTTACTGTGATATTAGAATATTAAAAAAAAAAAAACTCTAAGTACATATCTCAGTGAATTGACTCAATCCCTGACGTGTATTAAGGCTCACAAGCAGCACCTCAATAAATCTTCTTCTTAATCTATCAGGAGATTAAATTGACATGTCCACAACATTAATATACAACTATAGCCTGCTGAGATATTAGATAAAACCATTTATATGTATCCAAGGGAAAAACTACTAAAATTAGAAATTAACTAACGACTGATTTCTTCACATTAATACTGGCATTCAACTGCTCTAGTTATGTTTTCTTCCCCAAGAGATTCAAACACCAAGAGAACAAGCTAAATTAGTCTTTTCTTTAACAAAATAAAATATTTACAAAAAGCTAGATACTCATTTTTTTTCTTCAGCTTACAACCACATCAAAAGAGACAGCCCTCAACATCTGCAACTGGAGATGCACTGGCCAGCAATTACAAACCAGCTTAAAATCTCGTATCATATTCTCTGTCTCATATGAATCAACAGCAGCATAAATGGATGGAAGATAACATCATAACAGCTCAAGGTCACTTGTAATAATTAAAATGTGCATAGTTCAATAGATACAACAGAGTCCTGCCAATTCCTTCCTCCTTCCATATATTCCACCAAAATTTCATAGCAATTTATTCTTGGCTGATGGATCAAAGTCTTTTTACCTCTACATATACATCTAAAAAGAGAAATCTCTGTGATGTCATTCCAAGATATCCACACCCATTATAGCCCGAAATTACAACATACCCAAGTATGGCCATGTTAGCGGAGGGTGGGGACGTCAGGCAAGGTAGGAATTTGGAGGCAAACAGGAAATGAATGGCAACCCAACAGAAACCCAGGAGTGAATGGAAGATGAGTAAGTTCTTACTGAGTTTAGCAGTTACTATCGTACCACGAGTATAACACATAGACTGAAAGTGCTGAATCCTGAAGGAGAGAGATGATACAGCACTGCAACAATGCAAACAGGTGGAAAGATTTTTTTTTCTCTGAAGAAATCAAGCACTGCTGTTTTAAAGAAATAAGACTTAAAATTGCTTCCAAAGTACACTTCAATTGTAATATTCAGCTATGTATGAGCCTTAAGTCCAGTCCATAATTTTAACTGACCGAATTTTATTATTCTGGTAATAATCATATTCTGCAGACCAAACCAAACTATTAAATATATGCAGTGCTAAGTGAAAGAATTAAGTAGTTTTAATTAATGTGAGAATGTTGACATAATCTGAGTTACCTTTGACCTTGGACAGCCATGATTTGAGATTCCATGTGTTAATGTAAGCAAAACATGTCTGCAAATTGCTTTTTCCACGATCTTGCTTTCGTACTTGCCAACGTGCAGTAGCAGCACATTTCCATATACAGGAAAAGTTGAAGAGCTGTTCTACCAACAAGGAATGCTCAGCCTTTTCTACTCTTTCCGAAATAAAAACGTAAAAACATCCAATCCCCCACCCCCCCAAGGAACGTAGCTATTTCGAAACACTTTCTAATACTGTCCTGGTAATTTCTCCACAGATTACTGCTATGTATAAATGACACAGTCCCATCCTAATAATATCTAGTTGAGGCTTTTTTTTTTTTTTTTAAACTTACTAACCTACTGGTGGTTCCAAAAACTTTTATCCCGACAAGAGAGATGATCCATCCTTGCTCACTAATAAACTTCTCAAGCACAATATCAAGCAACAGCTTCCTGTTTTGGTTTGGTCACAAGCTCATTAAAAAAGTAGTGATGATAACCTCAAAAAGCACTACAATTTTTCTTGTCCGATCTTGCAGCATTATTTTCTTTAGGTAGAGAAATCGTAATGAAATCTTCCAGCTATATGTATTTCTTATCAACGTGAGGCAAAAAAAAGATTAAACTAGCAACTTCACTACCGAATATACTAATTGCTCTGAGTCTTGATGGAACTGGTACGTAGTAAAACCCTCAACACCCTCCTGGAGCCAGGAGGTCTCAGGATCTCTCACTGGAGAGAGATACTTTAAAGCCAACTTTGTTAGCAAAATACTTAGTGCAGGTATTCCTAATATTTTATTTTACTCTTCCAAGTGGGGAATAAGTGTCCTTGAGCATAAGCACAAAAATATGGAAATCTTGCACGCTTGTCCAGCACAAGCTCCTTGTGCACGGAGGCTGAAAGGATGGCGGTTGGGAAGGACACGACTCGGCTGCTGTCACTGCTCTTTGGGGTAAGAAAGGCCGGTATTAGGCTATCCCCGGCCAAGCAGGCATTGGGATCCCGAGATGGCATGTGGGATAACTGCAATCCCTGCCTATTTCCAACTGCCCCAGAGAAGTTGTGGAGTCTCCTTCTCTGGAGATCTTCAAACCCGCTTGGACGCAGTCCTGTGCCATGTGCTTTAGGTGACCCTGTGTGTGCAGGGGAGTTGGACTAGATGATCTCTAGAGGTCCCTTCCAACCCTAAGCATTCTTTGATTCTATGATTCTATGAAGTAATTAAGGCTCTCTGTCCCCTCCTCCTGGCGCTGTCACCCTCCTCCAAATCAGCTGCTCCCCCGGGAGAGGAGAGGGGGCTCTCACACAGGGTCCCCCT
>NW_010576819.1:101660-135710 GCF_000705375.1 Tinamus guttatus | reverse complement strand
CCTGCGCGGGGCGCCCGCCGCGCACAAAGGCGGCTGGGGCGGGGGGGCCGAGAGTGCGCGCGCGCGCGCGCGCGCATGTGCGGGCTGGAATGAGAGCCTCAGGGCCTGGGAAAAAAATAAAAATAAAAAAGTAAATTTTACCTGGGAAGAGGTAAGAGGTGGGCCCCTTCTGAGGTATTTTAGCCTTGTTTGTTGACTCCCTCACGTCTAGCTGTGAGGGAGTGGGCAGAGCCCTGTCGCTGTGGGGAGAAAAGGCAATGCTGTTCTGGCTTCTTCAGGCTGAAGTAGGGAAGAGGAGAGGGCTGCACCTTCCCTGTGTTTCTCACCCGTTTGGGAGTTTAAAAATATCTCTTTGGGCCTGGGATTAATGAGTTGCTTCATGAGTCATTTGGGAGCTCTAGGTCCTTTCCTCCTATCTGGCTCCAGTGTAACATAGGGAGAAATGCAGTTCTCTGCCCTCCTCCTAATTACCCTGGAGCAGCTGTCTGCTTGTTGGGGTCTGATGGTCTGGTTTCTGTAAAACTTACAAAATGCCCTTGCCTGTGAGGCCTGGAATGTGGGGGGATGAGTGACTCAGAGCTATACTGAGGGGCAGTAGTGTAGTAAGCTGAATTTTTAGTCCTAGGAAGAACAAACAGTTTGTAAGCATCTAGAAGGAAATGAGAAGGTGAATGTGAGCCTGTATGGCTTTGTCAAGAATGAATTGAGCCAGTTTAATTTCCTCTCCTGACAGTGCGACAGGACTTGCAGATAAGGGAGGAACAGTATCTGTTGTATCTTGATTTTTATTATTAGTATTTTTCCAGTAGGGCTTGTGACACTGGCTTATAGCGTAGTCTAATAATAAACTGGAAGACTAGTCTGGAGTATATCATTCTAATGGAGCTGCAAAACTGGTTGAGAAAAATATTCTTGGTATCAGTACTGCAGGGAGCTACTCTGGGCTCGTTACTCATGAGCGCTGAAGAGTATAATTACAGTATTTGATCATGCGTTCAAGTCAAAGGACAGCATGGGCATGTGGTCAGAGAACTAGAGTTTAGAATAGCAGCTCTACGAAAAAAATACAGCAGCTTGAGCAACCTCAGAATTGCAAGACAGGAACAACTGGGAACTGACCATTCTGCAAGAAAGGATGGAGGGGCTGTGCAAGAAAGGTGGAGGGGCTGTTCAGAACCTGAACAGGTAACAGTAATGCTTTTTGTTGCAGAAAAGGCAAATGCTGCACCAGGACCATGCAGGTTAAGAAAGTTATAAGCACATACAAAACTTCTTGAGCTCTACTCAGCTATGTAGAATCTTTATTAGAAGAGTATATCCAGTTCTGGTCTCCACACACACACAAAATAAGGGATCGTTTGGGGAAAAGGTGAAAATATCAGAGTCCTAAAGCTGTTATTTTTACTGAGGCTTTTGAGACAAGATGGGAAAAATGCGGTAAGTCTCCAAATACATAAAAGGCTGCTGCCAGGAGGAAAGGAACAATTTGTTCTCCTTTGTCCACTGGGGGCAGAGCAAGAAGTCATAAGCTAAAATAACAGCAAGGGAGATCTAGGTTACAGTGAAAGAAATTTTCAGCACTTTGAGCTAGCTGAGTGCTATGGGGAACTGACTTGGGGAGGTGAGGATTCTTATCAGCAGCTTTTGAGAATAGATTTGAAAAATAGTTAGGAATGGCATAAATTCAATATAAGATCGTGCTTTTGGGTCAGAGGCTTCATTAGATGGTCTTGTGAACTGGAGTCCCGATGGTTCTGTAACAGTGAGATATGTAATCACTGTGACCCTTCCTGGCTTAGCAAAATTAGATCAGCTGCACAGATTAAAGATACGCAACTAGGCCAAGTAAAATTACATAACAGGAATGAAATTACGTGCAAGTATGGTTTTAGGTTTACAAAATGATTTTCACCAGATGAGGTGGAAGTAGCAGGAGCTCAGCGCTTTTTAACATCAGATGTTTTGGTCTTGTCTCCAGCAAATGTTTCTAAAGGGTTTTCCACCTTTATTCTTGTATTGCTGATGCAGTTGTGCTGTGCCAATCCAGAAAGCCTGCTAGTGGTTTTTTTATTAAGACCTTACAACCTTGCAAGCTAGGCCACACTGAGCTCAGTAAAAGTAGTTTAGATAGAGTGCCACAGGAAGATATCTATGCAAAAAGAAATCGAACTGGGACATCTTTAGCAGTTGTTGACTTTTTTATAGCAAATGCATGCAGTTGGATAACAGCTAGTCAAAATAATGTCTTTCGGATTCAAAGCAGACTGTTGTGGGTTAAAAAAAGGTGTTTGCAAATGAAAATATTTGCCTTGAGAGGTGTTGCAGATATGCATTGCTGGCTCCAGGATTTGTAAATACATCACTTCCAACCACAGAGAAAGAATCATGACATGCCTTACCTTTAAAAAGGGAAGACAACAAATGTCTTCTCCAATTGTGTTTCCTGACGGCTTCTCTAGAACAGCTATCTAAGTTATAATAGCTCATCAAAATCTATTTTCATCAATAGTCTTTAAATATGAAGAGCATGGCCTTAAGATCAGATGAAGTCACTAATGCTTGAAGTATTTGCCAATTTGGAGTTCTAAGCAAGGCAAGTCAATTTATGTCATTTTCTTGCTTTTTGGCCACTTAATCATAGAATGGTTGAAATTAGAAGAGATCTCTAGAGATTTAATCCAACCCCACTGCTCAAGCAGGGACAGCTATTTGGCAGCTCCTGTTTTAATTTGTGGACTGTGTGAAATAATCATAGTACAGAATGGGAAAGATGGAAGAATATGCCCGCATTTGCATTTTGAGTAAAATTTTACTGTCTTGTCTCTTTTACACAGTGGTTTTCCAGGTGGTGAGTAGCTTGGTGCTGACTGCTTTTACCCCCTGCCAGATGAGATCTGCGGTGAAGTGGGTAAGAACCTGCTTTTTTCAGGCCAGCAGGCCCCAAGGCTCAGGCTCTAAATGACCACCTTTAGAGCAAAGGATAAGGAGGGTGACATTTGGCAGCCCCTGTCCTGCTGGTAGCCACTTCTCCAAGGTTGTGTGCCTAAATGCATTTGTTCCAGTTGTCCAAGCAGGGCTTGGTGAGCAACAGGGTGGCAGCAGGGTTTGGAAGACAGCAGTTTTAGGCTGTGTCCTGCAGAAAATGATCTGCAGTAGAAAAGTGGAGAAAATGTCAGCAGTAATTATCACCATTTTAGATTGTGACAGTAAAATTGTGCCTTGATATTGTTAACAGTGGCTGGCTCAAGGCATTGAACAGCAAAGAGGGAGTGAGAAGGAGAGTCTCTTATGTGGTTGCATACAGGTGAGCGACTCTGATGCACTAAAAGGGTAGTGTTACAAAGCAGCAACTTCAGGTTTTTCTGTATAACAAGCTCTGCTAAGACTAAGTGTTAAGACTATCACTGAGAAGAACTATTTATATCCATCCTTGACATGAAAAATGCAAAATCCATGTTAGCACAGATCCTTTTCAAATAATACTGCGTATGCCTTCTATCATTGCAGCTATACTTAAAAAGTATATTTGGCTTTCAGGGCTGACACACAGATAGTTCTCTCTGCAGCTGGTTGCTGGGCTTCTGTTGTTGTGTTTTGTTGGTGAGTGGTGTTTTTTTTTTTTTGTCTTTGTTTCAGTCTGTTTCCCTTGTAGATGTCCTCTTGATATCTGGGACTCTTGTTTCTACCACTATTTTAGCTTTTTTTCTTTTTTTTTTTTTCTCCAGGCAGCTTTTGATGCGCAGTATTGGAAAAAAAAATGGAAGACAGTGAAGCTGTATTGCAGTAGCATTACATTTACCATTCAAAACCCTGCTAGAAAGAAGGCAGAATTACTCTAATGCCCAAGCAAATGCCATAATAATGTTCCATCTTTGTCTTTTTTTTCTTTTCACGAATCACTTCTATAAGTAATGAAGTACAGCCCCTTATTTCCATCAGAGGAGGAAGGGAGGAAAGAGGAACTGGGTGCTTCTTGCTTTGAGTAGTCTGAGTCCCTGTAATCCTTGCTGGAAGGCCTGGAAGTGTCCTGGAGTGCTATGCAAGGGATCCCCGAGTTGGGCTTTTCCATAGGGAAACCCTTGCAGTACAATTTTGGTGCCCTTGAGAAAACACTGCCTCCTTAATCGGCATCCCTCCTGCAATGAGGGAACAGCATCCTGTCCTGTTCTCCTTTCTGTTCTAGCAGCACTGAAACATCTGTGTTGATGGCAGCAGTTCAGAACTAACCTCCATGCATGAGCACACTCATGAAATATCTGTTATATTTCGTAGGGAGCTATGTGAGTCACTGAGTACTGAGAACACACCTATGATTTCCTCATCTCTGCCCCACACCCTGTTCTGCCCTGATAAATTCAGAGTAGGTGGGTTCAAGTCTGTGAGCTTCATCTCCCAGACCTTGGTGCCTGTTCCTCAGCAGCTGGGAGGGAAGGAGATTTGGACACTTAATAGACTCTGCATGGATGAACCTCATGCTTGCTGAGACACAATACCTGGTGATCAAGGTGTTTTTAGAGTTGATTCAGGCATCTCAACTCTTATCTTCCGCGTTGTCCAGTTCATACGTTATTTTCCTGTACTTAGCCAGGCTTTGGGTAGCCTGCTCTTCGTGATTCAAGAGGATTTCATTTAAAAAGAGAAGTCTTTCTATGCTTAAAAAAGGAACGTATGGGACCTGTGCACCTTCAGCATAAGGCAAGGTGAAGGGTAAAATCATGGCCCTGGAGAGCGACAGTTAAAGGATGGGTTTTTTTTTTTGTACGTGTATATGCAGCATAAGGCAAGGTGAAGGGTAAAATCGTGACCCTGGAGAGAATACATAATTTTTAAAGACTCAGGAAATAACTGCAAAGGGAGAGGGGAAGAATCCTCTGTAGAGACTGATATATGTTTTTAGGTGACCATTTCAATAGGTGCATGATGCCTTCAGTTGCTTAAACACGTTGCCCTGAGTCTAGGGATGCTACAGGTATAAACTGAATGTATACTTGATACAGTGTATGTTCTGAAGAGACAAAGCATCCAGGTGTCCCGTGTGTGCAGGATGCAATTGTGATTAAATGGTGAGCTAGAGCAGGAGATGTTTACAGCTTCTTCCTTTCAACTCTTGCAAATTTTCAGTTTCTTCTGTAGCTTCACCAGTTGCTTCATGGACTGGTGGTTGGTTTTGTGGTCCTCTTTTGCCTGGAAGATCAGCTCTTTTAGCCATTGTTCGTTCTTGAGCAGAATTTTCGGACTCCACAGGCACATGGGGCACACCAACTGTTAAATAGAAGTGTTCCTTTTCAGGTACTTGTTCTGAATGGAAGCTCAAGAACAGGAAAGTTTTGTGGCTACTCCGTTGAAATGATCTTTCTAATATACTTAAGCATATACTTGTTACCCTGGTGTTGTGTTTCATGATGATGCATTTTCCTCCTCTGAGGACTAACTACTCAGCCTCTTCCATCTTTACTTGCAGGTCTCTTATTGTGATTTCAGAATTCTTTTTGGTCCTTTCTGGGTGCATATTGTGATCCAGCTCCTGATTCAATCCTGCCACGTGGGAAGCCTAGGAGGAAGGTAAGAAACAGACTCTCTAAACAGCTCTTTATGCAGAGCATTGGAAGCTGGGGTGTATAGACCTGATATCTGTATGAGGCCTTCTGAAAAAAAAATTGCAGATTTCTTAATTTTCTGTATATCACAGTCTGCCTTTCTGAGGATTGCATCTATCCATTGAAATAGAAATAATCCTGCCTGACTTCAACAGACCTTGGATTAGAACATAAACTGGGTGGGAGTGTGCTTGTTTTATACTCCTGAGTTGGTTTTAGGTGTTACTCACATTTCTCACATTTCTTATTAAACCAATAATTCTGGCTCTAATGACACTTTCTGCTTAGAGGTGCTTCAGGCTTTGTCGTTCTTACCCTTTGATAGAAAGAAGATTGACTAGAGCGTGTTTTGGATGGAAGGTGAAGATAGGACCTGAACATGTAGTAGCTGAAAGCTCAGAGGAGGCAGAAGGCTCAGCCTCACTCTGGGAAGAAATGCTGTGCATTAAATCCCTGGCTAGCTGTGATATTTCTGAAGTGCCAGTTGTCAGCCCAGTGCCAATGGAGCAATCTGCTCAGTGCTGGCAACTTTTCTCCCCTCTGTGCCAATTATGAATGCCATTGACTAGCTAGAGAGGGAAGCCAGCCCACTCTTTGTTGGAGGCCTGTTAGGTGTGATGAGTGGAGTTGTGTAATAAGGGAAAGAAGGGATACAGAGAAAATAAATGGAGGAATTCCTCAGGGTGCCATCTGTGATGCAGATTACTAGGGAGGCAGAGAGGAAGTGGATTTCTTTTACAGATTAAATTTGGCACACTGGTGCAATCAGTGAGCTAACATGCATTCTGCTTTTCAGGCTCATAAAAAAGCAAGTGCTAACGTATATTAACAGTGCGCTTTCAAATCAGCACTGAAGAGAAATAATGAAATATATACCTTAAAGCTTCCAGCTACCAGCATTAAGGATGGAAGTGCTGAGAGGTGATTTACACCAGCCACAGCTGTCTTTGCTCTCTCATCACCTGCTTGGTACTCAGTGATAATTTCCTCGTGGTCTTTAGTAACATTTTAGAGGTTAGACTCCACCTTTCATTTAGTATCTGCCAGGCTTTGATTCTAAAGGGCAAAAAGAAGTCTTAGAAACCCAGCATGTCCTACCTGCTCAGCTCTGGGGCTTCTGTTTGATCTGCAAGATGATGGTTTGTTCATCACAGTTCTCTACAGAGGTTAATTTTCCCTGTAAAGCAGTGTGCTTTTAAACCAGGTGGGATTCATCCCCTCTATATCTTCACTAGCATACTGGGATCTATGTTTTTGCTTTCATGTGGTTCCTTTTCACTTCTGCTCATGTCTTGCTAAAATGCTAATGGATCTTGGAGACAGAAACAGATCCGTTTGCTTATGAGGTCCTTGAGTCTGTATCACTTTTTTTTTGTGTGTGTGTATATGGATTGAATTTATTTATCAATGTTATTTACTTCAAAGTTGTGTTGCAATACCAGCATCTGGCTTCAGACTTGATTGAAGCTGTGTCTGATTGCAATCTCAGCAAGCAAACGTAGTCCCCATTCTGGAGTTTACAATATGTATGTCGTCTTATCTCACGGAAAACATGAGCCCCACAGCTCATTTAGTGCTTATTGATATGAATCATTGGAGGACTTTCATTGTTGCTGTCATTAGACTTTTGTTATTGCTGTAAAAACAAAACAAAAAGAAAACTCACTCTGAAGAACTACTACAATAGCTTTAATAAAAAATACCACTTTCTAGCAATCTAAACTGGTCTTCAAGAGAACGATGTCACGTATATGCTGTTGTGTTACCAAAGGCTGTACAGTTCTGTGCTGCACAGGTTTTTGTAAAACAAATAAGCTTAAAAGACAAAATCTGGAATGGAGAAAATGGTTCACCTGCCAAAAACATATCCTTTATTCATCAGTCAATTGTGAATAAATGTATAGGTTGCGTTTTTTATCTATCTGAATAAAACCTGCATTTGCAACTCTGTCTTTGTAACTGATGTCCCATAATCACAGCTGAGAAATGCTTCCCATATTATCAGTCCTTTCCAGAAGTCTGTATTTTGACTTTTCTCATTACAAGCCTCAGCATGTGTAGTTTATCCTCTATGGAAAAGAACTGATGAATGTAATGGTGAATGCTAAACTGGCTTCTTAAATATACCCACAAAATGAAATGGCAGGTATGTTATTTCATACACCAGTCTGCAACAGATGGATGCTTAAAATTTCACTAAAATGGATCTCATTCTATGGAAGAATTCTGAGCACCATGGAAACAACTAGTAAAACAGCTTCCATGGAGGCAGGTTTTGAAGTGGGTTTTTCATGGTGCTTGGCACTGTTGTAACCTCTCACCCACTGAACTTGGTGAAAGTCTTGTACTGGCTTCTCTAGGAGCAGAGCTTGGCCTGCCATGGACTTGTTTTTAAACACTGAGCTATTTCTGTTCCATAGAATTGTTCTGAGGACCACTGCATATTTTTCCATTAATCACCAAATCCTGTGCTGCTTACCCAAAGTTAAGAATTAATGTTACTCTGCATGCACTCTTGACAAGCAGGTGTTGCATAAATTACTCTGCTTTGTCTCTGCCTGGTATTTGAGTTCGTTATTCTTCTTTGTGGCTTCTTCCAGGTCTTGCTGGAGTAGCTTGCAAAAGCGCTTGTGGCCCTCCATAGCAGTGCCCACTCCTTCCAGGTGTGTCTGCAGCAGGCTGAGGAGGGGTTCCTGCAGTTCCTTAGCTGGTGAGCATCCTCATCCATTTGTCCATCTGAAGGTCCTTGGCCTTTCATGCTATATCATCATTATACCTAGTTGCTTCACATTCTTCTCCCTTCCCATGGGTTCTCCTGTCAAACTGAGTTTTAACCTGAGCTAGTACTGAAGGGAAGTCAGTTTGATTTCTTCAACCTTTAAGGAAATGTGTAGTGGGTGAAGGAATAAATGCCCTCTGGGATTATAGGTAAAGAATCCACCTGCTGGAAGGTGGGCAGCAGGGCCACATGCAGCTAGCACATCTGTAACCCTGGCACCTCCACGGAATACTCAGCTTCCTCCAGTGCCAGCTACACTTCATCCTCCTCAGTTTCCAGTTTCTTCTTTATATTCTGCAACTCACATACATCTTCTCTCCCTCCCCCACCCAGTCGATTGGATTCCTAATTTCCTCTAGGAAAGAAACAAGACATTTCATGTGATAGATTTATTCCAGGTGAACTTTACTAAATTCACCAGACAGATTCTTTGCACAGAAATGGCATGAAATGGTTCCAGTCACTATGCATCAACTGGCCTTTGCATTTATTGCTAAATGTTACCTCCAGTGTTCATGGAGGTGGAAGACTGAAGCCCGTTAACCCAAGAAAAATACTTTCCAGGCCATATCCAGTCTTCTCTGTGGCCCCTTCCAAATGGCTGCTTTTTCAAAATGCAAACAGGATGCCGCATGGTCTTTGTACAGTAGAATGAGGCTATTTGCCAGCTGATGTAGGCCAGAGCAAAGGGTTGGGGAGATAGCCCAGAAAATGCTGGGTCTATGCCAGGAAGTCCATCACGATTTTCTGTGGGCTGCAAAGGCAGAAGATTCTACAATTTTCTCAATATTTACAGTGTCATATTCCAGGCTCCTGTAAGGGATCAATTTCTGCATTTTACAGAACAAAAGAGACTAGTTAAAAAAGGGCAGCTATCTCCCCTTATAGCTAGCGCGGGGTGAGGTCCTGGAAATAGGGAGACCCTAAGCAGGAATTTAATTGACTTGCTCTCAACTGACTCTTGGAGATACCTGAATCCCCCCTGAGGATAAAGGGCAATGCTGTCCATTGCATATGGTCTTGTAAGTGAATTGTTTGGGATTAGAGAGAGGGCTGGTAACCAGAGTTAGGACTAGAACCTGTGTCTTATCTTACATTGTCTAATGATGTAACTAGTCGTTATTACTTTTTGCAGAGCTTTAGTGATGCTATGTGGGCCACCCTGGAGCGACAACCTTCTATTAAAGCAGTAATAATACCCAAGTCGCTGTTGCAGTCTTGCTTTGAGAGTTCAGAAAGATCCTCAATTCCGAGCATTCTCCCTAGAGCTTAGAGTCCCTGGAAACAGTGCTCTGATGTTAGTTACAGTCTTGAGTAATCAATTCGGTTGTGCGTGTTTGTAGGTGCAGATTGTATCCTAAGAGCAGAATTTAGCCTGGGACTTTTTAAGCCTATCAAATGTATGTTCACAGAGAATGAAAGCACTGCTGAGAATAAGAAGAGTTGGTGCTGGAAAACACAAGAGGTTGATCAACAGGAATCAAAGGGCTTATGATTTACAGAGGTTTTACACAGCAAACTGAAGGAATCAACAGATTCCAGGTGCTCCAAGGCTTCTTCACAGGTAGTCTAAAGCTTGAAATTTTCAGTCATGTACACGAGGCATTTTTTTCTGGGAACCGTCCACTTCCACCTCCAGGTCTCCCCATTTTGCCAACATCTTATCAAAGGCTCTTGGCTTCTTGTCCAGGGCAGCACAAGCAGCATTGGCTGGAAAGATAAAGCCAAGCATTCACTGGATGCAAGTTTTCTTTACACTTCACTTCTCTGCATGTCCTGCCAAGTAGTCTCAGCTAAATTGGCAGCCACTCTAATGACTGGCAGAGATTCTCTTGGTCATTCTGAATGGATGATTAAAATGTTTACGAGGCTTTCTTCCCTCACCATTAGGAATTTAATAAGATCACCCAGTTCCCATCAGTGTGATAGTCTCCCTTCCTCCTGCAGTTATAATGATGCTGCTGTGGAGCAAATGTTTTCCACTTCAGATACTCCTTGTGCAGATGTGCAGCTAGTAATTGCCTGGGTTGATTAGTGTGACTTTCTATTTCAAACACTACTCAATTGCAAGCAAGATGTTATTCAAGACTATTTTAGACTGTGTTTAACTGTTGGTCTTGAAGGGAAAGAATAAGATGTATTTTTATTTCCTAGGAGTTTTTAATCACAAATATTTTATGTATCCTTATGATCTGCACGTGCATTCAAATACCATGGTGACAAATATGCCATAAGAACCACAGAATAAAGAACAGCTTCCTTAAGGAAAGTGATAGTGAAACAGATATTCAGCCCCGTAATGTAATGCTGTATGTGAGGTTGTCAGCTCCCGAGACCTATTCTAAAGCCCACTGCAGTTTTTGGCAGATACCTAAGGACTTCAGGGGATTTGGAGCAACCTTTATACCTATTTTAGGAACATTTTGATTTAAATGTCCCACAGTTGTGCTGCTATTCATGTTTTAACATCAATACTAGCAAGAGTAGAAATGTTAATTTAATGAAGGAGCATCTGTTGCTAGTGTTTTAAATACATGTTGTGTGGAAATGCTTCAAGGGTGGCCGTTAATAACCAGTGGCCAACCCATTGGTACTGCAACAGTGAAAAGTTCAAAGCAGGATATCATTATGCTTAAAAGGAAGATGAATACCTTGCCTTGCAATAAAGAAGGACTTTTGCTTCATCTGTACTCGTTTCTGGAAGTTGGTTAATGAGTTTACAAGTAGCATACTGTGTACTCCCAAGAGTTATTGTGCCTCTTGTCTGTGTTTTCTCCTGATGTGAATCATCCTTGCTTCTAATAGTCATACAGATTATTGTACTATTTGCCAGAGAGATCTTAAAGTATTAGAAAGTCAGACAATAATACAAAACCAACCTGAGTAGACAGGAAGATTTCCAGGGCTTCAAGAAGCAGGTTGTAGATCTTGAAGTGAGCTGTCCATGGAATGAGGAGCAGCAGGAGCCAGCAGCTCTCACCTCTTCCTGCATCATCATGTTTTCACCAGTGATGTGGAAGCAATTTCAGAAAAAGGGACCATAAAACCATTACTAGCACGTGAGTGGCTCTTCCTCTCCACTGGTGGATATGACTTACTGCAGCTAAGCCTTTTGTTCCTGGATTGTTACTGGTGTTAGACTCTCATCTTGCATTTGAGTATCTCAAGGACTAGGATAGTGTTTAATAGCAAAGTGACCTCCCTTCTGAATGTCCCTGGGACTCAGAGCAAAGTCGTGCAGAGATGTAGCAGATTTATTCCATTTGTCTCCTACACAGTGTCTCAGATGAACAGTGAAATCCTCCAGATGTCTTAACTTTTGTTGCTGATGTATGAAAGGATTCTTAAGTTAGCTATATTAGACTGCTACCAACATTGGCTCAACTTCTAATGTGACTACTAAATTCTGAGGGCTTTTACCTGATTTATTGCTTGCTTTGTTCCAAGGAAATTCTAGTGGCTTTTTTAGGGTTGCTGGAGGAGTAAAATATTCCGTAGGGTAAAGAAGCTCTATGCAAATCCAGGCTTTTATCAGAAAGGGTTTTTGCCTGTTGTCAGTGTAGAAGTGTTAGGTTTCAGTAGTCCCTGCAAGTATCACTTTCTTCTTGCCTGGAGTGGTTGCACTTCCCTTGGATCTTACAAATTGAGTCCTAACAGATCATACCTGTAAGCTATGACTTGGCTGCCAAACTAACAAGGTTGTGAGTCCTGTCTTTGCATCCTCAGAAGCTGAATACTCACCTCATTTTTTCCAGCTCTTCAGTTCTTTGAATGGTATCAGTCTCCAGTTTAGTCTCCCACACTGTGATTTCAGTATCGAGTTTAAATTCCAGACACTGTGGTTCAGCTTTACTCTCCTGCTTTTCTTCCAGCTGCTCTCTCGTGAGGTCCAAGTCCTGTTTTGTGTTGGCTGGACTCACTACAGCAGCACTAGAGATAGCAGAGCCAGTGCTAATACTCATCCAGATGGAAGTATCCAATCCATGGAGCTCGTGCCCCAGTTCTGGAGTGCTCTGCTTGAATGACTCTGTTCTGGACTAGCTAGAAACATCCCAGGCTTCCAAATATCTTCCTGGTCAGGAGCCAAGTTTCTGCTCTTGGTACCTGGCTGCTACTGTAGTGCAATGAATTGAATTGAATTGTACAACTGAAACCATCTTGTCGCTATCAGCTTGTCAGCATCACTGTTTTCTCTGAACTAATGTTTCAAAAGAGTTATGATCATAAACCTTTCAGTGATTGTTCTGAATAGAGGGAGAATTTTGCCAGAGTTCAGATATAAAGATACAGCTCCAGATTTATTCTTTGGAGATAGGGAAGATGTTTCCAAGACTGACGTGTCAGAAATCAAAAATATTGATATGTTTGGAGCCAAATTTACTTAATATAAAAAAAATGTATAAGCTGCAGTACAATCCAGCAAATAGATACTGGGCTGAGACTCGTGCATGTGTTCTGCTCTTATCGCTGCTGCTGACTCATGGCACTCTGTATCTTGTTTTCATAGCCATACAAGGCTGGTAGCCCCCAACACCCTCTGCCAAATTCAGCTGGTAAAAAGCCCAGAAGTGAATTTGTATGACTACAGCTTTCCTTCATGAGAGCTAATGCAATAAAAGATTTGTAGCTCTAACGTGAGCCGTGTGTCAAGCAGCCAGTGCTGTATCTCCCCTGATAGCAGCAACCTCTGTAGGTGGTTGGTTGTCCTCAGGAACTTTGACTCTCCATCCAGCCCCTTAAAGGCATCCACTTGAGAGGTGAGAGAAGTCTTTATGTGGACAGTCTGGTTAAGCTTGCTCTGAGCTTCCTCATGCTCCCCGCTTAGCTTGCTGTTTTCAGCTGTGGGAAAAGTGCAGGAGAGGAAGTAATCCAATCTTACTGGAGAGAACGTGAAGCAAAGGCTAGAAGGATTCAGCGGATTTGCTAAGGAGATGGGCAGGGCTGCAAGAGCTAGATGAAGTGTAGGGGAAAAGGAGGATCAGAGGGATGTAGCGCTGCACAAAGCTGCCAACAGATGGAAAGGAATTTACCTTGGAGCCGAGTCCTGATGGCATTAATTGCTGCTTGGCCCTTCTCCATCTCAGCCAGCCTGGCATTGGCTTCAGACAACTTATGTGCCAGCCTGCAAGCATGAGCATCTGAGCTCAGCTGGAAGAGTGAAGTCAGTCATATGATGCTGAGTAAGACTTGAAGGGCTAAAATATCCTCCCTTCCTTGCACACTGAGTTTACTTCCTTTGGTTGGAACTGTAATGGGATGACTGTAGTAGGGCAGGGAGTGCAAATTGTTGTGACTTTTGTGAGGGAGATGGGGCAGGATGTCCCCTCCATCAGCTGGGCTGCAGATGACTGTTCTCTGCTACCAACTCATGATGCAGGGGGTCAAATCCTGCCCTGCGTTGATGGCTACACCCATAGCTTCATAAATGGTTTGTTGAGGAACTCTCTGGTGGCCTCTCGCCTTTGATTTTTTGGGGAAACTCCATGCTTGTGTTAAGGTCATTGATCCCTCCTTTCATAACGGATGTCCCCTCCATCAGCTGGGCTGCAAGTGACTGTTCTCTGCTACCAGCTCACGGTGCAGGGGGTCAAATCCTGCCCTGTGTTGATGGCTGCACCCATGGCTTCATTAGTGGTTTGTTGAGGAACTCCCTGGTAGCCTCTTGTCTTTGATTTTTGGGGAAACACCATGCTTGTGTTAAGGTCATTGATCCTTCCTTTCATAAGCTGTTTGTCCTCCCTCACTTTGGCCTTCACTCTGTGTAGATCATCCTTGTGCTTCACCTTCTGTGCCAGAGTGTCCCTGTGCTTCCTGTGCAGGGTAAAGGCTGTGGCCTCACCCTGCAGGGCTGCCTCTCACAGTGGAGCTTTTGCAGCTTTAGCAGCTCAGCTTCCCCTTTGCAATTCTGTTTGATGTGAGAAGGGGCCAAGTGTGTGTTGTCAGCTGGGATCTGGCAGCCCTCGAGTCTCAGTAAGGCCCTCAGGGGAATGTTTTATATGAAAGACTTTTGGAAGCCTTTTATTTAGCTTTAATAACCTCTTTATTTGGGATAAACACTATCTTTGGTATTAATCTATTTGAGAGTCAATAGCTGGTATCTTCAAGAAGATTAAACTTCTGTAGGCCTCCTTGCTCAGAGTTATTCTTTGGACTGCAGGCCATGTATTTCCCTTGTAAAATAATAGAAAATGCATCTAATGCTCCTCCCTCCTCTTTTCACTGTGTGCTTCTGAATTGGCAATTATCTAGTGAATGTTTAATCATCTTTCACTCCAAGTCTGTAGAAATAAGTAAGATCATAGTGGATTTCATGGAGTTTTAATGTGTTTCTCCTTCCAGTGTGAGGAGACGTCTGCAGAGACCGGTTGTGCCACCAACCTCTTCCAGGCAATCACTGATCAGTTTCTTTTTTCTCCAGCTGTTGGCAATCCTTACTCCAAGTCAACCTGTACATGAATAGACTTAGAAGGCTAACCATTTTGGAAACAATTATAGCAAGAATGAGACATAATCTGAAGCAGGAGAGGGAACAGGAATTCCCAAATGCTGTGTGCAGTATTAACCAGCATGGCTGCCTTTTGTGTCACTGGCCAACTTGCTCTACCTCAGTTTTCCCATCTATGTAAGGGGTTTAGCAGCATTTACGTCTCCTAACTTGTTTGAGAATTAATTTGCTATCCTTTCTCAAGTGAATTGAAATGGAAATGTTGCATATTATTTATGCTGTCAATTTGTATTAGTCATTAGAATGCATGCAGAGCATTCTATTAAGATATAGTCTTTCTGGGACTAAATTATCTTCAGGCTTTTCCATTGTTACTGGATCTGATTATATATTTAACAGTCACATCCTGGCAATTTACCTAAGGTTTGTTAGGATAGAGTCATCCATCACTACAGAACTGTGAAAAGCAGATAGGGTGATTTGGTAATGGAAGCACTGGACAGAGAACTGCCTGTTTCCAGCAGTAACTGGCCCCTTCAGAGGTTTCCATAAAAGCAGTAGCTTATGCCATTTATAACAGTAAGTTCATGATAGCTAAGACCAGAGTTTAAGATTGTTCTCTTTACTCCTTCGTGAGGAATTTTGTTATCTAATTAGTAGCTTACTGGCTTTTAAGAATTGTTTTCAGAGGTGTGGTCGCCCCTCTGAGTTATTTATTTCTTGGAAAGATACGTTACTTTAGCTCTCACAGCATGCTCAGCATCTGGCTCTTCTTCCAGCTCTTCGGTACAGGCCTGCAGGGTACGCACGAGCACTGCACTGTGTGTGAGATTTCTGTGAGAATTGAGAGAAATCTGTGCAAACACCAAGAATAACTTTCCCTTCCTTCAGATCTTTGTAGATCTGTTGGCTCCCCTATATTTTTTCCTTAGGAGAAATCTACAGCTGCAAGTACTAAGCCAATAAAGCAGGAAAGCCTTCACCAGGTTTCTCAGTAGACAAATGGTGTTGTCTGCAGCATGGTTAGCTTTGTGTATCATCTTGGAATTTGGTTTTCAGGCATATAGCCAGACTGATTTGGTCATCTGAGTGGAGTAGAAGCTTGCTCATAAAGCACCACTGTGCTTCCTGTGAACCTTAGTAATGTTTCTGGTTTTATTCACCACCTTCTATCTTGGAATTGATAGAATTGATTTCCACGTCTCTCCTGAAGGGCAAGTTGCAAGAAACTCTTTGTGGACCTTGTGGGAAAGCTACCAGAAGTTAAACATAACTTCTCAAAAGGATTTTCCAGACTAGAACTTATTAGAAAAAAAAAAAAGTCAATATTGTCTAGGAGCAGCGCCCATGTCTCTGTCCTCTGTCTCCTTAGTGGAACAGGCAGAGCACTTAAGTCCATTTTTCCGTTGTCAAAACTGTTCCCTGCTCCATCATTAACTTGTTTGCAAGTAAAGGCACAAGCACTGCAGGAAGTCAGGAGACTTCTCTTTGCTCTTCTCAAGGTACTGCCACCAGCACTTCATTTTTCTTTTGTCCACATTTAAGCTTCCTGGCAGCCTTGGTCTGAAGCACAAATGTCTTGTGCTCCTGTCGTGCTAGGATTTGCATCAGCAAAACTTGCAAGTATTTATTAATGATTGTACTCATTGCCTTAACTACTTAGTACTTTAACTAGCAAAATTAGTGGTTTGGATAATATGCAGTGTAAATTTGTATTCTCAAAGTTAATTTCTAAGAAGAGATTTGTCAAAGAAATGCTGGCAGATCCATCACTAGAGTAGTCAATAATAGCACTAAAATAAAGTTCTAATTTGTGATAATATTTTGCGTTTCTAAAACAGTTTCTATCTGAGGATCGTAAGGCCTTACATAAATATGAATCATTTAAGCCTCACAACTTCCAGTGATTATACACATTTGATATGTGGGTGAGAGTGGAAGATGAATTACAAATATCAGACAATGAGTCAGAGACTGAGAAGCAGAACCCTGGATTTCTGATTCTGCTCCTTGCCTGTAGGACTGAACTTCACTTCTGCTCGTTGTTAGGTTAATAATGAAGAGATCAGGGTATGACTGTGGGTTTTCCTAGTGACTTTAAGGTAAATGTAGCTAATGCTGTCAGAGTTATGATGTAGCACAAGTGCCCTCGGTAAGATCCTACACCCTGGGAAATTCTGTCCTGTTTGATGCTTCTTTACAATCTCTTCCAAGTCCAGTTTGGCTCATTCCATCTCGTTATTTTCGGTCACCATTTTGATGTCACCCTCAGCTTTACAATGAGCCTTCCCTACCTTGCCTTGGATCTGCTTTGCCTGTTCCTCATTGTTCTCCACCTTGCTGGAAAAAGGTGAAATCAGTGTGGAAAAGAACTTTTAAACTCACACATAGATAGTGTATATCAGAATGGTCTGAGATGTGAAAAACACAGCCCTCCAGGTGAAATCTGCCTCGCTTCATGTTCCTGCATGGTAAGTTTTCAGGTGAGATTCCTCAGCTTGCAGATCATCTAGTGTTTTCTAGGAAGGGAGACACCAAGATTAGTGCACAGAGTTGGCACAGAGTTGGATGAGAAACTAGCAACCAGTGCCCTGACAGCAAGCAGAAGATCCCAAAGTAGGTTTATCCAAAATGCTTCCTGAAAGCAATGGGAGATTTGCTTACGGGCAGTGCTTCTTACAGAAGAATGTCAGCCGCCCTCAGCAATTCACATAGCCCTTTTGGGCAGTGGCACAAATCAGCAGTGCTTCACTCTGATGCTGTGAATTAATACTTAGAAAAATACAGTTCCCTTCCAGTTAGTGCATCTATTGTAATCTCTCAGTATCTAAGCAAGCAGATGACGTTTTTACTTTTCCTAGAGTGGGAGAATGAGAAGGGGGGAGAGTATAGAGAAATGAAGCAATTATTTCCATCCAATGAAGTTCCTCCAAAGTGCTTTTTCTTGGAGTTTAGTGATCAGTTGTCCTGAGCAGAGAAATCAGAAGTCAGAGTTCAAACCCTGTGGTCTAATGCCTGCAGATGGGAAAGGGAATGTCACACGGATTTCATGGGTCTTGCAAGCTGCTAGCAGCATCAGCATGAAATGTTACTGCAAACCAAAGTTTCTTTAGAAAGAATCTGAGCTTTAGTTAATAACTCCTGAGACATATGAAGCATCTGTGAGTGTAACATCCTGTGGATGTTAACGCCGACTTTAGAAGAAGCACCAGACAGCCACATGGCTGCTCTGCTGCAGATTTAAGGCTTCTCCAATTGCATTAAATAAAAATGTGTTTAGGTGCAGAAGAGGGAAAATTTTGCCCCCAAAAAATCTAGATGGAATGAGTTACATGGCAGTGGATGGGGACACTTTATAAGTAGAGGACTACTCGCCATATAAGACTGGGTATAATTAATATGGAGATGCAGATTTATCTGTGTGGTGGGATCCCTAGAAAATACTGTAAAATTAGTATTATTAAGGGCTAGAAGGGTGAAGTGTTAAATCCGTCCCAGGTTATATGAGATACTGAAAGACAGTATCAAACACTGGGGCAAGGGAATTGAAGTCTCCCAAAGCCTGCTCAGGCTGGAGAAGCTGTAATAGTTGTCAGGACTCACTTCTCTGTAGAAGTCGTGTTTGTGCTGGCTCTCCTTGGTTTTAGCCTGGGTGGTCTCCGACCTTTCCAGATGATGTTTCAAATCATGGAGCTCCTCCTCTACCATCCGCGTTTTGGCACTCAGGTTGGAAGCTGTGCCCTCCTGCTCTTCTTGCTTTCATTTCCAAGATCTGGCTCTCTAGGTCCTTCTTCAATTTCATCATTTGGGTCAGGATCTACTTAGCATCCAGCAGTTTTCTTGTTCCTATCAAAGGGATGGAAATTCAGTGTTCATCCTGTGATAGACTGCTGTTACTCCTGCCTATTACGGCCTCTTACAACTTCAATTTACAAGAAGTGCAAGATTTTTGCCTGTTCCACAGAGATACTGAAGATTTCTTTAATTCTCCTGAAGTTAGAGTTGGTGTGTATCTCCATGGCTCAAGTTTCTTGAAGTTAGACTTTAAGAAAGAAAGTTTGTATACACACAAATCCCGAATAAGGGTTCACATTTCAAAAAGCTGACATCCTGCTTTGCTGTAGACTCTGCTGAGCATCGGTGGTTGAGTCACCTGGGACATCAGCTCCTTTGCTTTAGCTCTGAGGCTTCCCTGTCTCCTGTGTGTTTGAGGGGCTTTATTTAAAGTCTGGCTGTTTGTGAATCTCCTGCATCAGCCCCATATGCTTTTTATTTGTTCCGTATTCTGTACGTGAGGCTCATGTGAATCATTTGACAAGCTGACGCTCTACCTAAAGAGAAGACTAAACATTTCAAACTCCCCTCTTGATAACTCAGCTTACTGTCGGGTGTTAAGGTCATTTTTCTCCTGGCTGAGGGGGGCTGTCTTCTCTTTCTGCTCTAGGGCACATTCTGTGAGCTCTGGAGTCTCTGACATGCTGCTCTCAGCTCCTCTGCCTTCATTTCCATCCCCTGTCACAGTTGTGGCACATTAGGCAGAGGCTTTACCTGAAAGGTAAGGAAGTCAAACGATGACATTCCCCAAATGAGCCTTTTCTATGATGATGCCACCCAAAGCTCTGAGGTGGTCACTTGATAATCTAGTTCCCATATTTTTCACATATTCCTAAGTGGCCTGTTAGGGAAGATGTTTCCTGAAGTGCCTGTTTAATGCAGGATGTTCATATTTATAGTGTGAGACATGCAGCTCCTTGGGTTTTGTAATGGTGCACAGTAACAGTTTGAGTCCCTTCAGGAGTGTGTTCCAGATTCCAAACTGATATAAATACGGAATGAGTCTTACAATGATCTAGATATATACAAGTCCAGGAGGGATCAGAACCCTTTGAAAGCACTTTAATTCTACAGTGGCAAGTCCAGGTGTTGAATTTCCAGCAGTCCTTTCCACTCCCTGGAGGTAGCAGACTTAGATTTTACATTCAAGGCTTTCTTTAACATTCAAAGCTTTCTCCATTTACTAACTTTTCCGGCATTGATTTGGAAAGCAATCATTCGGGTCCCTAGCCCTATTAATAATTAACGAGAAAGTCACTAGCTTTCACGCTGTCTTTACTTAAGTGAACACAACCATTCTTTTTTTTCCCTTCGCTCTTATCTTTCCTACCCAGACATCTCAATATTTCTAGTGTTTGTCATTGCCACTGCTTAATTCTGCAGAATCTAGGGGCAATATCAACTATTTTCCTCAGTACCAGCCCCAGAAGCTTAGCTGAAGAAACTTGTGGGTATTCTGGATTTTTTGGTATGCAAGATGAGTTATAGCAGATTGCCGATGTAGGAAAAAGAATGACATAACTGAATTTGTTTACAAAAATGCTACTGTTGATGTAGAAAATGAAGTTTTAATGCACGGGGCACAGCAAATATTGTTAAAGTGAGAACTAATTGAAATTGCCTCCTTTCTCCCCTCTCTTTCATCCTGCAGCCAGGGATGCTATCAAAGCAGTGAAGGAAACAGTGCACAGGCCAAAACCAAGATCTTGTGACTTGTGTACGATACAGTTGAATTCCAGAGGTGTCGTTACATCACGGTGTGAGTTAGGGTTTGTGGACAGGGATAAGGTTGCCTGCAGACCTGTAAAGATTCTCCAGCTGTTGGCTTTTGAAGGGGACACGCAGGACAAAACAGAACTTCCCAGCCCTCTAGCTGCAATATGGTTCCACTACATGGAGCCCTGCAGAAAAGCTTTTTGCTTTGTTTTATGCCAGGGTAGAGAACGTGAAGTCTGAGTTTCATCCCATGGTGCTAATGCTGCCTTGGATTCATGGAATAGTTCCTAGTTTATTCCCCAGGAATGCTTTCTTTCCAGTATCCTTTTGCACCCAGTCCTCATCAGGAAGTCGTGAGCAGCATGCAGTATGGTCATGGTCTTTGTCACACTGTTATCTCTCATGTGTATGAGTTTGGAAAAACACCATATGGAAATATGGAAAAACACCTTCAAAGGCAGGAGATTGTTAGAGCGTGGAGTCCTAGGTGATCACTAGGAGAATGATACTTTGAACTCTATTGGAATCAGCACTCAGAAATGGGGATGTAAACATTGGTTTATCGCTTTGTAACATTGCATGGTACTCTATGTACATTTGCAAAGCAAAATTTGAGGAGGTTGATATTTAGGAAAAGGTTTCCTTTCACCTTCAGCACTGATTTGCCCAGAGCCCATGAGCACTTTCTGCATCCAACATGTTTAGCTACAAAATGGAAATAACAATGAGATTGTCATAAGGTCAATTAACTGGCACATAGTAAAGCAGGAGTGGAGACCTTTTCCTTGATCAAACTCAAATATACCTTGTGCCCTACTGTGCAGGAAACACACCAGGTAGATTCAGTAAGAATGCAAAAATAATAATAGTAATCTTGTTGTTGGCATTATAAAGTAAGATCAGGGGCTGTATCTGGCCCACTTTAACCTCCATCCATAAGTTGAAATTTAAGGATGCAATAGGCTGGAGGAGTGCTAAATATTATGTACTTATTATAAAAGTTGGGAAATATGTATTTTACATTTCTGCAAAGAGCAAAATATTGCCTTCTTTTGTGTGGCTGTTACAATAGATGCTTTCATTTTGACAAAAATGCATGTGCAAAGTTAACGATTTATGCTGCTGATAATAGATGGCTGCGACAGTCTCCATTTTCCTTTCCAGCCTTAAACTGGATAAATGATCCCTTAGTAGGATTTTTGCCTGAGTAAGGGATAGTAAAGAACAAGTGAGATTTATCACATAGCTTAAGGTGCACATCGTTTGCATTATATTAACTGTACTGTCTGATTAAAAGTCAGCACTAGGAGCATCTGTAAGAGAGAACATTATATGCATGAGGGAATGGGTTGCTGTAGAAACTCTGACTCTGCAGCTATATCTACACGAAAGGCACCCTGAGTCATAACTGCCATCAATTTTATTTAGCTTGATTTGGTAAGAGTAAACAGTACCATGAATACCCGATTTTGTACTCATTCTCCCCCAGGTCAGTAAAGCAAGTAGCAACTCTGATGCTGCCTTGTTTTCCACAAACCCTGAGGGGTTATGCTGGGATTCAGGATCAGGAATTTAAAATGAGAAAGACAGGTCTAATGATATAAGAGTTTCAGTTAGCAGCAATGCAGAAAGGCTAATTGCTGCTTAGCATCTCCTCAGGTTCAGTGTCCTAGCTCCATGGACATGGACCTGGAGTACTGGTGGTAAGGAACCTTGTTCACATGAAGAAGTGTTAGATGTAGACATTCATATCCTCTCCCCTTTTAATTTCTCACAGGCAGGATCACTGCAGAGGATGTCCTGCCGAGGATGCCTGTCCTCTGAAACTGGAAGACATGTATGAAAGGAGAATTTGCCTCTGCTTGAATTCAGAGTATTGAAGATCTGTTAGGAAAACCCTTCCTGCAGGCACAGATACCTTCCAGCACTCCATTGTAGGCCAGCTGGAGTCTACCCCCTAAGAACAGCCAAGCAGCCTGCATATTCATCTGTAAAAGGCAACGGGAACAGTTTCAGGTAAGTGATGTTTTGTGATTCTAGCTGATTCTGTTTGTTTCAGAGGACAGCTAGCACACACTACGCTAACATCATCTAACTGTGCAAAGTCCTGCATGACTGTCAGCAATCAAGTGGATGAAACAGCAGCAGAGTGTGTAGCAGAAGCAAAACTGTCTGAAAGGGCTGGATTTAACTTGGCCGTAGCCATATCAGATGGAGTTTAGTTTGGAATCCAGTAAGAACAGTAACCCAGGGCTTTCCCCATATTTTATCTCCCTATCTCATTTATGACTTGAAAGCCAAAGTATTGACAGGCTTTTTTTGGATGATTATGTCCTGTTTCTAACACTTTTGTAACAGCTGATATAAGTACAATGTCATCAGCCCCAGAAAGTTATACCGTATTTCTGAGTGCTGGGCTGCATCTCTGTACACCAGGATATAGTTCCCTGTTCTGCCACGTTCTGCTGCTGTGACCCTGGGCAAGTCTCTTTGAGGGATTTCAGCTGCCTAAGCACAGTGACATTTTAGATGCCTTCATGTGTGACCAGCCACTGCTCCACAGGGACACAGATGTCCTCTGTCCCGTCTTTTTGCCTTCTGTGGATGTGTGGGCATTTAAAATTACGCTGCTGACACTAGATGCCACAGTTGCTGTAGCTGACCCTTCTCAGTTCTGTACTGAAAAAAAAAAATCAGGGTAGCATTACCCAACCTTGGACAGGGCTGGTGATGGGTTAGGGAGATTGAGAGCTGCTGCTGGAAGGCAAAAGCATTGATGGCAGTTTAAATGTGGAGGGATAGATGATTGCTTGCCCAAAGAGGGTCATGAAAGAAGACCCTCTTTTCTGCTCCTTGTGGCCACCAGCTAAAATCAATATTATTGCACAGAGTGCAGAAGAGATGCTCTTGAAGAAGGATCATACTAAGGTAGCATAGTGTAGCTCACGATACAAATCTGTCATAACTAACTTAAGTTAGTGGTTCAACGCTGTCTGGATAATCTGCTAAAAACACACATTAGTTACTGCATTCTTACCCTGTTTAGTGGTTGTACCTTTATTATTTACTACTCTAAATAAATCCTCAAAGCAGAAATGAACCCAGTTCTTGGAAAAGGAGCTGCATTTCTAACAATATGTTGGCATATACATTTGTTTGCAACCTGCCTCGGTCTCCTGTCTGCAGCACGGGCACTGCTGTGCCAGTTTAGCACAGGATGAGGTGAAGCGGCACATGCAGGAAGTAAAAATAAGATTTGACCCAGTCTGTCTGATAGCTTGAAATCTGAAAAGCAGTTTCCTAGACTGATTCCCGTTCACCTTTTAAGTGCGTAGCCCTGAGCTTGGTTCATGACAGTCCTAATAGGCAGCAAGTTTTTCTGGTTGATAGAAACCTGACATTTGTCTGGGCTGCAGAAGGCCACTGACTGCCAGGAGGGGATTACATGGCTTGTCGTTGAGGCGGCGCCGCGCGCGTGCTTCCCTCCGCACGAGCTGCCGCAGCGCCGCTTCGCCGAGCAAAGCGCACGCAGGGCGCAAGGTCTCCCTCGCTGCTGGAGGGGCAGGGTTTCCAAGGACAGAGCTAGACCTTCTTTCAGGGAAGGGACCCAGGCAAAGGCAGGCAGAGTGTTGCCTGGGTAGGGAGAGTGTTACAGCAACGGGCTTAATCCTTTCCAGAAAAGAGTGATGGGGAAGCGCTGGGGAACTAGAACTAAGGGTGTTTGCTTGCTGACAGATTGCCCTGGCAGTATTGATTGTACAGTGATGCACCCTGCCCGTGGCTGCCTCTTCCTTAAAGAAGATGCAGAGCAGAGGCATGCTGGATTTCTGGAACAAGACCAGCACCGTTTCCTTAGGAGGATCCTTGTTCTTCTGTATTCACCAGAGTCATTGGACTCATGCGGTGGCCTTTACCATGGAAAGTGTGTGTACCCTGAATAAAGGATTGGCAAAGGAAAAGCTGTTGCAAAGAAATTGTACATTTACCCTTTAGGCTCTTCAATAAAACTGATAGAGGGACAATGTTGCCTATAGACTGCTATAACCAAACATCTTCAGTATGGGGTGGCACGGTCAGATGTCACTTTGGGGAATCTGCTTGGTATCAAAGAAAGGATATAGTTGCCAAGTATAAAAAAGATAGAGCAGAGGACTGTGATTCATGCTCCAATCATGTTCTGTCAGTACGTCTGTGCAGTGGAATTGGTGGAATTTGATAATATACTTAAATACTCTCTGCTGCTAAGCATTAGCAAGGCTGCTTGACAGCACAGTAGAGAGGCAAGTCACATATGCCAGGAAAGACCAGAGAGGCTGCAGCAAACTGCAGCACTCTGGCTTTTCCAGCAACACGTAAGCAACAGAAGCAAAAATGAATTTTGTATTTTGGCTGATGTGCCTTTTGTATAGCTTTCCTGTGGTGTTGTGTTCCTAGAAACAAGCCCTGGCTTCAGTTTGGGGGGTTTCGTTCCTTTCCAGAATATCTATAAGGATTGTATTTTTAATCAAGACTAGTGGCAACATGCTGAAGAGTCGTGAAGCTGCTTGGCTATTCTTTGAATATTAAAATGCCCAACTGTTGTGTTACTGTTCAGACATTTGCACAATCAGTGCTTTCAATTAATTATTACTGCAAGATGTTGAGAGACCAATTTCTGTGCACCAGGGCCAGACTTGGGCTGCAGAACTTCCTTAAGGCAACAAAACCACATTAATTTGAACTAGCAAAATACTTTTCTCTATGCTGTTGCATGTTAAGACCTTTGAAAGTTTGACAAGGTCCACGTGTGCAGAGAGTTTGAGCTGTACGTCTTGGCCTCATGTCTGACCCAGGTAAGGGTGTGTTCAGGTTGCCGTAGGGGTACAGACATCAAGTACTTGCTGTGCTGGTTTAATACACCAGCTTGAAGAGGGTTTCTGCCCCTGTGTCACTTGGGCACTTGAGGAGGTTGGGTGATTTGCCCGGATGATTGTCACAGCAGGCAGATTTGAATGAAGTATCAGTGGTCTTGGTTACAGGCCCTGCTTTCTGGACAAGCTCTCCAGCCCTGCTGGAAACCCCATGGAAGGATGGAAAGGTTTCAGCTCTGTCCCTTCACATACAAACCATTCAACACAGGTTTTTGGAGCACGGGTTATAATGCACATGTCAAACAAGGTGATTAGTCTAGCTTCAGGCCCCATATGCTCCAGGAGGTAAATGTGCCTGTCTGCTCCACCATGCCCCCAAAAACACGGGCAAACAGGGCAGTTCAGCAAAGGAGGATCAAGCCTTTAGCTGCAGCTCAGCCATCTGGCTAGGCCTGCTGCCCTGTGACAGCTGTGAACACCAGCTCTGACTCTTGATAGCACATCTGTTCATTTTTTAAAAAATCAGCCTGTTATGTAAGGTCATTTTAGATCCCTTGGAAACACAGCCTAGTTTTAGCAGCTTTTCCAGTATGAACAAACGGGCTGAGGTCTCAACATGCTGCCTTTGTGCTGGTTTCCTTTCCTCAAGTATGAGATCTCAGCCTACCCCTCTGTGCTGTCTCTACCTGCCCATTCCTCTCTTGGCTTCTGCTTAACCTGCCTGGTGCCAAAGTGTGTGATACCCCTGGTCAGCTTGGAAATGATGACGATCTCTGCTGGACTGAAGCCTAAGACATCAAAGGGCACCCGGCAGAAGGGCCACACACCCACACAAGAGAATTACTAATCTCCACAATAAACTGGAAGCCAACCCATATTGCCAAACATTAAAAATAATTTTCCAACCCATTGAAATGTCACCAGTGAGGCCTCTTTGGACTAAAATGGGACAGAGCAGCTTAAAGTTGCTATGAACCAGCACTCTGCTGTTCTTTTATATACTCATTTATACTAGCAAAGGATGTTGTGCTTTGACAGCAACTGTCCTAAGTGTCTCTGTGATAACATGAGGAAAGTGCAACGTATCCTCTGTGATCATCAACTCTGTGGAGTCTTCACCCTCCTTCCTAAAATCTGCAGGATATGAGCAGCAAAGATCCCCTTACAGCAGTTGTCTCCTGTCTGGGGTACAGGGGAAGGCAGATTCTGCTGGCAACGTCCTGCTTTGCTCTACCCGTTTGCCCGAGAAAGGAGAGCGGATGACTCAGAGCTTGCTGGAGAATTCTGCAGACAAGTTACTCATGAGCCATGACTTGGGACCCACTGTCTTCATGACTCTGAAAAACACAGGTGCTTTGTACAAAAAGCTTCTTTGCAATGTACAAATCCTGGAAGCTATAAAATACCATCCGTTGCTAGAAAGGGCACTGTAAGTTCAGCAGCTAGAAGCTGTTTGATCTCTGTAGCTTGAATTCTGCTTATAATAATGGTTTCAGGAGTCAGCAGTTAACTCCCAATAAGCTCTTTTCAGTAACAGATACGCTTCAAAATGATATTAAAAAGAAAATAGTGTGTCAAAAACAAACAAAAAGTCAAATCTAGCTCTTACACAAGAGCAAGACTGCTTGAGATTACATATGTGTGTGAGATGAGCAGATTTTTAAGTCATGGTCTCTGCTGTAGCTTTCAGATCGCTTGGGCTTCAGACTACCACTATAGCCAGTTCGTCTGAAGTCCTGAAAACCCCAGGCCATTGAATGTTAACCAGAAAGTCCTACATGAGGCTCATTTTTTCTTGAGTAGGTCTTTTATGTTAAAGGTCCAACTCACAGAGAATGGAACAAATCCTTAGGTTCTACCTAGCTACAGCTGAACTTTATTTCCAGAGGGAACTTGGGCTAGGGACAGCCTCCTGTTTGCCATGCCTCCAGGTTCACTGCTGTTTCGCTAGGCAGCTCTTCCCATCATCCATGTCATCTACTGAGACGACACCTTGACACACGCACTGGTAGTGATTAGGATTGGGCAAAAGAAGCAAAGTTTCTGCAACAAGAAACAGAGCAAGAGGTGGTTGCAGTGACTGCATTCAGTATGCTCAAGCAGTAACATGAGCTTTGTGACTGGACTCTACGAGTTCTTTTAGATTTCATTTCCTGAGCATCCGAGGACATCACTTAAAAAAGTCTTTTGCAGGATGAGTTTCTCAGACTACCAAGGAGTTTTTGACTTAGCAGCCCTGTCAAAGCAAGTGGGATTGAACACCCAAACCTTTTCTAGGGTATTGAAAAACTTGTCCTGAGTGTCTTTCCTGTGCTGAGGAGATGGAAGCAATTGACATGTAGCAACTCAAGAGTTCAGTTGAAAGTGATTATTTTTCCCTCAGTGGCAGCCCTGCCAGATCAGATGAGGCCTCCTTGTATATTGATCAAGATAAAGGTAGACAGCTTTCTTTTCTCACTCAGATGCCTAGGGAAAAATCCCTTGCTATCCTTCTTCCCCTTGGATAATTAATACACAGGTCAGTTCAGGTTTCTTTTGGGAGAGAATCTGGTGGAAGATATGATAGCTTCTCTCAGTTGCTTTCTGGGAAATGACCTGACTTCTCTAGGATATTTGAAACACCCAGGAAAACGCATCCGGTTGCAGGTGGCAGCAGGTTCTTTGAATATCCTTTGAGTGCAGCAGGATGATAATTATCCTTCAGTGGTGGTCTCAGAGCATCCTTCTGAGCTTCACAACATTCCCCCTGGGACAAGTTTTAGCTGTTTTACCAGCTGATGGAATGGAGACAAAAGGTGCCATCGCTTTTCCAGTTACATCAATGACAAGTTCAGGAACCAATCTCCAGACTGAACTCATCCTACTTCCGAGCCTGCTGACAGTTGCCAGTGCATGGTCTGTAAGATTGACCTGTGAAACAATCTGCTTGTGATGTCCTTTTTTGGTGGTTTGTTTTTTCCCAATAACATCTCTGAGAAGGATTTTTTGTATACTTTCATCTCCCTGTTCATGCTTTCTGTCAGGCACTAACAAAAACTTGACTTCTGCTCTCCACAAAGACCATCCTCTTCCAGACCTCACCGTACCAATTCATTCAGCTGTACCCAATCACCAGATGTACCTAGCAGTCCTGCTGGCCATTTTTCAGCTTGCCTCCCATCTGAAGTCTCCTGTCCTCATAGGACTGATGGTGAAGGGGATCAAGTAAGTTCTTTGTTACTTTCCATTTTATTTAGCCAGGGGACTGCAGGGAAGACTGATACAGGCCCTTCTGCCAGCAGAGCCCCAGGGTGAGTGCAGAGTGCCTGGAGCCAGTGCTGCTGCTTGCAGAGTGAGGGTCTGCTCAGGGCTTTGCTCCCCAGACCAGGCTGGAAGAAGCTGCAAATTGCCAGTAAACAGCTTGAAACTTGCCTTGACCCTTCTTGTCCAGAGAAGCCAATTCAGCATATGTTTTCTGGGTATGATGCAGGATCTGGGATGAGTAGAAAGTAGGCGGGATGCAGACAATCCCACGTTAAAGAATAAGCCAGTCCATATGTTTCCTGTCTCCTTTTTGTGCATGATAAAGGCCTTTACTGAGGAAACATGATGGGTCTTTTTACCTCGAGAGCTGGGATTTGTGGTTCTCAGTTTAGCCTTGGATGCACATGTGCAAACAATGAACAATGCAGCTTCCCTGGAAAGCTATTTTAGGGTCTTGATTGCAAGACAATTATACCGTTGTTCTGCTGAAGGTGAGTAATGGTTGCAGTATATTTGCAGAATGAGAAGTGTACAGCTTTCGGGGGAGTCATTGTGGCTTTATGTGTTCGCACAGAGACTCATAGGCAGCTGAAGAAAGAAGAAGCAAATTTGTCATCATCTAAAGCATGGAACTTCACCGCAGGAGGAGGGCCGGATTCTGGTGTCATTTACAGCTATTCAGATCCCACAAGTTAACAGAATGAATTTCACATTTGCACGTGTCTGACCTAATCAGAACAGGGTCCATTCAACACAAGAGAAAGTCCAAAGCAAAATGAGTATAAAGTATTATGTGGCTACTTACTGCTGTTGTTGTCAGCCCCAGCCAGCTTGCTTGTGCTATCTAAGTGAATTGGATCAATTTGTCCTAGATGAGAAAATAAAAGATAGTCTGTTAATCAAGATTGCAATATCTGTAGGAAAACAGAAAGTAGCTGAGAGGTTCAGAGCGTTCATTGGGGATAGACAGCAGTGCCTGTAGGGGCAAATTTGCAAGTCAGTGAGAGGAAATTTAATCTTTTCAAAGATCAGATCTATAAAAAAAACTCTTCTAGGATTCTGTCTTAGAGCTTAAAGAAATCCTCCTTTCTTTGCAGCATATGGCTGAAGTATGTAGTGCACAGAAATACAGGAATGAGACCTCAGCAGAAAACCCTAATGTTATCTATTTTCACTGTCATTTTCAAATTTCAGGAATTAAAAAATAATCTACAGAAAAACATATTTGGAATCCCTGCAGAAGTGTACAATGGAAAAGAGTTTGATTTGGGGTTGGCCTAAACTTACTGCCCCTAGGTTTGTGGGGACAGGAAAAATACAGAAATCAAGACTTGCAAGATTCCTTGTGTCATCAGCACAGACTGGTTCTTGTGGTCTATGGGGGAAAACAAAATTACAAAGGCTTTGCAGAAGCCCTTGGCTAAGAGGAGCCGACCCTGCTGTCCAGCCTGGAGTCAGCACCTTCCAAATGCCTCTTCCGTCTTCTCAGTCCGTGTGGGAAAACTCACTGCTCTGAATTCTAGTCAGGATTCGAGATGTGCCCCATCCTTTTTGCTTTCAGCTCTACTGGAGACTCTCCGCTGAGTGCATTTGGGGCAGAGCTTGTGGATTTTGAGTCTGGTTAATTCCAAGCAGCAACACCAAGTGTAAACTGTAATGCAACCTTCATCCCTTAGTGGTTCACTCTTTATTTTGGGAGGAAGGAGGTTGCCAGGGTTCAGAGATCCACAGGAAAATGGCTTCAGCCAGGGCAATGTTGGGATCTGAAGGGACAAAGCTAGGAAAGAAGAGAGAGGTTTATTGCTTGCAGAGAGGAGATTATTCCAAGGATAGAGGGCAGCATAAGACAGGCTAGGGATATGAGCAGCGTAAGGACAACCCGCGGGGAGAAGTTGCGGAGGAGGAAACAGGCGCAGAGGTACAAGCTGAGACATGACCATCCAGGGGCCTGATGGTGTGGAAGCTGGAAGGAGAAATAGGAAGCCACGGAAAGAATCCAACAAGGCTAGAAAAGCAGGATTTTTGCTACAAGGCCAAATGCAGCTGCTATTTATATCTCTGGATTCTGCGTTATCTTACTGACCCGCAGAGCAGAGGAGAGGTTGCTCTTGTGAGTCACCTGTGAGTCTGGCATGGGCTGAGTGTTGGGCAGAACAAACCAGAGCAGGTTTGTCAGGAGACAAGGGAAAAGAGACCCCAGGTCGGAGGGAAGCCACTCTGCTCTCAGCCACCAAGGCCGGTGCTCCTGCCCGCTGCAGCAGCTGCTCCCACAAAGGCCACTTTCCTGTTTGCTGCTAAAGAACATTTGTCACCCTTTGTCACCAGGAGAAAAGAGACCAATCTCCCTCCCTGCTTATTGGTGCTTATGTCTCCTATTATTTGGACAACATGCCCATCACAATGTTAAAGCACTTTTCACTGTGTTTTCTTTTTGCAGGTGGCAGGAAATAAACTGTGGGGGAATCCCACCTGGCTGAGGATCCCTGAGGCTGCTCTGCAGCACGCTGCTCTCAAGGATCTCCATGCTTCCTGCAGATTATTCCTCCCACTGATGTTTATTTCAGTTTCCAGACCACCTGCAAGCCCCTAGAGCTCTGTGTGAGCAGCCACAGATCAATATCAGCTTCTGTTTTATGAATGGAGGAAAAGAAATGCAGGGGGTTCATTTGAAGATGAGGCAGAGCAAACCAGAGAACTCTTTTATGCAGATGCTTTGCCATTTGCTTTAGACAAATGAGAGATGGGCAAGAAAATGGGCCCTGGACACGACCTGACATTGAAAGAAGTTGCTCCCCCCCAGTTTAATAGGAGCCTGCAACAGAAAGATCAAGCACTGTCAAGTCAGAGACAAGCTGCACTCAAAATGGGGTTTCCAAGCAGGAAGACTCAGAGAAACAGCCTCTTTGAGGTGAAAATTAGAGCATTTGTGTTGAATTTGTAACTGCCTATTCACCCTGAAAACCTTATTCTAAGAGCTCAGCATGTCCTGTCAGGAGCAGAATAATACCACAAAAACCATGGCCAGCTTGACTTTTGAATATTGAGGGTTGTGAGTAGCTTCTCAGGAATGCTTCCAGAACAAGTCATATTTGCTTGCCTTTTCTAAGTAATTATTTCAGACCACGAATGCATGAGTGAAGTTCATAAACAGTTCTCAGACAGACATCTTACAGAAGGATGTGAAATGCATCGTATAAATAATGGATTCTGAGCTGTTCACCCAAGTATAATGTGCATAAATGTCCATTTTGCCTGCCCAGGAGAACTAGGCTGCAGAGAGAGCAATCAGATCTCTCTGTGAAGTGATCCGGGTCAAAATGGCAAACCTTAAATAGACACAAGCTTACTCAGCCCAGCGACAGATCTGCTACAGCTACAACTCAAGCAAATTGCTTCTTGAGTAACGAGGATGCCTCTCATGATTTTAATAAAATGTCAGTGCAGTTTCCATAGCGCAGGCCGTGGTGTATCCGGGATCATCCCTGGCCACGCTGTTCTCCAGCACTGACCAGCATGTCACGACACTGTGTAAACCCCGCTGTGACACTCTGCTGGGCCGGGACTGCTTCATCCAGTCACATCCCATTAGAGCGATTATGTTATCTGCTAAAGATGTTTTTGAAGGTCTGCTTAGAAAACGAAGGAGACGTGTTGTGCCATGATATTTCTGGATAACGCGTCGAGGTGTCTTGAAGGGCCCGAGCAGTGGATCACGGGGAGGCTGCTGCCTCCTGAGCAGGGTGTTTCCTTCATTGTCCTCCACTGCTGTGACACAGGTTTCTCAAAGTGAGAGGAAACGTAAAAGAGCAAAAGCTGGAAATGGTTTTCAGATTGAAAAATGTTTTATAGTGGAGGGGCAACCACTGGCCATGTGGAAGGAAGCCTCTGGTCTCTGCTGGGATTGCCAGGCTGAGCCCGGGCCAGGTGTCCATTCCCAGCCATGAAGAAGGAGGTTATCAGTGTACAGAGAGCGGAGCAGGCAGAGTTCCTTTTTACTGCAGTGACAAACCTTGGAATAATGAGGAACTCCCTTTCAGACGATGTCTTTCAGGGCTGCATTTAAGTACCAGCAGTAAAATGATCTCAGGTCATTAGGGCAGAAATGGTATCTGGATCAGAAAGCCCTGCTGAAGGATCACATGTTTGTAAAAAGATTGGCCCGGGAGAGTCTGCTGCGCATTTATTAGTCATTTAAAAAGTAATGCTAATTCTTTGATGAAAGCTGAATCCTCATGCTCAGCTGTTGTCTGCTGCCTGCTTGGGGAGTATCAGTGTAGAGCTGGAGAGGTATTGCCTCCTTGGAGGGGATCCTGTGAGGATATTGCCTGTGCCAGGGACTCATCCCGTCGCCAGCCAGACAAGGTCAGATTGCTGCCCACGAGGCACAGAGGGTCTGCTGAGGAAGATGCCAAATCCTTTCAAATCTCACTAGGTGTTTGGTGAATCACTGGCTCTGCAGAGGATGGTCCCCACAGTTGCATGATCAGAAGTACACACGTGAGAAAGCAAAGTTAGAAAGCAAAGTTAAAAGTCCTCCTTTCCGTTGTCTGACTTCTCAGTACTCATCTTTCCAAATGTAGTGCTTTTCTATTGTGACAAATTATGAGAAAAAAACAAGCAACCAAAGTCTGTTTTATTTTTCTTTGGTGAAGGAAAAGCAGGGGAGAAACCCCCTGGAAGCTCTGGCTGTGGCATCAAGCTGACCCCACACAGACTGTTGAGAAGATTGGGAGTTTTTAATCCCCCGTGCAGACCTTGAACACTGGAGCTCACGGAGCCACACGAATGAGCTGCTCTGCCCTGGGTCGACCTGCTGTGTGCAGGACTAAGCCAACTTTTCCACCAGGATTTAGCCGTGTCTGCCAGTGCGGTGAGTGTTAACATTCAGAACAGGGGTCTCACCATGGGTCTGGCAGGGATGGTGCACTCATGGTTAGCAAACCTGCCTGGTCCCTCCTCGCTGTCTTACCCGAGTTCTCCAAATGCGTCTGACAAAGGGGTCAGGGACAGACAGACCTCTCAAGCCTAAACCTGAAGCAGATCCATTAGCTGGTCCCTTCCTTTGCCCCAGCTTTTTAGCTGCAGGGCTCTGTGTTTAGCTCCAGTCAAGGGCCACCAGTGACCAAATTCTTCAACCAGAGACTGTCAGGAGCCACAACCTCATCTTGGACAAGGACCATCTCCCAGTCCCAAATAGTGGGACGGTGTCAGCCACAGCAATAGCACTTGGATTCCACTCGGATGGAATCACAAAACGGCCCCAAATTTTAGCCCTGGCCTAGGATGGTCACCAGGGAAAGTCCCTTCCAGCCCCGTCTTGGAGCTGCTTTCTGCCCTGTCTTTAACTGCTCCCCTCTCTATAGCCCTAGACAGGGACACCAGTAAAAGCCCAGCCAGGACCCTAGAGTCTATCCTAGTGTTGCAGAGCTGAGTCCAACTCAGCTGATTTTGGATCCTGGCCCTTTCCGCTTGGCACCATGTGCAGCACTGGATTACAGGGGGCCGTACACAGGGGCTTCATTGGAGGGACCGCAGGGCCTTTTCCATATAGAGTTGGGAGAGACCTGCTTGGATGCTCCATTCCTG